>WBMW01001258.1:340021-381547 GCA_013396635.1 Penelope pileata | reverse complement strand
AAAAAAAAAAAAAAAGCCACCAGGCACTCATCTAGCAGCAGGAAAGCCTTTAGTGAAAACAGAAAATCTGCACTTCTCAGCCTCCCCAGTGCTCCAGAACAGAAGAAGTAGGCACGGATGTGTTTAATCTCACAGGCACATCCCTTTCCACTTGTGGAAAAAAGCAAGAGAGTACTGAAACTTGTGGATTTTTTCTTAAGTAAAAAAAAATAATAATAATTTGTAAAACTATCCTAGATCACCTTTCTGCACTTACATTGCATCTAAGAAGTACACTTTACAGAAAAGCCCCTTAAAATGTAGGATCAAATGAAAGACGAGTGACACAGTTTAATTCCTGCACATAGCTCTGTACCACCCAACCACAGAACTGTAGGGGTTGGAAGGGACCTCTAGAGATCATCAAGTCCAACCCCCAAGTCACTCACTTGCTCCCTACCTGTTGGGCAAGGAAGAGAACCAGAAAAGTAAGAAGTTAAGAGTCATTGATTGAGACAAGGGCAGTTCACTAGATAAAGTAAAAGCTGGACAAACACATGAAGCAAAACAAGGAATTCATTCACTGCCTTCCCTCCGCTGGCAGATGTTCAGCTACTTCTAGGAAAGCAGAGCTCCATCACGCCTAATGGTTACTTGGGAAGACAAATGAGATTACCCTGGACATCTTCCCTTTCCCTCCTTCCTTACCCCAGCTTTTATTGCTGGGCATGACATCATATGGTATGGGATATATATCTGTTTGGCGAGTCTGGGTCACCTGTCCTGGTTGTGCACCCTCAGCTCCTCATTGGAGCTGTTTTCATCGCAAACCCAAAAAAATAGCATCAAATGGGCATACTATGAAGAAAATTAACTGTATCCCAGCCAAAACTAGTCTAACTAGTTAAATCAAGTGACAAAAACAACAGTTTTTGTCATCCCTTTATCCTAAGAGATTCTTGATTGTCTTGAAGGATATGTTTTAGAAAGATTTTTAACTTGAAATTAAATATAAGAATCAAGTTTCTTGAAGATTAATACAGCTGCTACAGCTGAGAAAGAAACATGACTTTCAGCCCTGTATGCTGAATGCATTCACTACCTCATGCCAGCAGATGGAGAACTTCACCAGCTCTCAGTAATCTATTGGAGAACAGGCAAAACAAAATCGCTCTGAAGGAAAAAGCCTATCCTTTCAACTTAAAGTAAAGCTTTATGGTTCCTATGAGATAATGCCTTCACTTTCACATAAAATTACTTTGCCGTAAGTAACACTTGTTAATTTCAAGATAGTCACTGTACATAAAGAAATTAATTTTAGTATTTTCTAATTTTATCTTATTGGAATTACCTGATAGCTACAGTTACTACAATGTCACCAGACTTCCTAGTCATGACACCCACCAAGAACACAGTAAGTTAAAGAAACCAAAACTTTTCATGAAAAATGATTTGTGCTACAGAGAAATATTTTAAGGCATATATACTTCCTTTCAAAGCTTTTGTTTATAAAACTTTTGCCTTATGAGGGTAAAATTACTTGCTTCCAACAGAGGCAAAGACATGCAAAGTCAGATACGTTTTCTATTATTTTCAATACAGATAAGAAACTACTCCGCAAGCTATTTTAGTGGAGGCTAGAGGGGAAAAAAAAGAGGCAAGTTAGTCCAACTGCCGTCCTTGTGACGGCTGACATAAGACCAGAACAAGCACAGCAGAAGGTGGAATGTTAAAAACATTCTACGTAGCTGCACTCTGCAAAGCTTACAGAAAGCATCCTGTGGAGCTTACAGATGCCTAAATTGCACCATACGCCAAGGCAGAGCATAAGTAGCATTCTAATGACTACTTTGCATAGAGGTATAGAAATCACAGAAGAAAAAGGTGAATAAAACTAACAAAGTGAAGCCATTGTCTGTAGCCTTAGAAGTCCCTGGAATACAGTATTCAAAAGAAGATGTCATTCAAGAATTAGAAGCTCAATAAATTCTTCCGTAAAGAAGTTCAATCACTGATTAAAATTAATTAAAAATCCGTTTCTCTTTCTACACTATTTACAAGTTGGAATCTTGAAGTCTCTTCTCATATCAGCAATTAAAATCAAATGCATGGAGTTTTACAGAAATTGAAAATCGTTGGCAACTGTATCACAACACCTTTGAATTATATCTGACCTAAGAAGCGTTGACAAGTGCAGCATAATTCTTAACTGTTTTATAAGCCACACAAGCTCTTAGCTGTTAGTAACTGGATGCAAGCTTTTCAAGTTTTGTTTGCCAGCTCTCAAACAGACGCAAATTTTGTATATTACAGAAGCTTTACAAATATACATACATTTTAAGTTTACTCCTCACATCAGTAGAGTCTGCACAGTCTTCTTAAATAGAGATTGAATACCATACTAGGGAGGTCATCCAGTCAACCTGACAAGACAAAAATCTTGCCTTTCCTAAATCCATACAGCATGAAATATATATTCATATATATTCATATATTCATATATTCATATGAAATATATATAATGGTATATACCATTTTGTAATACTGACATGTCCTTTAGTCTACTACCTTACATTCCTTTTAAAGGATGAAAACCAAAATGTAAAGTCTAATAGATGCTATTATCCACATTTTCAAGTCTGCTCCTCAGAACTAATGCATGCTGAGAAAATCATACTGTCATTAACATATCACCTCTGAAAATTCCACATCGCAGACCAAATCTAGTGCGGTGCATTCCCTGCAGTTTATGGGGGGCATGCAAAGTCATTTGGTGACCCTTCCCTCTTCTGGGGGAGAACAGCACACAGACAAGAGGTGACAGTAAACCACAAAGATACTCATAAAATTAGATAACAATTAGCTGTTCAGTTTCACAAAAAATGAATGTTTCCCCTGCAGGAGGGGGGAACTGACCAGACAAGACACAAGGGACTGAAAAAAACCATAGTCCGTTTTACAGTTTCTGCTTCTTCATAGCCGAAGTCAGCAACCACACTCTTACCAGCAGAAGCTTAAAATTTGCTAAGCCACCAACCAAATATTGAACCAATGTCTGTTAAGAGTCAGTTTCTGCCACTCCTACAGCTGTAAGGAATGTGATCATATTTTGTCTCTTCTTGTCCTGTCCAGTGACCCCCACAACCAAAGGACTTCATTTTTTTTTTTTTATTTAGCTTCCTCTGTCCTACCATGTAAAAGTACCACAAGAAGAGGCAATTCAACTCCAAACTGAAAAGCTAAGTCTAAGATTTTAGCAGGACCTTCCAAGTAAACAGAATGATTGAGTACTATATAAAAGGGAAAGAGAAATTACGACAATACTTTCCCCATGCGAAGAGTGGAGAAAGCTGAAATATCAACTGTGTGCTGGAAGTGATTGCAATAGGTGATTCCAAAAAAACAGAACAAGCTGTGGGATACAGAGTAACAAAGACTGAAGTCTTGATATATGTTCATGTAACTTTGGAACTTCTGTATATGTGCCTTGTTGTTAAACTGCAACTGAAGACAATGAAGTCTAGATATTCTGGGAACAATAACTGCTTCTTGAACTCTTCTACAGCTATGTTGTCTCACTTTGAATAGTTTTAGAAAGGAAGTGGTTGTTTTTAGGGCATGGTAACATACTGTTGCTGACTTAAGGGAAACTATTGGAAATGCCATACATTTTTAATTTTTTTCATCTATTAGACTCATCTCACTCAAAAGCATTCCCTCCTAATCTACTGTCCACGTAGATCATTTCAAGAAGTTTTTCAAGTTAAACAGAAACAAGTACAAAAACAAGCAAGGTCACTCCTCCAATTTAATAAGTCACACACAGTGTACTTCCAGGTTCTTTGCAATATAGCAATGGAACAAGGAACAGACCACAGGATTAAAGTTAAGCCAAATGAATGTAAACAGCTACAACTACTCATCTAACCTGAATTGCTTTGACCTACTTGGGCAGAAAATGTTTGTCAAGTCTGATGTAAGCCTAAACCCTGATCCTCCTGTTTAGGCCTTCAACAGATGTTTATACAAGATTCCAGGTGTGCCCTTGCTCTCACTCTTTCTCAATCCCCAGTCACCTGAACACACCAAATACCATAAATGATACTGCACTTTTCTCTGAAGGTGTACTGAGGCTTATAGCTTCACAAATGTGCGAGTAGTGACAAAGACATCAGTGCAGATTTGATGGTAAAATTACCTTTATCTTTAGAGTTACAAAAGGTTATATGATTTTTGGACCATCCTTCCTGACTGTCCAGTGGACCTCCTCCCTTTTTCCCCCTTTAACCTTCTGGTTTTTGTTAAAAAATATGAAATGGAATGTTGTTGGTTTTGCACCCAGGAATTTTTCTCCTTCCCTTTTTGAAATGGGATGTATCTCTTTTTCAATGTTTTCTTCTATACTGTATTTGTTTCTCATCTGAAATTTCATCCACCTTCTTCAAATGATAACAAAGACTGAATGCTGAAAAGAGCATTTTCCATATATCCATGCCATATGCCAGGCCTATGCTGATGAAGGCTTTAAAATTCATCACTTCATATAACAAAGCAAAGAAAAATCTAAGTATTTCCTGAGTGGAACTTTGAATTTGCACCTTTACAACCATATTTCTACTTAGTTCTTCTTACTGCCCGAAATCTAGGTGACAAAATCTGCAAAGCTGAGCCCTCCCACACTTCAGAAGTTTCTTCTTAAAACAGTTTCCCACCTGTGGCACCACAAACTTGTTCTGAATGCCTGCTTGGAAAGAAACCAGTTCAGTGTTTCCACCTGAGATACTCTGAATGCAGGTTAATTTCTGAAATTTAAAGGTGTAATCAATACTAAAAACAGTACTGAAGTATGTCTATATCCTCAGGGATGAAGTCCTCAACTGTGCTCTCTATTTCAGGCTGTGCTTACGATATTGGTCACTGTGGTCAGAAGAGATCCAGCTCCAGTGTTCACATCCTAGAATATCCTCTATGCCACTAACTGACCTTTCTTAATTATATCCTACAGAGACAGGAAAGCTGTCTCACTTTCCTAATCATCCGCACAAAACTTCCCCTCCCTTCCCTCCTCCTCCTCAACCCGCCAAATGTATGAGATCTTTGGGATTTACATAACTACGAACACTTTGTACCATGAACAATTCGATTCAAAAAGGTTAAAACTAGAAGCAGGCACAGGAACAACCTCTTAACAGGATTTGCTAGTATCAGATTTCACAGTAAGCTAGTATTTACCATAGAACTTCTGTTAAAAAAAACACACTCTTACTTGCATAATGAAGAAGCCTCCATGGGTGGAGGTTATAATGATAAACAGCTCTGAAATACTCTGCTAAATCTACCTTTGCAAAAGTCTCCTGAGATTTTATGCATCTGATGTTATTGCCTGCCCAAAAGGACACTGGACTGTCAGGAATGAAGTATACATTACTGACGGAGGACATCAGCAATCAATTGTTGCTACGTTCTCAGAACCATCTCCTCGTATGACAAAGCTGAAGATGAACAAATGTGCTGATAAGAAAATACACTGTAAGTGCTCTAAAAAAAAAAAAATCATTCTTCTAAGAAGCAAGACGCTATAAACTAGTACTGTCACAGAAAACTCAAGAACTAAAATGTTGTATGTCAGTAGAGTGGTACTGTCTAGAAGACCAAAAATTTATTCAAAATTAATTTTCTCAATTTCAGAGAGCACTGTTAATTGCTAACAAGTAGTGTCCAGATACCTGATTACAACTACAAGAACTGATGTCCATGGCAGTGTATGATCTAGACCGAACGGTACGCTACAGCTGCTGGCAACACTACTTCAGTATCAGCGATGGACCAAAGCAGCACGATACGCTTTTTCTCAACATGTGGTGATAAGAAGTATGTCATCAAAACACATTTGCCATGCTGTTGGTTATCATTAGGAGTCAGCCAAAAATAAATTGTTATATACAATTATACAACTTAACAAAATACATAGAGTTCATATACATACCTTTATGAGGGAATGTTAGCTATGGACTGATTCTGGGTACTCAGTAGTAACCATCCACTGTAGCTATCAAAACAATTAACACTGCTTCCCCCACCACCCCAGAAAACTTTATGGCGCTTGTTTGCATGACGCTGCACAAAGTGATCTCATCCCTGGAGAGCTTAGGATGCCTCAGTGACCTGTCAAAGTCCCACGACAATATCTCATAAGCAAAAGGACATCAACTTAACCCAACGCTCTAGTCTAATACAGAGAATCACCTATCCTTCATCTGACAGCAGAATCCATGGAACAACCCAGCAACAGTCCCCTTACAGTACAATCTTTTTTAAAGGACTCAGCTCCTGAGAAGCGTGCCTCCAGCTCCGCCTGTTCCAAGCTACAGCTATTTTAAGTCTGTCAAGTATAAACTGGAAGACTGCTGCTTTGTGACATATTAGCTGGGTTTAAAAAAAAAAAAAAAAAGCTACTCTGGAGGACCTAACAGATTCATGGAAACGGCAGGCACTAGATAACATTGGCTTGTTCACCAGCAAGACAAATCTACCAGGACTTCAGAAGACATACAAACCAATGATGCTCAATATTTACAGATGTCTGATAGTCACTGAGTCTGTATTTGTGCACCTGTTTTTTCAGAAGAGAGACTGCTGTCTATGCACATATTTCACAGGAATTAGCGAGTTACAGAAAGGCCAGGCTGCAAAACCCATTGCCACAATAAACAGCTTTCTACAACAGTATTTAACAGACAACACTCCTTGCAAACAGGTTTATGAAAGCTGTAACAGTCAAATGTTAAATGTTTTAAAAACAATTCTGTTTCCCTTCATGAAAAAAAATGCTTAGAGTTTGTGGTGATGAGAAGGTAGCAAACAACACAGTAAAATGATACTCCTTTACCTTCAGTATCACCTTTATAAAGCAGTCAATTAAATACAGGGGGGCATCTTTTAAAATACAAAGCAGGTTTAGTACACAAAGTGAAACAGGCTCCTGAACTCTTAACAGATGCAGTTTCTGCAGCTACAGTCTTAAGCAGATCAAGTCACAGTTCATATGATTTTCAGTAGGATAAATGTGGCCCATGACGGAAAATTCACTAGTTCAGCCAGTGTTAAAGTTCAAAATTTTATTGCCCATAAACATTTCAAGTTATTTAAGTAACTCACTTCCAGCAGCAACAGAACAACACAGGCCTGTTGCCTTTAGCAAAAGAAAACAGAAATGAGGTCAAGAGTAAAAATAGAAGATGGTTACATTCCTGACACTTGAAACCTCATCTCAGAGCTATGTATTTACAGCACTATCCTCAAAAAAAAAAATTCAACTACTTAAGTGTACTACACAACCTTTGGATTTCATGGTCTTTAGACATAATTCCAAATGCATCACAATAGCATGCAATAACAACACTGTAAACAACATGATACTGTATTACCAAAATGTTTCTTCCACAGCCTAAGAATTTCAACTCTTATATATTATGTGCCCCCTTCTTACAGGACTTTACATAAAAGAATTCAAGTCCTGATCCTGTTTACTAGATTCTTAAAATGGTCTAGTGCAGTACAACAGCATATTTTAAGAAGTCACTTAATTATTTAGTCCAGTAATCTTTCAGAGGCCTGAATGAGTATGGCCTGCTCTTGCTTCCTGTCTCTCTTCCTCAGAATCACAACACAAAGGGTCTTTCACTAACGCAGACTTTCAGAAGCACCACACTGGATCCACCAATTTTTTCAGGTGCCACTGGTTTACATGCATGCTGGTTCACATGTACAACAGCAATTATCTAAAGGCTCAACCTTGTCCATAAATGTATATTTAAGATGCCCAATGCCTACTTTACATAAAATAGAGATCAACTACCCCTTCACAGTTCTTACCAATGATTTACTTTAACTCCAAATATCTACAAATAAAATATGAACTAAATATATATTAAAAATCTACCAAAAAAGTCTCTATGTAAATGCAAGAGCCATCCTTGCTCCTTATTTTACAAACTAGAATTAGAGCATTAGTGCTGTTACCAAAGCCTATTCTCAAAGCCTGTTTGACAAAGTTTCATGCCATTGTTCTAGCATTTTCCCTCTTCCTATCTAAAGTACAAAACCATAAACAAGAACAAAAACCACACTTAAAAGTGATGCATGGCTTCTGTAACAATATCACTTTAACTTACCCATGTGGCCAAGCAGCAACTCCTACCACCAATTTTCAACTACATTAGCAAATGATTAAACAGATTATTTGCCAGCACCAAAGTTAACCCTGTCAGGTTATGTGATAAAAAGCAATTCTCTACAAAACTGAGCAGGCATGCTGTCAGGTGGAGGAACCCAAACAACCACTCTGTCCCAGCTCCTCCCAGGACCCCAGAGCAGAGCCACTGGCTCTGCCCCACCCCAGCAACCACTGGGCCTCTCCAGAGCACCTTGCACATGGAGAGGGCTACTGTGGTGCTGTGAGAGCAGATTGCTGGTCAGTACACGTGCCTAGCTGTGCTCCTCCAGTCACCGTCTGCCCTGTCTTTCTCACTAAACTCTTCTTCTGAATCCTTCTCCTGAGTATAGGGCTCTCTTTCGCGTGCACAGAAGTCTCAGTAGCAGCAAATGGGGCCCACGTGGTAGCAGGGATCCACATGTCCGTGGTGCCAGCAAAGAAGTGAAGGGGTGAGTATCTGCAGGTCAAGGTGCAATCACAAGGAGCACCAAGCGGGACTGGCCCACTGGCACGCAAGGCAGCCGGAGGACCACAGGTAGGGGGCAGTGTCTGAGCGAGGTAACAGGAGGAGTTGGCTGCTGGAGGGAAGGGTCTGAGCCCCCTGCTAGAGAACCCGCTTCACAGGCAGCAGGCTTCTGACAGAGGTGCGGGCATGCAAGAGGCAACAGAGGAGCAGCAGACCCAAGGGTCTGCTACAGGAAGAAGAGGTGTCTAACGCCACTAACTGAACAGATCCACACTGTATGTATGCGTGCATTTCCCACGAGCATTCAGCCTAACCATCCAGAAACAGCAACAGGGTAAAGCCAGTGGTGCTGCCTTTCCCTGAACTAACACTGTGTTTTGTGTCTGCGTTGATGTGCATGCTCAACTATGTATTTGTTGTGTGTGTGTGTGTGTGTGTGTGTCTGGAAGTGCCTACTGAGAATATATGCTTAGCCTCACTGCTGGCTGGACCTGGGGCCATGCATGCCTAAACTAACACTCAGGTGACAGACATACCCAGTCCTTAACATACCTGGATTGAATTCTTAAACTTCAACTGCAAATGATGTCTGAAAGCTTCTCATTTAAAAGTGGTAATTCAGATGATAGCCTTACACTCATAAATTCATTCTGCCCAAGTCTACTCACTTAAGTTTTCTCAAAGCGATGCAGGTGTCACTAGCAGTCAAATCAAACCCTGTTATGTTTCAATGATGACAGATGCCTCGCCCTCCTTAACATCCCGATCCTTAAAGCTACTGAACACGGCAAAACACACACGTAAGCAAAGCCTAATTATACTCTATATCTGAAGGTACTATTCATTCCCTACTGCTATGAAAGGATCAAAGTCCAACCACAAAAAAACAACCTTTCCTTTACGACTAAGGAGACTGTTTCAGAAAGAAATATTGTAATGCAAGACCAGACTCTGAAAATTTACTTGAGTAATAGGAACCTATGTCCATTAAAGAAAAAAAAAAAAAAAAAAACAGTGCTTATCTTATCCACTCTTTGTAAGAGCACAGAAATGCTTTTGCAATGGTGTTGATGCTCCTTTACAGTAGTCAAGGCTTAGAGTAGCCTTCTGAAGCTGACTGACAGGGGAATAAGTGGGGAAGCAGGCAAGGGGAATCATTTTACAGCTTAAAGTGACACTGTTTTGCATATCCTCCTATACCACTGCTTTAATCTACACAGCCTAAGACACTGACAAGCTTCTACAGCTAAGATTACAAAATGGAAACGCAGATTTCAAAAACGTGAAATATTAAAAATTCAAACTTCAGAGTTGATAAGGACCAAAACTACAAATAAAACTTGCTAAGCAGTTGATACTTCGAAACATTCTACAAATAATTACTTGTCCTTCACAAGTATCCCAACCTACTTCTAATCTCTCAACAACCTCAGGCAGGCCTGAAATCAGAGATTTGCATAGCTTCCAAACATTACAAATACTTGAACAAAAACCCCCACAGGACTTACTCTAAGAGCCAAAATACATAAGCACATTTTTAACTCAAAAATGTTTCTGCATTATTTTTCTTTGTGTCCAGGTAAGAATCAAGTACTACTGTAAACTTCATTCCAAAGTTGGAATTTACCTACAGGACTAACAGCAGGTACAGTCTAGAGAGGAGTGTGGAATTTCCAGGAACATCTCAGTGACCATTTCAAGATATTCACACAAATATTTCACCAAGATAAGGAAGTTCAGAACCTTTTATCCCTGCTTGATGTAGCAGCTGTGCACTGCACAGCATCAGTGATATATTCTTCCCCCATAATCCGACCCCATCAAATTTTTAGTGACAAAAAGCAAATGTGTTCCCACCTGACAGAGGTGTAGTTTACAGATGTAACACAAGAGGCTGCTACAGTCACATAACCTGCCTTGGTTCCATCATCAACAACCCCAGTTAATCCAAATTATTCCAGAACGGAGAATATAAATCCTAGACTGATTTTTTCTGAGAACTCAGTTACTCCAGAACACATCACAGAATCTCAGAAAATTCAGCAGTAATGATTCTTAGTTATAATTAACTGAAGAAAATAAGAGATTCAAGCCTATGGGATTTGTAATGCTGCAAACTGTCAAGCTCTGCAGAAGTTATTAAAAAACTCAGCAACTCAACTTTTGTGTCCTTTCAGTTTCACTGACCTACTGACTGCAATAACACCAAATTTAGTGTTTAAACACAGCAATGCTTAAGAGAACAGACAGTAAACACAGCAATGCTTAAGAGAACAGACAGCAGGTGACTACACTGAATGAAAACAGAACCACATTTCATTCTCGAAAGGGTAAAGGGGAGGAGAGTTTTGCAAATGAATAGCAATGTCACATGCCTTGGCAGAAGAGCCAACAAATCCCACCTGCCAGAATTCAGCATCAACAACAGGAGCAAACAGGAAAACTCCGGATCTCGAGACTTTCCAGAAGCAATCAATTCCTGTAGTGATACAAATATTCCGATAGAAATAGTCATAGCATTCCTGACTAACTGAAAGTATTAGCACTGCAGGAATATTATCCTTTTGCTTAGCTGAAGTTCTCATTTGGTGATTTTAGGAGTTCACTCAGCAGTTTGAATTGCCATACATTTTAGCCATACCTACAATCAAAGAAAAGTTGCTGAAAATATGACTACCAAGACAGTGGTTCCAACACTCTGCTTTCAAACACTTGTCAAGAAAACCACACGGTAATTCCTGAATATCTGCTGAAAATATTACAGAAATCATATAACAGAAATAAATTATCAGAATAGTAACCACTTCTCATTTTCTCCCAATCACAGTCCTAATTCCTCTTTCAGTGTGAACACAACCATTTATAGGAATCAAGCCCTACATTCATAACAGGGACACCACAGGCATATCAGTGTCTGTAACTCACTAGCTGTCTATTACCATTAAGAGTTTCAATGACTTCATCGTTTCATGTAAAAAACATGTAAAATATATTGATGCGCACATCTCTTCCCGAAGAAGCAGCTTTTGTGTTACTTTTAAAACAAAAAAACATAGATAAAGAATTAAGAATCACCTCTGACTACATCTTCAGCTGCTATCATATATCTAAGAACCCCACTTGACTGTCTCTCTTACCTCTAAATGTATTAACAGTTGTAGACAACAGCTGGGAAAAAAAAACACAACTTCTGAGACAGTCAGATGCCACCTGCTGGAACATTATTGTGTATTGTTAAGCTGTTCCTACTCATCCCAACAACAGTTTTTACAACTGCTTAATTTGCCATTAGAAATATGCACTTATTAAAGACTATAATGAGCCAGTTGTTAAAAAAATTAAGGAAGAAATAATCATTACTGACAGGTTTAATAAGCATTTCTATTTAGAAATTATGCAAATAAAAGTTTTTGCAGTAACAACAAAGTGTTGATACTTGAGATGTGATTCAGGTGCTTCAACACAGACCTCCAGCATTATTTCAGGTGCTCATGCTAACTATGGACTACTTGGCCTATGATACAGCAACAATTAGTGTTAAGCAACAACGGAAACTTCTGCACACATCCTGTCCTTGCTGCGGTGTAATTTAAGCCCCCTACAAAAAACTCAGACTGCATACAGAGATCTGTCCTTTGAAAGGAACACAATTGCTGGGTCTGGAAAAGACACCAGGTATACTAAGGAGTAATTGACCAAAAGATTTGCAAGAAAAGAGAAATAAATAAAGAACCTGAAGACACTCCAGGTTCTATGAGCAGGACTACGTACAGCCATTACACTGCCATACAAATGGATGGCTTTGTGTGGATACATATATACATAAAAATGTTTAAAAACTCTCTCCAGTGAAGCATGCCAGTTAGCAAGTCAGACAAAGGCTGTCCTTTCCGTACATGTTATACTACCTGAATTCATTCTGCTTAGTTTCTCTTTTTTTTTCCTTTTTGAATTTCAGAAAAATATAGGCCTTCAGTAGATCCTGTCATACCTAACAGCTAATATTACCTTGAGAATATCTGGAGCATCATGAAATATTTAAGAAATTACAACCCTCAATATTTAAAGTCATTTTGACAACATTCCAAATATCTTAAAAACTCTCAAACTTCCTGCAACTCAGTGTTCTGCATTTGGAACTAGACTTTCACATCCTTTCTTCACTAAATACTATATAAAACAACAATGAACTCCAAAATTAGCCTTCATTAAATTCATTTCTAAGCAGTGGGCTCCAAGCCTTTTTCTGCCCCAAGACAGCCCTCCAACTACAGCAGTTTATTCTTGTTCACAGTCACCTCTCCAACCCAGAACTTCCCCACCCAAGAACACACCAGAATGTGCAGAGTTACCATGGTGACTTCCTGATGTCACCTCTGAACTATTCTAGGGCTGTAGGGTTTGGGTTTAACTGCTCTATGGTTACTTCTAAAAATATTGTTTTCCTCCTCACAATGATGGATGATTTATGTTTTTGTGTATCAGTGTTCTGTGCATCAAAAAGGACTGATAAAATTCCTTGAAAAATCACATATCTATTGCAGCCACAATGTACAGATGATGGACACTTCCATCGCTTTCTAGATACAACTTCTAATACCTTTTGCATTCAGAAATAAGTTTGTTTGGATTAACCAACATTTTTAAAGATACCTTTACTTTCAGTTTTTCCTTGTTACTTTCAACATGTCCAACAAGCTTCTAATCAGAGGTGGTATGCATCTTGCAGTTCACATTTCTGTAGATACTTTAAAAGAACCCAAACAGTTGTCAGGATTTCAGCTTCCGAGTGATGAGTTAACATCACTGCCAACTTCTCGCTTCAGACTTAGTGTTGCTACTGCAAAAAGCTGGCATGATGTGCCAGGAGGACAAAAAGGAGAGAAAGCTAACACTGCTGTTCCGAATGGCATCCAGCTAACCCCTTCAGTCCTGGAGAAAGAAAAAAAGATATTTAACACGTGAACTGCTAAAAATTCTGTCCTTTTTTCAAGGCTCAGAAGTCCAGCCCGATTTTCTTGAACACAGCAGCAGTGATTGCTTTAAGAGCTTGCACTCGGCAGGCC
Source organism: Penelope pileata (assembly GCA_013396635.1). Classification (NCBI taxonomy): domain Eukaryota; kingdom Metazoa; phylum Chordata; class Aves; order Galliformes; family Cracidae; genus Penelope; species Penelope pileata. Next base: position 367,821 of record WBMW01001258.1, on the reverse strand, counting down.
AGAAGCTTATAATTAACATCCAGAGCACACAAATAAACTCCAAAGGAACCGAACCAAAGTAGGTATTTCCAAATGTTTTAATGTAATTATATCCACATTATTTAACAAACTTCCTAGAACTTCATAGAAGAGGAGGGGAGAAATTGAGAAGTATAATCACACTTCTGCAAAGCAGATACATTAGAAGAGTTCTCCTTCAGAAAAATCCATAATCCTTGCTTAGAAAAAATGATGTACACTTATACACTTCCCTCCTTCTGACCCTACTGGAAGACTCCTAGAGTGCCTTTAGGCAATCGTTCATCTGCAAATCAAGATGGCAATCATTCTTCCCACCTTTGCTGTTTAGAATTCACATTTTAAGTAGGTAAAAGTGAGTGGTGAGACACTGGAACAGGTTGCCCAGAAGTCGTGGATGCCCCCCCCCGGAAGTATTCAAAGCCAGGCTGGATGGGGCTTTGGGCAGCCTGGTCTAGTGGGAGGTGTCCTTGCCCATGGCAGGGGGGTTGGAACAAGATGATCTTTGAGGTCCCTTCCAATCTGACCCATTCTATGATTCTATGAAAATAAATTAGATAATTGTCAATAACGTTTGCATCCAAGATTGCCAAGCACTGAATTTTAAGCCACTTTGCTTACACAGAGGTAATTCATGATCAGGTAGAAAAACTGCTTGCTGTTCTACAGGGTAAAACAGTAGATCTGTGACAACCCCACTGACAACAGGAACAAGGCAGGAAATGAAAAGAACAGGTACATGTACAGATGCTTCTTCTCCAGAAGTGACTGTATTCTCAGTTGTTTCTCCGCATGCATTCAACATTCCCATCAATTTCAGAATTACTTTCAATGTATTTGTTTTCAGGAAGCCTTAAAACTGTTGGCATAAATGTTTCTGGAAGACTGCATCGAAAAACTGTTGCCCATAGTGAAACTTTGGAGTCCCTTAGGAAGAATAAGCTGTATTACTAACCATATTTTGCAGTAGGAACTTGGAATTTGGTCCTTGTATTACTGTCCTTTTAAGTTTGTCTAGAACAGTTACAGGCAACATGCCCTGTAGAGGTTTACACCTGCAGCAGTATCATGCCTGCACCTATCTTTAGGCTTCAGAATACAGAGAACCTCAAAGCAACAGCTCTTTAAGTCTACAGAAAAACAGCAAGTGACTGCTCTGGTGCAGTTCAGCACAGGCATGGAAAACTACAATGCTCGTTTGCCAGTAGGGTTCTATTATTAGACTCTTGTAAAGCAGAAGCCTCTTCAAAAGGAGCAGTTGCAGCTTCGGGCAGTCATCAACAAGGAAACAGAAGACAAAGAAATAGGAATGACCAATCTGGCAAGATCAGGACTATAAAAAAAATGGCAAGACTTCATGAATTAATAAATCTAGCATTTCAAAATTGAAACTGGCTGTTCAGATATCTAGAGTAAGTCACAGCAACAACAAAGTAGTATGAGGTTGGATAAAGAAAATTCATACAGAAAGCCAAGTAGGAAAGACAGATTTTTACGAGTTTTGCCATGAAGATTTGAGATTATTCAGAGAAGGAGCCTTATCCTACACAGACCCAGAGATAACATTTGGCTGTCCAGAGTGCAAGTTCAGTATTATATTACCTCACCCATTTCCACAATTTCATGACATTCTCCTCCCTGCAGGCCTCCCAACAACATCCAATTGTTTTCCCTTGCATTTCTGAGGGGCACTCACTGTTGTCGAGCACATCTGGCTATATGTCCATCTCCGAAGCTCTCACTGTGGTTTTCTGACTTCAGCCATGTACCTTACATTACTACCATTACACGATCTTTATTCACCCAAAGGCAGTTAAGACACTGATAGATCCTTGACTCATTTGCCCACCTACGCATCCAAAACATCCCTCAAACTTCCCCAACAAGTCAGGCAATAGTTCTGCAGAAAAGAGCCCAATTTATACAAGCCTGACTCATTCCAGAGACAGCCTGCCCAGCGCCCAGAATAAAGCAAGAGTTATATGGGGAGCAAGCAGCACATATTATCATTTCTTTGAGAGATAGTTATAGTTACAAAGGTACTCTCCCAAACTTTAAACACAGAGTTCTGCATCTTGAAAGCACCTTATTTAATACGCAGGGTGCGGGAACGAGAGACTGGTATCATCGTTAATTTGTACCCTCATCTGTGCATCTCTGTGTTCCTGAAAGTTTACTGCTCATCACCACCAGAAGCAGCCTCACTTCCTTGCTGAGGTGTGCAGTTCAGCTGTGCTCGACTTTTACCTGTCAGCAGCAAAGCATGCCCACTGAGGACAGTGGAGCACTGCAAGGATACACTCACCCTGCAGCAGTTTCACCTCTCATGAAGACCCCAAAATATAGTTCTCCTCCTTCAGGATGAGCCTCGCTCTCCACCCCGGGTGCTTATTTTCACCACAGGAGATCTTTCGCTTTTTTTTTTCCCCTGTCAAAGTCAGGGCTGCACAACGCAGGCCGCAGCTGCTGACTGCGTATCAAATAAACGACGAGATTCCTCCCCGCCCCCCCCGGCGAGGGGAAGGTGTCCCGGGCCCGGCTGCATTCCCGCAGCGGGCAGAGGCGACGCGAGCCGCCCCCCCGCCGAGATCACAGCGCTCCTCCCCCTGCCCGAGCAGAGCGCGATGTAAACAGAGCCGGGAGCTCCGCCGCGGAGCGGCCCCGTTACCTTTGCTCTGAGCCAGCGGGAGCTCACGGGGCGGGAGGTGGCGGCGCCGCGCGTGACGCGCTCCGCCTGTGTCAATAACGCCTCCCTGCCCCCGCCGGCCGCGGCACCGCCGCTCCTCAGGGAGGGGGCGGCTGCCCCCCGCTCGCGGCGCCGCTCCGCGCTCTCCGCCCTCCGAAACGCCCCCGCTTGGGGGGCGCAGCGCCCCGACCTTGTTAACGCTCGGAAGAAAGAAAAAAAAAAAAAGAAAAAGTAATCTCCCGTCCTCACTGCGTTTCCCTTGAGTTAAAAAGGAGGGGGAAAAAAGGGAAACGCAGCGGGGGAGGGCGGCCAGAGCTCCGCACACCTGCCGACCTGCCGTGGACCCCCCACCTCGTCGGGCGCAGAGTGCGCGTTACGCGGGGGGTGAAGGCCTCCGGGGGAGGGCCGGGCTCCCCCCAGCCCCGCAGGCGCCAGCGAGCCCTGGCCCTGTCCCGGCTGCGCGAAAACACCCCCCAACCCAAGGCGCCTGCGCGCGGGGCCAACGGACAATGGGAGCCGGTGGGGGGGACAGGGGGCCGCGCATCTCCCCCACCCCGAACTGCCCCAGCTCCAACCACCGCGCCCCGCAACACGCCCTCCCCCCCTTGCTCGTGGGGCACTCACCGGTGTGCAGCGGGAGCCCCGCACGGGGCAGCCGGACCCGCTCGGGGCTAAAAGTAGGTAGAAGAGCGCTGCGCGAAGTGCAGCGGGGGAGATCGCCCACGGAGCGGGGCGAGGGCGGCGGGCCCCGGGGTGAGGGCGACGCGTCGCAAGGCTCGGGCGCCGCGGCCGCTGTTTGTGTTGGTGTGAGACGCCGCAAGGGGAGGAGGGGCCCTAACAGCTGAGAGGATGTAAACAGAAGGTCACGTGACGCCGCCGTCGCAGGCAGCCGAGCCCCCTCCGCACAGGCTTAAAAAGGGGGAGGGGAGCAGTGGCGCTTCGCTCTGTGATTGGTCGCGCTCTTCCAGTACGAGGGCAAATGGGAGGCGTGCGTTCAGTACTGTCGTCACCAGTCGCCTGGGGACGCGGAGATACTTTCCCCACATAGTCCCCGGGGGCGGGCCCGGGTCGCGGCGTCCCTGTCTCTGGAGCGGGTGGCTGAGGGAGGGGAGCCGGCCCCGCTCCTCGCCGGAGATGGACAGGCGGGCAAAGGAAAACTCAGTGCCGAGGGCTATGAGAGTGCCCCGGAGGCCGGCCGGCCCCGGAGGGAGGGAGGGGTGAAGGAGAACGCACAGCTCGTTAGGCCCAGTTTGTGTGAAAGTACGCAAAATGCACCATGACCGTCTGAAATGATTCTAATTTCTCTGAGGCTGCTAGTTTGAGGGCATGTTGTCCTTGCTTTGTCGAGGGAGGCCAAGAGGGAGACCAGCGTCTCCTCCGGTCTCTTTCAGGAGGGCCTCATGAAGGGAGGTCAGGAAAAGTGGTACTGGAAATGCCCCTTGCAGAGAAGGGGCATTCAGCTTGGGTGCTGCCAGCGCTCCGGCAGATGAAAGAATGTGGAAAACGACAAGCTTCACTAGGGAAAGAGGACCCCAGGGAAAGCTCAGGGGAATTTGGGAAAGGAAGAAGAAAGTATGAACAGGAGTCAGTGAAGATGGAGACAGCCCAGGGCCCCAGCGCATGCTGAGGTGGCCCGCACGTGTGGGTGCTAGCAAGCTCCGGCTTCCAGGGAGCTTCCTGGGGCATCCCTTTGTGTTTGGCTTTAAAGAGGGATGGAGAAAGGACATGAGATCCAGGGAGTCAGGGAGCAGGGAAAGCAGAGCTCTGCTGGTGCTTGGGGTAGTGAAGCAAAAGCTGGCAGGTGGCAGGACTTGTAGCTTGGCTGATGGGCTTTCCTTTGGGGAAAGGAATGAGAAAGATGGGAGGAGGTACAGTCAGAAAGTGGATGGTGTGCTTGCAGGACACTAAGTTTGTACTGACCAACTGTTGGAGCGAAATACACTTTTTACGGATTTAAGGATACCGTATATGAAAACCTGAAAATTTAGAGCAGATGTTACAATTAAAGCAGCAACTCTGGTAACTCAGTGACATTTAAAGTGATACTTTAATCTGGAGCTATTTAGGCATTGAGAGTCTTGCAAAATGCAGCTGAGAGGCATAAGGTTTTGAATTTTAGCCAAAGTTTGAATGCTTGTGGGAGAAGATTTTTAAGTAAAAGCCCCAAGAAATGAGTTACGTAAACATGTAGCTGGTAAGGAGCCAGGAGTGAGCCTTACTTGGAAGGGGGGGAGGGGGGTGCTAATGCCTGCGGCACACAATGGTTGTAGATAGCTAGATAGCAACCATTAAGGTGGAGGTAATTGGACACACGGGAGGGGATAGTGTCTGCTAAACTGAGAAATAATTTTGCCTTTTGTTAGTTTGGCTGAGGGATTCCAATAGCCATATTGTTACTGCTGTAACTGACACACAAGAAATGGAGGAGAGAAGAAAGATAAATTCCATTTTTACATTGAAATATGCCTTGCCCTCAGATAATACATTTAAATATTTTTTGCTGGCCCTAAGAAATTAACTTTTTTTTTCACTAGGAATTTTTAGACAGATTAATAAGTGTGTATAATTCCCTGCCTATTGTGTAAGAATACATCCTGCTTTTCATTCCCTCTCTTTGCATCATATTCCTGGATCTCCTTGCGTGTAACCAACACGTACTCCTTACTTGTCAGACAAAATTCACTTCATCTATTTTCACTCAGGACAGAAGTTATGGCTGTATTTTGCTCATTTGGTTTTAAAGAAATTTTCTGATAGCTTTTTTTCTTACTTATGATCGTGATGTGAACTGATATTGCTTTCTTTCTGTTTACAGTGGACATAAACATTGGATTAGGATGGTCATTCTGCCCTCCTATCTCAAAGCTGAAAAGCTGCATTCAGCTCTAACAGATCTAACAGAAAATTCTACTCAGGCATGTATGGTTCTACTAACTCCTGTCATCCATCTTCAAACCAGAAGTAAGGTGCATATTTTCTGTTGCAGGATGTAACTTGCATCTGGGTATGAAATGTATTTATTGTCACATCATTTTAAATTTGAGATGGGCGTAAACTGGACAAATTTACACATTTGATTCTAAGTTCATATTCCAAAAAAACATGTCAGCTTAAGTATTACGTGATAGGCCCTAAGTTCAAAACCCATGTAAAGCACTTCTTAATTTAAGCACAGTGAGCATCCCTTCACCTTCATAAAACCATGGGTTAATCTAATGTGCCCCTCAAACTTCATTCATCTTTGAAAGTGGGTCGGATTGTTTTTTGTTTGTTTGGAGTTTTTTCTTGTTGTTGTTTTCACTTTCTGTGCAAATTAAAGCATTACTTATTCTTTCAGGAGTTGGTATTTTGTTATTTTTTCATGATCATACAAATAAAGAAAGTATGAACTAGGTGAAAGACTCTAGTTTGCCTTCATTCTGTGCTGCTGGTGAGAGTTGTAACATTCACATGCCTAGCAGAAATATATGTACTTAAGGCTTCCATTTTTACAGATAAATTTGAAAATTGCTACTAGTGATCATTAAGGTTAAATATAGAAATGTAGCTGTTACCATGTTGAAATGAAAATCAGATGCACACAGCAATTTATAATGAAAGCTATTCCAAATAAAGATTGTAATACATACTGAGTAGTTAGATATATTGAATTTCTCATTTACGTCGAAAAAAGTTTCTCTTTTACATGTTGGCCTCCCTAAAAATGGCAATAGCTTAGGAGTAGAATGGTACAAGCAACATTCCTTGAATGTAATCTTTTTAACATAAAAGTAACAAATAATGTGTAGTTTACAATACTTATATTTTTGTGCACATTTCAGATTATGAAAATCATTTATATATTATTCCATTTGATGTGGCTTGCCTTGAGTCAGTTTCAACTTTATGTTCCATGGTACTGAATAATTGGTTTTTAAATACATTCATATGCTTCAGGAGATAAATAAAAAACAAGTATTTTTCTTGAAATGTTATTTTCAGAGATATTCAATTATTGAAATGGCCTATGAAGCTTGACCTTGTAAAATTTTTGACTGAGCGTTACCTGACAATGTTCAAAATATGTAGGTCGCTCCAAAAGTAATGGCTTCTATTTATTTCCTTGAAAACTGCAACAGATACAAAAAGTACAATAACACTATTTGATAGAGTAGATTCTCAGCTACAAAACACTGTTTTTCAGCATAGTCATCATCGTTAGCTATGCATTTTCACCAGCCATGAACAAGAGCCTGCATGCTGCACTCGTAAAAATCTGCACCAGTAAAGGTGACCTGCTGTCGCTACTGCTGAAACGCAACACCCACTGCCTCACTGTGCTCACATTCACTGTTTGGTCTCCCTCAACATTCAGCAAGTGTCAGTGAATGTCAATGGGTGCCATTTTTTCGCATGGAAGAATTCAATTCCTTTGCTTCATTTGCACTTGCATGTCAGACACCGTTGTGTCAGACTGCCCCTCTGCTGCCATCTGTCACACAGCAACAAAATGGAACGGAATATTGTTGGGAAGGTTCAACTTCTACTGCCATGCCACCAACATCCAACTCTGATGTCATGGGCCAACATAATAAAGCAGGAGGAATTACTTTTGGATCATCCCTCATATTTTTGGTGTTCTGTAATACAGTCTAATTTTAGTAAAGTTATAAAATTATAATGTTCTGTTGAATTTCTTAAGTATTACCCATGCCAAGAATTTCTTTCCTCCCTTGCTTAGCTATGGAAAGCCTATGCAAGGATAAGAATATAAAAAATCTACTTCTAAGCTCTTTTTCTATTAGTTATTTCACTTTACTGTGCATGTATTTGGATTTTGATGCAGGTTTTTAGACAATATTGAAAGCGTACAAATTATCATTTTGAAACATTGATTTTTCATTCTAGCTTTCTCTTTTGCTTTGGCTTTTCTTTCAGATGAATGAGAAAGACAGAGAGTGTAAAGACAGGAACAATCATAAAGCAAGTGTTTTAACTATGGATTTTTACTGCTCTGTGGAAGAAGTAATTGATAGTGGCCCTGAAATCTGAATAATTAAAATTCCTTTTTTATGGAAAGTTACTTGTGCCTGAGTTTTCAACTTATGCTTTACGAGGGGCATAAAATTAAATACAAAAAATAAAGCAGGATGTAGTTATTTTGGGGTCTGCATGTAGTCTGGAAAACACATGTAAGAAGTACCCTCAAAGAGTAATGAAATAGAGATGAACCAATGTAGAATATAAGCTACAATTAAGATACAATGGGAATGTAGCCAGATAACATGTTCCATAAAGCTAAATTTGTTTAAAGCATAGTCCCTGTGTACCCTCTATTCAGATGGATTGACTTGAGTGAGATGATTTGATATTATTTCATAATGTAACAAATAAAATCGATGACAAAAACTGAAAGTTGTTTTTGAACAAGAGAAAAGATTTTCTAAGCCAGCAAATAACTCCAATTGTTAGTGGTCCAATGAATGAAATAACTATGAAAGATATAGTATTACCAACTCTTGAAAATTTAATCTCTTTTTTTGCCTTTTATCTTTTTCCTTATTGAAAATGTCCATCATCTACTATCATGCCAGTAAAGCAGGAACAAAATCTGTCGTTAAAGAGATGACAGGACCACATTTTTCACTTAATGGTAGTTGCTGTCTCTATTTCTTTTATTATGCTCATTCAAGGGACAAGGCATGGCTGACGTAGCGCAGCCATTAGAAACTGAAAATGCTGCAGCTGAAGAACTCTGGAGAAACACTTTCACCAACAGCAGGATGAGAAGAGTTCATTGTTTTCTGAACTTAGTCAAGTGTTTAGATCAGACATTGCTGCTTTGCTTCTACTTCACAAAAGTGTCTTTATACTAGAAACTACACTGAAAGCTGATATATTTTTTGTATTTGTGTTTAATTCTTTCAACTTTCGGTAACTTTCTGAAGTATGACGTCCTGTTTCTTATTTGTTTTACACTTTGCACATTTTTTTTTCTCAAGTTTCCACAACCTTACTCGACTTCCTTCCTCCAATCTAATCTTACTCTACTTTTTGTTTCATCTTTAATTATCAAGCATTTTAAAATTACAGTTGATTTTCTATGTCTGTTTCATGTTCCTGATCCTTCTGATATTCATGCCTTAATATAGTATATGCATTAAAGTTTTTTTTTTTCTCTTTCTTTTTTTCATTCCCTTCTTTCTTTTATTTTTGGTGGATTTTCTTTCTTGACAAGCCTTGACTGGTCATGCAGAAGAGCTGCAGTGTCTTTCTCCTGTCTTGAACATTTGGCCTTGTCGCATTAACATTGCAGAGCAAAAATACTGTACTCTTGAGAAAATTACAAATAGCACAGAGGGAAAAGTAATGACGTAACTTCTGGAAAACAGTTTATTTTACCCTAAATGTTTGGCCTGCCTATCTTACTTTTAAAATGTTTTCTTTGTGTATTCTTTTCTCCCACATATTGGAATGTACCTTTTGTGGCTCTCACCTATATCCCAACAAGTAGCATGCCATTACCAATGATTTATAGTGAGTAGTTCTCCAGTTCCCAGGAAGGCCAGTGAGCTCCCACAAGGTGTCAAAGCCAAGGTGAGTCCATTCATCTGCACATACAGTACCAACTCACTGACAGGCTGTAATGGAGTTGTCTGTCCTCATAATCATGTGTCACATCGTAACCTCCTGTTCTAAAGGCATATGAAAACATCCAGCTGGCTCAGTAGGCTGTTGATGTGGTCCTCTGAAACAGGAATGCAGCTACACTGCTTTCAGGTGTGACCTGGCTCTGGAAGTAGTTTAGTCACAATTGTAGGGTGCTTCCTTTACAGATGAAACGATAGATCTCACCTGTAAGACTGGTGAGATCTATATGTGCAAGCTGTAGTATCTGCATCTTTGGCCTAGTTTTAATGTGCAATTTGGGTAAACAAATCCAGGATAACAGTCTTAGATACAAGTGGTTGTATTCTGATCAGGCTTAAGATCAGAGTGGTGTGTCCTAAAGGCTCTAGAGCGAGGTGATTGAAAAATAAATCTTTAAAAGGAGTAAATAATCATCTACTCCAGACCATGTCAATGTGACAGGTTCCTTCATCCTGCTGGTCTTGAAGACTTGTCACTTTAATTTGCTTTTAGTACTGTACACTGTCCCTCTCTTGCCCAATTCAGTGAGGTAGTTGGTACAGTAAGCTTGCTAAAGCATTTGTATTTTTTCAGAAACTGAGATTCTCGTGGCGGTAGATATTGAAATACACTCTTCTCAGACATAAATTACATTAAGCTGTTGAACACTGTTACACGTGCTGTGGAACATGATTGTGCTTCTCTAAACCACACAGAATCTGTTCCAAATAAAATGTGTTGGGGCTTGAGTTGCATGCATTTTTTTAGGATGTCTGTAATCTACCCATGCATCCCAGCTCTCAATGCCCCACTTAAGTGATCACAGCTCTCACTTGCCTTAGAGGAAACATGGTTTTTAGTTGTTTGTTTGTTTTTATGGCCCTGAGTAAGCAGGAATAGCAGTAATATTTACCTGAAGTTATATGTCTATGTACATCTGGATGCGAGAGTGCAGGATGTTTTTTTCACTTGCCGTGGAGTCCTCTGCTAGACCAGCGTTAGTATTCTCAGGTCCCTGGAGCAGTCATGTTGGGAGTGTTCCTGGGTGTGGGCAAAGGATGGCACACAGCCAGGATTGTTATTTTAGCTGCCAGAACATATGTTATGCTCAGTTCATATTTTAAAACATTGAAAGCACATGCTAGAAATATACATATATATATTTTAACTGAAAGATGAAAATGACTGAAATGAAGCGGAATCTGTTGCCATAGACATTGGTCTCAAGGATATTTCTCTTATGATCTACTTACTGTCTGACCTTCTTCAGATTACTTTTCCAGTTTACTGCTCATGCCTTCATTTTCTTCTGAAAAAGAAGAACAAACCTGAGATCATAATAATTGAAGCATTCCAGTAGCCTGTAATCACTGGTAATTATATAACCAAATTTTGTTTGTAAACATAGTGCATTGATCTAGACAACAGTTGACATGCTATAAAATAAAATTCAGTTGCACAATGAAATGTAAAAAAAAAAAATCAAGTTTGTTACCAAGACAAGTGTTTGTCTTTTATATCTCATATTATCTCATCTGTAGATGTTTTACAAATAATAGGGTTTTTTAGCCATTTAAGAAGAAAAAAAACAAATACCTACTTTCATTACAGTTTTTTTCTATGGCCCCTAATGGGAAAAGATGTGTCTTTCTTCAGTGTTCTTTCAGCCATCTGTAACTTGTCTCAGAGGTGTATTAGTATACAACATGAATATTTCAGCAGAAAGTGTCACCTCTGTCCTGTTCATGGATTGTAAACTGCAAGCATGAGACATTCTCCACAAAAATATGTTGATTTGAATTTAGCTGTAACTGACAGTGAGTCAACAACAGACTTTTTTTGTCATTCATTGCTTAAATCAAGAGGGTGTTTTGCTAAATTTATGATGCTATTTTCTTTATAAGCAACGCAGCCCTTCAAACTGAGAAAAATTATATGCCACCATGATTAATACTTTGAAGACAGTCTATGAGCCTGGCTTGAATGAGTCACTGTTAAAAGAAAGCTGCTATATTTTGCATCTTAAGTAAGACCTTAATTTTATTCTGAAATTAGCAGATGTTGGGAATTTTCCTGTATTTTTGCCTGATTTTGTTAATTAAATTTTGAAAAATGTATAATTTCATGGATAGTCAACAGGCCTATATGCAATAATTCAAGAGGCTTTTAAGATCATTCACTTAGAGTTGCCATCTATTAGGTATCTGCTTATTCTGTGCTGCTTTTAAGTAGGAAACATGATAAAAGCTATCTGCATATTGTTAGTATGTCAAAAAGTTACATCTCTGGTTTCATTTCTGACACATCCAATATTTTGGCAAAGTGAGAAGGTTAACTTTAAATATTTAGATTTTAATTTTATACATTTATATTTTAGACTGAAGTATGCTGATTATGAGATTGGTAGACATGGGCACCTCCTCACCTACCTATTTGTGTCATATGCTGAGTGCTTTCAGGTGACCAATTGTTAAGATACATTCACTTCTGACATGAATGGTGGTCCCTGAGTGGACTCGAGAGCAGGGCTGTGCTCTGAGCTAACATAAGGTGAGCCAGGAGCTGAGAGCAGCCACTGCCCTCCCTGACAGGGCACATTCAGGTAGCACCTGAGGCGAATAAGCAAAGCAGGAGGGTGCAACATCAGCCGAGCAATCACAGGGCAAAAGCAGAGCAACAAGCCAGAGCCAAGGTGAATCTGGGGAATCCAAATAACAATACGGGGATAGAGATAACAGACACGCCTGTAGCATAGAGCAGCCTGAGGTCACATGCATCTCCGGGCACCATGGGCAGGGCTGTTAGTGGGGGTCCCAGGTGCGGCTCATCAGGGCTATTAAGGTCATTTGGTGCACTCAGCCCTGATACTGAGCTTTTTTGAAGTATCAAGCCCAAACAGAATTCTTTCACAACTTAATTTAGCAGGCAAAATTTTGCAGTGAGTATGTTAGTGCAGTGTATAATAACCAGATTAGCATTGTACTGTTTAGTCATGTTTAAGGTCCACCAAATTAAAAATAAAAATCTGATTGTTTCTAATAATCTGTTGTGGAAATAAATTTGTTATTTTTTTTTAATTTGTTTTATTTGGCCTAATGCATGCATCTTAATGTGCAAGACAAGGATAAGTAAGCAAACCGCTGTTTGTGCTGTCTTGAATTATGCTAGCATCTTTCCCTTATTGCATACAGCTAACAGTGAAAGATCTTGCTGAAACCAATTCATTCTTACATGTAACAACAGGAGTGAACATTTTGTACTCCAGAAGGTCTGAATACGTGTTTTAAGTCTCCACCCTTGAAATCATGTGGAAGATTGTATCATCCTGAATCCTGACAGTTCTCAATTTTCTACCAACGTGAAGTAAAAAACTAAATAATCAAATATTTGGCAATAAAACAGCTATAAATCTTCATAAGGATTGAAGGCCCTTCATTCTTTCTTTGACTTTTGATAGAATTACATGAAAAGAAAAACTTTATTGAAGAAAACTCAAGTATGAGAGAAGATTTGCTTGACTGGCTTTTTGAATAGCGTGAGAATCACTCTGCTGAAGGCTGCAACTTCTCATCAAGTGAAAAAGTGGCCTGCAGCCAGTGGAACTGCATGTTAGCTTAAGGTTATACCTGCACAATGCTTCTTATTTTGAGCCTTTTGGTAGCAAGGAAGTTTTCAGTAGAGTTTGAGACTGGTATTAAAGTATTCCATCAATATTATTCTATATACTATAGCAATTGTAGAATCTGATCCTGGAGCGATTAAAATCTTAGTATGTTAAAAAATATAATTATTTACTTTATATGCTAAATTTCCTTCTGCATGACTTATTTTCCTTCTATTGAAGCAAGAAAAAATCTAAGAATAGTTCAGACCTCTTTTTCTTCCCCCAAGGAATTCACTTTTTTAACTAAGCTGCTGTTCTTTTTTTTTTTTTTTTTTTTTTTTTTTTTTTGCTTTTTCTAGGATATTATCAGTCAGAATCTGCACTTGTCTAAAAATGTTTTACAACTTCTAGGCACTAACATGCTAATATTACAGAAAGCCCACTAATTATTTCTGTTGGCCCTCCTTTTTTTAAAGTCTGTATATAGCTAATTTTTAGGTGTTTCAGTGCTTCACGTACCATTTCACCTATTGAAAAAATAGAACTCAGAACATACTCTAGATTACAAGAAAATCTATCTATGGCAGTAAACATGAATATTTAAATTGTGCCAGTGTCAATTTAACTGTGGTCAATGAATAACATTTACACTTAATCTCACTTTGCCTTCTAAGTATTTGGTAACTGCAGAGGCCTGCTGATTTATCACTCTTATTCTCTAGAAGGCTTATGCTGGAGAACTGGAAATAAAGCTCAGAACTTTCCTTTCTATAACAAGTATCTGGTACGTTTTCTGTATGTGTTTTAATTCACCTGAATGAAACCTCTTGTTTTTATGGAATAAAGTAGCCATCCGAACTCATAAATGAACACAAAGTTAGTAATAAAAACATAGAAGAAAAACATCCAAATGGTTTTACATCTCTAAAGTACCAGAAGCCACTAGAAACTAGCCAGGAAATGGTAGAAGTATCTTATTTTGTGGAAATATTTTAGTAAACCACAATGTAAGAGGCATCATAGGCATCTAAATTGTGAATAGGCATCTGAATAATTTTTAAAAAAGCACATTTCCTTGGATTCTAGTTTAGGTTTTCTTTTTTTCTGTTGTGACACAGAAACAGCTTTAGATATTGCTCAATTCAACCTTATCCCAGATCCTTAAGAATTTCTGTGAAACTTCTTTAGAACTTCTGGGCCTTCTAGACCTTGACTGTCAGGATGGTTTCTATTCCTCATATAGTATGGGTGTGCTGCTGTTAGGTGATCATCTAGCTAAAAGTGACCCCAGGGTTTTTTTGCTGCTATCTTTATTATCACTGACATTAACAAAGTCAACGTTACCTTTCTTTATTCAGACTTTCTAGCCTGTAGCCAGGAAGAATCATTGGAGAAGATAACAGTCACTTCTCTTTCTCTTGGTGATTAAATGTAAGAACTATCTAACAATATTAATGTAGGTCATTCACTGAACCCCTTCAAACATTAGGCTTCATTTCTTTTATCACAGGTTAATCAGTTTCATGCAACAGAAACCAAGTACATGGTTGTTTGTGTGGCTTTGCTTAACTAATTTAGCTGTTTCAGTAGAGCATCATCATTCATCTCAGTCAGAGCCTGGGTAACAAAACACAATCATACTCAGAATCCAAGCTGTAATAAGTATGTGGATTTGTGACTCCAAGCTGCAGGAGACTGTAATGTCTGAAGAGATTTATAGATAGAGAATGAAATATGCTCCTCATTCAACATGGGAAGGCAAAGACCCAGCAATCAAGTAATGCTAATTGTGTTCTTAGTGAGGTGTGCTGCAAACATTCCAAGTGTGCTAGGATGAAAATCTGACCTATAACCAGTTTTCAAAATTTCAAACCAACTTACTCAACACCTACATTGCATCTGAAGGCATTGAAACTTAAAAATATATGAAAATGAACTCTGGTGAACTCTTTCCTTGTTGTTATCTAAGCATGCTCTAAATATCATTAGGGTTATTCTTAAACACATTTTTATTTTTGTTAAAGTGGGGGCCAATAACGCCCAAAGGTGGTGTTATAGCAAAGGTCAGTAACATTTCAATTCCTCTGCCTAATATTAGAGTGTAAATTCTTGAGGACGGGGAATGTCATTGTATGTTTTTATTATTGCATCTCACCTGTGTATCTCAGCTATCACAATGTTCCCTTTTAATAGATCAAATGGCTTCTGACCTTCTGATGTCAGTGTGGTAATCTTTCTGCTGACAACTCTTTCGATTTTACAAGTGCTTTGAGAACATGGTCTTTAGTTAGCACAAAGGAAGGAGGGAGATAGGTCAGATTAGTCATAATTGTTACTAATTCTCAGTGGAACCTTGGTTAGATCTTAAAATAGAACCATAATAAACATAAAAATCTTTGAAATACCTTATTTATGTCAGCACCTTATTAAGAAAAGTTTATTAAAATGCTTCAGAGAGATTTGTGTTCAGTTGGCATCCTACTATTGTTATTTTTCCAAATGGGACATGAACACCAGAGGGACTGATTTCTTTTACCTATTTTTAGATTGCTTTTCTTCACAGTGTGAATACCAGAGCAGCATCATAATGCTAGAAAAAAACCCAAACTCCTATACCTAGCTGAGAAGAACATAAACTAAAAAGGTTATATGAATTTGGTAGAGATTCTTCCCCTATCCAGCAGAAGATAAGGTCTGTATTTCTAAAAGGTCTTGGATCTGCCAGTCATCTCATCTAAGCCAACACCTTCACCTGTAGAGAAAATAAAGGACAATGGCATTCATTAGTTCTACCCACTCCTGTTATATTTAATGCCAAAGATTTTAATGGAAGTTGAAGGATAATTTTAATACAATTAAATAACAGAGAAGTAATGATACTTTTCATTCCCATAGCTTTTAAATGTAAAGATAATTATCTTCCCAGATCTCTGTAGAATAGGCATGTATCATTATCCTTATTTTAAAGAGAGTACAATGATGCTCAGCAAGGTTAAACAAATTTCTCAGAATTACAAAAAATGTAGGAAACCAAGAATAGTACTCTAATCTCTTGTCACCTTGTTCAGTTCTGTTTTCACAAGATCAGCCTTTATTAAGTTGTCATCTGAAGCACCTTTTAACTGGATATACCATGAAGAAATTAAATGACAGACATCCAAAGTTCATTTAGAAGAGAGAGGATATAAAAAGCATTGCACTGGAAATGAATTTTGTCAGATATATACAGATTGAAGTCCCTGGCGTGCCACTTTGTTGGATGAAAATTGCTTGTGAACTTTCTCTGGAACGGGAGCACTCTGCTAAACAAAAACAAAGGTTTAATTATATAGCAGAAATGGCCAACTTGTGGTACATCTAGATCTCCTTTTAGCATAAAAAGTTTCCTCCTACTGTCAGGAGCCCCAAATACTGGTGATATCCTCTAATATTTTCTGTACCACAAGCCGTTGTTGTTTACAAGTTGGAAGAGAATGATCTGTAGTTCATTACAAGCCAGGTGAGAGCTTTAGTTTTGATCCTCTTTTATTTGCTTTTGGAGAGTTGGACAAACCAGGCATATCTGCCATTTTTTTTCCATTTTTCAGTGGATCTTACCAGATTTTGGAGAAAACTTCCAACTTGAAATCACCCGAAGCAAACTGTCTCCTGACAAAATTAGATGACAGCTATCCAGTTCAGGCAGCTTTAAAATCTCAAACTTTAATACAGACTGGGTCATGGTAAGTTTGAGAGCTGCCCTGCAGAGGTGGACAAAAAGTTGGACATGAGCCAGCAGTGGACACTTGCAGCCTAGAAGGCCAACGGTATCCTGGGCTGCATCAGAAGAGGGGTGACCAACAGAGAGCAGAAGGTGATTGTCCCCCTCTTCTCTGCCTTCGTGAGGCCCTATCTGGAGTACTGTGTCTAGCACAAGAAGGACGTAGGGCTGTTGGACAGGGTCCAGAGGAGGGCCACTAAGATGATCAGAGGGCTGGAACACCTCTCCTATGAAGACAGGCTGAGGGAGCTGCGCTTGTTCAGCCTGGAGAGGAGGAGGCTGCAGGGAGATCTCACTGCAGCCGTCCAGGACCTAAAGGGAGCCTACAGGAAAGGTGAAGAGGGGCCTTCAATCAGGGAGTGTCATAGGACATCATAGGACACATCATAGTACAATCATAGGACAAGAAGGAATGGTTTTAAACTAAAACACAGTAGATTTAGATTAGACATTAGGAAGAAATGTTTTACTTGGAGGGTGGTGAGGCACTGGCACAGGCTGCCCAGAGAAGCTGTGGATGCCCCATTCCTGAAGGTGTTTAGGGCCAGGTTGGATGGAGCTCTGAAGAACCCGGTCTAGTGGGAGGTGTCCCTGCCATGGCAACTAGATGGTCTCTTAAGACACCTTCCAACCCAAACAATTATATGGTTGTATGAAAAGTAAAAAGCAGAATCGACTCTTAAAATCTTTTCTTTTTTTCCTGTGGAAAGAAGATACTTTACCATTAAACTATAAGGACTGTATACTGAGTGTGGTGCCTGAAGTAAAAAATTATAATCCTGACATTTCTATTTAGATTTGTCTTTAGGGGACTGACATTTGGATGAGTTCAGAAACTGTTTTCATGAGTTTTTGCAGATTTCATCTACAGCAAAATTTAGCTGCTTTCACTAGGCATCACTGCCAGTTGCCAGGAAAGTGTCAGAATTCTTCTCAGTAAATCTGTTTCTACAAATTTTTCCCAGGTAGAAAAAAACATATTTTGCAAAGAAAATGAGTCTTCTGACTAAAGGCAAAAAAAAAAAAAAAAAAGAGAGAGAGAGAAAACAAAAAAGAACCAGAGAAAAGCCCTTAAAAACATCTCTCTGAAGACAATTTGATTTTATATATTTGTAAATTTTAAGCATATAGTTAGTGTCCTTTTATATAGTTCTGCTATTTACTGATCACTGGTAAGAAAAAAATATTTACAACCTCTAAAATATTTTTGATAGGTGAAAATGAAGAGGTTTAACGCTATACAAAAGAGAATTTTTCTCTTATTAAATGTTTCTCTCTAATATTCTCATTGTCTATTTTGCCCTTTATAGGTTAGTAGACTCTGCAGTCTTTGCTTACGTAAGTTAGTACATTTCCTTCTCCCACCACGATGATGATTGTGCAAAATGAGTTATTCCTTCAAGACCTGATGAAGCATACTGCTGACGGGTGGACCTCAGCCTACTGAAGTGTGGTTCACCAGAGCTGCATGCAGAGCTCCATAACACTTGCTGCCAGCAGTGGGAACTCTAAGGAGTAGTCTGCAAAAACACTAGAGCAATTCTGACAGGACCTGAAAATCTTACTGCAGCTCAAAGGTTTGTTTTGTTTTGTTTTGTTTTGTTTTGTTTTGTTTTGTTTTGTTTTGTTTTGTTTTGTTTTGTTTTCTGAGCGGCTCTGTCATGGTTATTCAATTTTAGGGCTGTAATGTATCACTGACAGTATCCCTTACTTGCCAGAGGTCTTAACCCTCTAATGACAGAATGTCTGATACCGTGACGAATACTCAGTACTTCCTCAGTAAATGCACAGACCATGTTTGAAAGGTCTCCAAGATGCAGAGGTTCAAAGCAAATACTACTCTCTAAATACATAAAGGAATTAGGGAATTGCAATACTGGTTTTCTCTCTCTTTTTTTTTTTCTTTTCTTTTTTTGATAGAACACACAGGTAGATTTTTATTTTGGGAAAATAAGTTTTTTGAAGAGACATAAGAGAAAGCTTCATGCAAATTAAGAAAATTGCAAGCTTGGATGTTGCTTAGAAGATATTAATTCTGTAAGAACACAATCTGACACAAAAATCTGGCACTTTTTTACCAATTTGTGATGTCTAAATCTAATGTAACAGACCCAAGTCCAGAGCCTGTTGTGAAGCCCTCATTGCTGGACTGGCTTCTATGAGACCCTGCATGTATTTTTTCTCCAAACTTACGTAATTTTTTCTGTGTATGACCATTTGCAACAAATATGGCAGCCCTAACTTAGAATTTGCAGTTCTAGGGCAGGTCATGCTTCTAAGTCTAAAGCTTCAGGCATTGAGCTAACATCACTCAGGGCTATAAGGCCCACTGCAACAACTTGTATCACAGATGGAAAGTAGAAATACATAGACATTTCTGCTCGTTTAGAAAAGGATTGTGTCTGCAAGCATAATGCCATTAGTTTTCCTTCTCAGATGTGTTCTAAGTAGAGAAATGTCAGGCGAAACCCTGAGGGATCCATTCTGGTATGATGTCTTTTATATTTAAAGATAGCGTTCAGGAGAGGCAATCCACTTGTTAAAAGGGTAGGTGTTTTAAACTGAAGTGAAAAATGGAAGGCATTCTGTAAAAGATATGAAAACAAATTCATCACTGCACACGTTAGGCTATATAGAGATGAGATTTTGGCACAGCTTTGAAGATAAATTGCATGTGTATGATCAAAGAAGATTTTGTAGATTAGCTGAATATTAAACATGTAAATATACTCGCCTCTAACAGGTATGTAATTGGCAAGAATGATCAAAGTATTCTTTTGAATCTCTAGACAGATACTAGGTATACATTTTCCAGTGTTAAGAATTGCACTTTTTTTTTTTCATTTTACAACAGCCTCCTCATCTGCTTTTCTTGAGAAAAAAAATCACACTGATAAAGAAGACTTCTTTTGAAAGGCAGAAAGAAGAGCATTTGTTGTGAAATATTGATCCTTTGGAAACAGGAGATGATGTTGTTTGTGGCAAAGCCCACACTCCATCACTCAGGAGTCTGACATCTCTGGCAACAGGCTGGCCAAACTGCATGAAGCTGTTGTTTGCATTGCTTACATCCCTGTGCTAGCAGCTGTTATCATGCTATTAGCCTTCTGCAGTCCTCATGTAACCTCTTGAAACTTATACGGGCTCCATGCTCTGAGTCTACCTGCCAAATATTTAAAAAAGAATAATCATTACCTCTCACTTTCTTTTCATTTTCCACCTGGGGGAGAAATAGCTTGATTATTTTGGATGATGATAGGAAGCTGGAGGAAATCCAATCATGATTTTTCAGTCTGAAGGATTTATTTCCTTTCATTTCATTTATTTCTATTCAGCTGAAGGTAATGAGGTTATGAAGGTCTGATTTCAAAGGGCACAGTTGTGAAATGATGGCTTTTGCTTAGGTACACTATTGCTTTAAAATGATGATTTCGATGAAGTTGCATAAACTGGAGTATAATCCACTTTCTTCCCCTAGAGACGTGGTGGCTCAGCAGTGAAGACATGGAGTGATATTTTTTTTCTCCCCGCTAAAGCACACAAGAACAGATCTGCTGAGTAGGAAGTGCTATTTTTACATAATCACTTTTCAAACTAGAGCCTCACTGTAGGCATTTTCAGGAGACCAAACTGAGCATTCTAGCAGTCACTTCTCTGGCTGCAGAACTGCGTGGTGTAGGTCATTTAGTAATTCAGCAGTCTCCTCTCTAGCCATTCCACTGTCAGCTAGCTGAAGTCTTTCCTTGCAAGTGCTCTTCGCATTTCTGGGGCTTTCTACCTAGAAATTCTTTGCTTACACACAGACAGCTTATGGTTACTGAAAAGAGATTTTTGTATTGTAATTATCTAAAAAAAAAATGGAATTATGTCTACTGTGTTTTCAAAATTCTTTTTAATTTACTAGGATGCATTGCTATAGCATCTGAGAATCTGATTTATTCTCACAATCAGCCCTCTGAGATAAATAAATGTTATTATTCTTATCCTCATTATTCAGGTGGGAAGTGTTTCTCTGAAAGACATCTAGTACCTACATGAAGGAGCTAAAGCCACCTTTCATATCTCAAGCCAGTGCCTTAAGAATAGTTCAAATGCTAAGGAGGTAGAAAATGTGATTAAAGGGCATGGTTACAAGTGATGCAGAGGCAGTTTTCTTAATGACTCTTTTCCTTTCACCTCTTATTCAGACTCCCTCCAACTGCTGCCATGGAGTAGGCCAAGTTCCTTTTGTTGGCATTAACACTGGTGGCAGCATACTTCTCCCCATGTGGGTTAGGGCAAAAGTTTCTTTTGTCCAGGCCTTGCTATAGTCTGGGGTGGCTCTTAGCAACTCCTCTGTATTTGTTGTCCATCACGAAGAAACAAATGTGTTAAACAAAAAAGCCTTTTNTATCAGTTTTGTTTTTCTCCTGAGACCACAACATAGCTTTATACTAGACATTATGAGAAAAGTAACTTCTGTTAGAAACTAAGACACTCACCAAAAAAAATGCTTTCATAACTCACAGACTTGATAATGATGCAGTAACAATAACAATTTGAACTTTTGTGGAAGGCCAACCTTTGCCTAGAGAGCATAGATTTTCACTCAATTTCCTACTAGTTAGTATACGAATGCAAATTTATCCATACATATTTATTTTTATGTATAATTACTGGAGTAGTTTTTACTTAAGAAGAGTGAGGCAAATTAACCTTTTTGAATGCCAACTGGGTTACATGGTGTTTGTATGTAGTTGACCTTTCGGGGAAAAAAAAAAAGGTGCCAAAAAGGCAGTAGGAAATATAAGGTATTTTTAAGGCCTCTTGCCATCTCTTCCTTGCAACATGAAGCACAAAATTAGTTTAGTTTTGTTTTGTTTTATTTATTTTCAGAGATCAGTTTAAGCACCTGCAGAAGCTTTTACACCAAGACAGCGTGGGACTGCAGGACCCAGATGTGTAAGCGAGCTTTGAGTGGAGCTCTCACTGCCTGGCTTGGTGGGTAGAAGTCACTGAACATCAGTCGGCTAAAACTTGAAGCACTTTTTCATTTGCCTACATGATGCTGAAAGTTAAGATTATTTTAGGTTTACCTGGACAAGGACTTTTCCAAGACTGACAGAGTGTTTTAATGAGTTCTGAAACAAGCAGAAGGAAAGCAAACCTACATTGTGTGTCATTTGTATACACATCTCTAGGCATTTATCTTGTCATTGGAATGACATTTTTCCTATAGTCCTCTGAAGCAGAAGGAAGGAAATAGTATCTTAGTTCTAGGACTGGAATTAAATGTAAACTTCCAAATGTGAGGTAGATTTCTGATACACACTGTGTTAAAAGCTATTAATTTGCTATAGCAGTATTTGATTAAGGAAGCAAAACCACACTGGATGAACAGACAAGTGAGTATGTCTTTCCCAGTAATGACATTCTGTAAGTCACCTTGAAAATCACTCAAAGGAATTGTAATATCCAAGCAAAAGATTAAAATCACTGCACATCCTAACTTTATAAACAAACAAGAACTATGTTATGTTCACTTTCTGAGATGTGAAGTTATGTACTCATCTACAAACTTGAAGAGCTGGAGTTCTTTATATAATAAAAAGATCATTGACTGCAGTATTCCTCACATCCTTGTGTACATAATGAGGTCCACTGAAGTAAATATTTTTCATTCTCACTGTTTGATGACTCTTCTGCACTTTAGGTTCTTTCTTGCCTTACATAATGACAGTTTCATGAGCAACTTAAATGATAATTGAATATTTTTCAAGGAAGAAATGTATTATTTTATGCAGTTTATTTAATAAAATTTATTTTAGCATGTTTCAGAAATACAGATGTTTTTTCTCAGATGTTTCTAATTTTTTCCTGCTAGATTGAACTAAAAAGATTATTTTCCTTCATGCATATGCTTTTAGAAAGAACATTTTACTGAAATTAATTGTATGTTACAGTTCAGAAGTGTATATTATATTATTTGGTAATATATAATTATGCACGAATACATTAGAGTATGGACTCTTCTGTTGTACTCTTTTCTCTGAGGACCCGAAAAACCTCCAGAACAAAAATACCAACGTACTAAGAAAAAGCAAGACATTACTTGGCAGAAAAGCATTTGTAAGAGAACTTCTTTCTAGATCTAAAGATGAAAAGGCAACATGAGAAACTGTTTTATTTGTTTTTTCATAAGAAAGTTGTTTTTATGTGTGAAGAGATCATTAGAAGTGTTACTAAAACCCTCAGATTTTGTCAACAAATTAAATTAAATTACATTACCATGAAAAGCTGCACAGAACTATGACAAATACTGTTTGTGTTTTCCCCAGTTATTGTCTTCTAGTGACTGTATTAGTTTTGCTTGACTTATGGAAAATTACAATTTGTAGGTATAAAATTAGAAGCTGTCTACCTGATAAGCTCTTAGAACTGCGTAATATTAATATTAATATTAATATTAATATTAATATTAATATTAATAATATCCAAAATCTTTGTAAAAGATTGCAGATCTGTAAAATGAAAGCAAGAAAGATTTATTTTTGTATTGCAGTTTTTAAATGGCAAATGTACTCCCAGCTCTGCCCAATCTTTTTTGCTAATGGAGTTCAAAGGCTGCTACCTCGGCTGATGGCATTCCATGCTACTTGGTGCTAATAAAGCAAAAACCATATGGACAAGGGGAGCACATGGCTCGCTAAGGAGAAAAGGGCTGCAGTGTGTCAGCTAAGCAGTGGGAGAAATGAAAACAAAAACTATGCAATGAACAGGTTAAAAGAAAAAAAAAGCACCTTTTTAAATTTTTGCTCAGATTCATCTGTTGAAAAGGGAAGATAGGTTTTCACTTCTAATAGTTGAATTGCACTCCTTGTTTACAAGTGAAAAATAACTCATTTTCCTGTGTTTTTCCAAGTACAGGTGCTACGAAGGTGAGCAAGTGCTTGGGAAATATATTAGATCCCATGCTTTGGAAATTTCAGTTTACATTAAGTTTCTGTTTAGCTTCCTAAAATGTGCAATGTCCTAAGAAGGTCAGAAGAAGAATTTCCCCTTCCCCTGCACTTGTTTCGCAATCTGCGTTTCCCCGAGGCGCGCGATGCCCTCTGCTGGTGCGCAGCTTTCACATCAAGTCGGAGCACGGGGAGCGCTGGGAAGTCAGATCCACAGCTAACAGCGGGGAAAGCATCCTCTCTTCCTCTGATTTATAACTCGATGATGGAGCTTTGCCAGCTATGTGGAGCCTGCACAACCCTTCTGGCAAATGGCTGGGAGTGGTAGTAGGGTTTTATTCAAAGCGTCTTCAAAGAGGCAGAAAGTTCTTCCAGCCTTGCCATGGACAGCTGTGCTGCCTTGTGAACATGTGAAACTCTGCCTGAAGAAGAGTTTAAGTCTGAATTACACTATCATAAGACTAGAAAGAAATCATGTCTTATTCAGAATTTAAGGCTGTGCATCATTATTTCACGATAACCTGCCTTAGCAGGGGAGCTGGACTCGGTGATCTCTAGAGGTACATTCCAATCCCTGCAATTCTGTGATTTCACAAAGAAGGACCAGATGACAAAGTTTTTCTCCTGGTAATCTACATTAGTTGCCCATCTCTAGCATTTGTTCAGAGCTCATCTCAGCCTGGATCCTGGCAGCTGAACAGTTTTGTTGTTGCTGAACATAAGGACTTTTTAGTTTTTATTTATTAAACCTTATTAGTGTTTTGAATACCTAATGCATTTACATAAATAGAAGTGCTGTGACTCTGTCTCCATTTTTATTTAGCATATTTATAGGAAAAGCACAGTGGAAACATTGTATTTTACCCCAAAATATATATGTAGGGGAAGAAGATTTTGCCTAGATATTGCTCTGGGAAGGTTTTCAGTTTTGTAGAGGAAAGGATGAAAAAATGATCAAAGAGATGACGAATAAAGAATGGACATAGACAACCCGCCTTCCCCACTCCCTACTCTGTGTCTCATATCCCTGATATTCTCTTTCCTTGAAAACTGGGAAGAAGAAGTGATCATGGAAAAGTGAAGAAAAAGTATATTTGAAGTGGTGAGTGGAAATGGACTTCAAGCTGCAAGCAAGGATACTGCCTCCGGCCATTTTGTTCCTGTGGTGTTCGAAGAGACAAGGATTTGTTCCAAAAGGCAAGGATTGACATCAACGGGACAACAGAGATGTACTTGATAGATACATTGCTAAATTTTCTTGACCCAAGTTTTTAAATATAGTATTTATGTATAGTTTTATAAATCTAGTGGCTTTTCAACGAAGTTGTTTTCCTATTTCAAAGACCATCAGTCTTAAAACATGCTAACCTTTACAGCCAAGACAAGAGAAAGTTTTAGGAAGACATAAAAAGAAAAGGAAAAAAAATGTGCAAGTGCAACGTTTATTAGTTACAGGATTCCAGGAAGAGAGAAAGAAGAGCAAGTACACAAGTCTTTTTTAAAATTCAGATGCACTGTTTTGTTCTTCTTCAGCTGTATTTAAATGCTACTACTACTGAAAGGTGTTGAGATTATCCAGCATAAACTAACCTAGACATTAAATTTTTTTTTGCCTTCAGTCAGATTGCTGGTGACAGTTGTGTGCATTGCAAATGGCTGATTGTGAAATCAGGTGAACAACAGTGATTCAGAAAGATCATGTGAACATGACAGAGATGACTGGAGGCTCCTTATAAACACCAACTCCATCTAAAGAAACATGGGGAACTGACTTCAGTATTCTGTTAGTTTTGTTCCTGGGGGAGACAGGCACACACACATGCACACACAGTGAAAATTATTAAAAAAAAAAAAAAAAAAGCAACAACAAACACAAAAACCAACATTCCAGTTGTTTCAACTTTTACATCCCTTTGAAAAGGGGATTCTATACATTTAAACAAAAATCTTTTTTTTGCCCAGCTCTTATTTGTCTTCTTCCCCAGCAATTTGCTAGGGAATGCACTTTGGCCAGGGTTAAGTTGTAGGATTTTTCAGCATCCTTACACAAATTCCTTACTCACATGACATCTTAAACTAGCTCAGTAAATGTGCGATCCTCAGTCCTCTGCCTGGCTCCCCAGGCTGATATTTCTTCTTCAGCCACTAACTACGCTAAATCCCAGCCAGTGACAGTGGAGGAGGAAGATGAATCATTTGGATTCTACTGATATGGACTGACTTATCTCTGACTTATCTCTGAAACAACTGGTGCATTCACCAAGAGATGTAGCCTGCAGCCCCCACTCCAGGGCTGTTTCCCAACTTGAGGCCTCCACCTCCTGTGCGCATCATCTTTGTCAGCATGGAGCCCACTGCATCCCAAGTAGATTACTGGTACAATGGTTGAAAATGCATTAATCCCTAAAGATTTTGCTTATGCAGTTCATCATGTTGAAATATTTTTTAGTCCCTTGTAGTAGCTTCTGAGTAGACTTACATGACAAACCACAAAATCAAAACAGCAAAACTTATTGTTCAACTTGTGCTCCTTGGTTGTTTCCCATCTGCACGACTCTGTGTAAAGAGCACATGCTGATGAACATATGGCTCAGGCAGGATGAGGCTAGCAGGTGGGAGAATACCCCAGCAGAGCAAAGAGCTTCCTACACTAGAGCTGGTTGAGCCTTGGGAAGGCAAAAATCCTAATTGTTTACTCATTTACTAACTCTGAGAAAACTTTCTTATTTCCTTTTATATCAAAACTCTTTCCTTCCATGGATTTTATTTTAGTTTAGTTTAGTTAAAAGGCAAAAGTTACCGTGAAATAGAGATAATAGGTAATAGGTAAAGTTTTTACCCAACAACATTTTTTACCATGAATTCACACTGGCTGATTGTCCTGGAGATTCCCATTGTTCACACCTACACAAGCTCCCCCAGTGTCCAGCAGTTCCAGTAGCAATGTCTTGTGTTGGTTCAGAAATTATGCCGTGCCACCCCTTTGCTCTGTTAATGTTGTGGGCAAGGGGTCAGCGAGCAGCAAGACTGAGGCTCTGACAAAAAAAAATAAAAAAAATACACCGGGTTTTCTCACCCAGATCAGCATGCCAGAGATATTACATTAGACCACTAGGTGGCAATTTAGCAGCCCAGTTTTAAATGTTTAATATGTTCCAAATGTTTTTTTTTTTGCATTACACTCGAACTTGATGAATGGCAAATGGAACAAAGTTCTGGAAAATCTATGCTCTCTGTTCCTGCTGTATTTCTTGGAGTCACTGTGCTTACTGCACCCTTCCTAGATATTCATTAAATTCAGTGAGCACCTTTGAGCACCACGGTAAACATCCCTGGCCTGGTGGCAGGATAAGGAACTCTTTGTTGTTATGGAAAATAAGAGTTCTTCTAACTCTTAATGTATATTTTGTGTTGCAGACTACGTATGATTTGAAATTCTATATCCTGAGAGGAGGATATATATCTCTGCAGCCATAGCTATATGATCATGAGGTAGCTGTCTGCTTACACTGGATGTGAATTTATATAGCAGCACAGCTAAGATAGCAGGGGAGCTGCCATGGCGTTTATCTGTACCTACTAGATGAGTCTACGGTGACAACACACGCCTCCCACCTTCTACTAACTAAAGATCAGAAAGCTGTTATGACCATTATTCTAAAAACTCAAAACTGTGTACCTTGCAAACAAAGAACTCTTTTATGGCTGTCTGAGAGAATCATATTGCTGCAGAAAGCCCTTCACATCTGGAGGATTTACAACTGGCATGTAAAATGAGAGAGAGAGAGGAAGTGAGCAATTCAAGTACCAAATACATGTATATGCAAAAGTACAGTTATTTTCATTAAAAATCCTATACAATTTATACCAAAAATATATAATCTATGCAACAAAACATAGACAAGCTGCATGGAAGAATTATGTTTTCGTTGCATACTCCTTCACCTTTGGGTTAATGTTCATCTTTAGTTCCTCACTTGAGTGTATATGTTTTTTATAGATTTTGCTTATCAGTGAAGTAATGCTCAAATGACTGATCCCAGAACTTCTGTGAAAAGTATTTTTAGTAGCACCCACGGTTTATGATTCAATAAGGAGAAATACAAAATATCCTTTTTTAGTGATCTCAAGTGACACACACTAAAAGCAATGAGCTTTTCATGTGCTAACATTTGTTCCCATAAA
>WBMW01001258.1:250347-339982 GCA_013396635.1 Penelope pileata | reverse complement strand
AAAAAAAAAAAAGAGCAGTAGCATATTGTAAAATTTCAGCCTTCAGATGCTAAAAATAAGAGGAAATGGAAGAAAAGAATTGCTTGAAATCAGAAGCCAACAACACAATATGTAGTGCTTCTGTAGCTTCAAAGCAGGCTGACTCAGAAGCCAATGTTTTGGTAGAAAAGGTCAAGAAGAAAATGGTTTACGATTCTCAGTGACTCCAATTACATAGCTGCTACTTGATGCAAAAAGTTCAACCAGTCTGTTAATAGCAGCAAATACCGCAAACAAGAACAGCCGACAAATGCAAAGGGTGGGGAGGGAGAGAGAGGAAAAAATAAAATGGATGAAAAGTAATGAAGGCTTTTGTAAAGTCTGCCTCAATCCAGAAGAAAAATAGGGCAAAAAGATGTTGCAGGATAACACAGTAAGAAGAGCCAAATTTGGCAATTACTACCAGCATGAATAATAGAGAGATTGACACTGCCATAGCATTTTTTTCTTCCAGGTGCTCTTTCAATTGTGTCTTTCATCTTTAAAGGAGATGTGATAAGAATTCTTGCTTAAGGTAAGAATAGTTCAGCATTAAATAAAGGTAGCTGAAGTGGATACAGGGCGAAAAGGGGAAGGTAGCTGTTTCCAAATCAGCCTGGAGTAAAGAAAAACATGTTTGTTCTTTCACCTGTAGATTGAGAACTGCACTTCTCTTTGTTAATATTAATGAATATGAATATAAAGGAATCAATGGGTAAAAAAATTAAGATTTATTGGGATAAGAGGGTTTGAATAGATCTGAAATTGAACGAGAATTTAAGACTCCCAAGTACCATTTTTGGGCAGCTAAAGACCTTGAAATGAACAAGAGCTGTGCAGCAGCTTTTCATATTGTGATTAATAAACAGCTGCAATTTTCATGTTTGCTTACAGATGTTAGACAGTATCTGCTAGAAACCCCAGTGCAATAAACCAAAGGTATGAGTTTACTGAAAGTACTAAAAATATATATCAGGTTTAGTTGTTTTAATACTGTTTAGTTATTTTAATACTGACATTATTTTACAAAGATACTTTTCTTGTTCTTCAGTAACTAGAAGGCTCAACCAGTAGCACCCAGTAATGACCAGTTGGAGCAATAGCCAGTGGCACCTAGCACTTGCTCTGCTGGCTGGACAGGACTGCAAGCAGCACACACATTCACCATACATTCTTCAAAGGTTGCTACAGACATTTTTGTATAACTGCTTGCCAAGCTCTTTTTTCTTTCTTTTTTTTTTTTTTTTTAAGAAAATGGGCTTTTGTTCTTTGTGCTTTAAAGCTTAGAGGAGCCCTATGATTTGATATTGTTAAAAGTCTTTCCCTGTCCCAGTGCTTTTTACAGCTTAGGAGAGAAAAAGAAGTCACACAAGTTACCTCCCAGGGTTTTGTTGGGCAATAGGTACAGGGTATCTGAACTGAAGCAGTGAAGCTCTCTAACCAAGGCTTTCTATGTTTGACACTGCTTCTTCAAGTTCATCAGCTGCAAATTGCTCATATTGACATAAAAAGCAACTTCAGTTGTTTATTTCTCATGTGCAAATTGAGAAGCTTATTGTTCAGTTGATAACCAATAGCAGTAGAAATCTGTTTTCCACAAAAAAAAAGTCTTAAAAAATATGCCTTTATCCCAGAGAGCATTGCAAAATGAACATTTTTTATATACTCTTAGGAAACAGTATGTTATTCGCTTGTTCTTTGTTCTTTTTTTTTTTTAATCAAATCAAAAAAATCAAATCACATCAGATCCTTTCTTTAACAGAAGTTTGAACCATTTCATAATTTTGTCATTTTTACAAAGCAATAATTTTCCAAATACTCTTTTTCCCCTTAAGTCAAATCAAGTTCTTACATATGGGCATTTCAAAATATATAGCTTTAAAATTCCTAATTTAAAACTAATTTATACAGCAATTGCTGTGTTATATGTCCTGTGTTATTTATTCTATTATTTGTTGCTGTATTATTTCCTTTCTTTAAGTCAAAAAGGATCACCCAACCAATAATCTCTTCCATTCCCTCTGTGAAACTCTCAACAAAAATACCGCAATTGCACAAAAAATCTAATAATGTACCTAAAACCTAAACTATGAAAAGAAATTAAAGGCTATAGAGTAGCAGATATTTTTATCTTTTTTTTTTCCCAAAAAATTATACCAGTTGTCTTCCTACTTTATAGCTGTCTTTTATCTTCCAGCAGTGGCACCCACCATCTGACTTATGATCTCTCTGCGGGAAGTCATTGAGTGACACAATGGAGTTAATGAATTGGTCTTTCACCTCCAAAAACCTGATCTAAATGCTAGCCTGAGATAATGAGCATGATGGAGTTCAGTAATGTCAGCAGAGTATTAACTTCTGTTTAAAGGAAGAACGAGCACTGGCAGGGAAATTGATTTTTAAGAGATATTTGGAGCAATTGCACCTGCATGCATTATGGCAACTCTAGCCTTCTTTCATTAGAGTCATATTCACATTATCTCTTTGCCATTTGAATAGAATTTGGCAGGGGTTTATCTACAGAGCATACCATTTATCAGTGATCTTTCTAGATCAGTTCCCTACCACTGTAATATCTAAGCAGCACGCTTATACTACCTAGCAGCTCAGTTCAGGATATCTCTATCAGAATCAGAACGGAGCACTTAACCAATCAACACTAATATTTCTTATCACATACATACATAATGACAATATATTTTGGAAAAAATACTATCACTGGGTTAACTGCAGAAGCTTGGAGGACTGACAGTGTTCCTCTTCGTGCAAAAAGGCCAAATACCAATTATTTCACTAAGGATTTCTCTCCTTGCAGAAGACAGATTGCTGGGGTGCAACAGAGGCCTTCAGCAGCTACAAGGGTCTAATGATTTTTGGAGGGACTTGTAAGAGGTCAACAACACCTTTCCCAGCACTTAATTAGTGCAAAGGATTAGTGTTACAGTTTGTCCATATATCCTAGCTGAAGGAACTGCAAAGCACATGGTCTTGTGCAACTTTATCTAAGTAGGATAAATTTTGATCAGGATCAAATAAAAAATACTTTATGAATTTCCAAATTCCATAACGAATTAAAAAAATAAAATTTGTCATCTCCAAAAAAAGAAGAATATGCAATCCAAGGAGACTCGCTTCTAGAATCACCAACATACTACAGACTGTCAAACCATCTGGCCAAATTAAAAAAATTATTCAAGTTTATTGGCATATTTCTATCATCTTCCCAGCCTCCCCTCTTAATTGTTTAGATCATATCCCTCCTGCACTCTCATAGGTCACTTTTTTCAGTCCAAAAGGGAAAACATCTCCCATTCTTTTCCCAAATTCATGACAGGACAACAGCTACGCTGGTCTGCTAGTGTAAATACTCATCTTAAGGCTATTTCAAAAAATAGTGTCTGACATAAAAAAGATCATGTGCCTCCACCCACCTCCAAACTTGCCAAAACAAGGATGATCTGGCTGTCACTCAATATAGTATTTCCTCTGAAAAGCAGCAGCACAATCTTAGATTGCAGTGTCTGTCAGTTGTTCTCAATCTACACGTTTGATTTTACTTCTAGAAACATACAGGAAAGAGCAGCTGGCTTGCAATGAGCAATGAGCTGCCTCTCCCTAGCTGGAGCTACATCAAGAAGTCAAACAAAAGAGGAAAAAACTAAGCAATAAACCCCAGAACTCATCACTATCACCAAAAATAGGCCCCAAACAAGTAAAACCCTAAAGCAACAGCAACAGAAATCTCTTCCCTACTTTCATCCTCACTGAATTTCTTCCCCTGTGTGCTTCATGTGTCTTTGGGGAAAGATGGTAATCTTCCTACATGTTCTGCAAAGCTGTACAACAGACCCAGCTTGTCAGAGCTAGTAGGGTGGGTGTCCTGTTGCCCTTGCTCTGACTTCTTTCCCTTACAGTTTCCCTGCCTCGTGAGAAGAGCAGGTCAGAAAGAGAGACAAAACAGATGATGAGAGGAAAAAAAAAAACACCCTTTCCAAAGGTTTGAGAGAGGGCAGTGCAGCTTACAAAGACTCACTCACCAAGTTGTTAGTTTGAAACTAAGATGGGATGTAGAGACCAGTTCTGCCATGACACACAGACCTGAGAAGATTCCCAAGTCCTCTCCTGACCTCTTTTCCCATTTTGAGTTATCTCTAATATAAAGGTATGTTCTTCTAGATTCTCTTCTGAGAAAAACACTAGCTTACATACCTAAAAAACTCTCTTAGACTTGTTGGGCTGATTACTTCCAAGGAAGAGGCTTATAGGCCTACTTCAATGTTACCACCTATTCAGGGTGAGCATCCTCAATGGCTGGTGCTGCAGCACTTGACTGTGCTAAATTACTTGAATTATAGTTTATTTCTTTATGCTTTCCTCCCAGCTGAGTATTTTCTGCTCACAATTGTATTTCAAAACGTACGTATCTGGAGTGTATCATGTCTGGATATGCTCAGAGCAAAATAAGAAATAGCAGAGCCACATTTCACGTGGTGCTGTGGTGAGGTTAATAAACCTTGCAAGCTTTCCAGATATTGTCTTGTTGTTCTAGATCAGTGCTTTGCACCTCAAGCACAATGTCATCTTAAATGTTGTTATGTAGCTTCTGCATCTTTGAAGATTTGTGTCTATTCAGCTTTATACATGGAGTGACTAGGCTCATTTTTGTCTGCAGAATACCAAATATCTTACCCTAAAATGAGCTCTGTATTTGTGCCAACAGTATATACACAGAAATGGTAACTCTATTTCAAAGGTTTAGGTTTAGTTTTTAAGCAGGTTAGCAAAAAAGGCTTTACTTCAAAATCTGCAACCTTGTCCGGTATAGTACATCAGAAATACATTAAAATAGCCTTATATGAATGCACAGCATGCTTCCAATGATGATACTAACATGTCTTGTGTACATCATCTTATTTGTACAAAAAACTAGCAGGGTTCTGCCATATACATGGCAGAAAATGAACCAGATTAAGACTCGCTTGACAAGCTGAGATCTCAGGTACACTGATAGGTGTTTTAATACCCAATGTAAATACTGCTTTTGTTTTAATTGACAGAAAAGTGGCTCTGAACCTGCAACAGGGATGGAATATAAGCTGTATTTTTATCAGATGTTCAAAAAAGAAACAGGGACAAGGCAAGCAGAATTGATAAAGCATTGTTAGAACATTTATTATATTCCAAATGAGCCACAAAATCCAGGAAAATGTATTTTTAAACTTTCTTATGTCGTACAGCATGCTCTGTTTTTTCGGATAAGAAATCTGGCTCAGCAGCTTTGTGCTAGGGCAATGAGGCTGCCTCAAGTGATAGTTGAAGTCACAGAAGAGGCTGTAATGCAGGTGCAGACTGGCTGCACTACTTGCAGCGAGGAAGTCATTTTTTGTTTCTTGAAAGCACTCTACACAATTTCTGTGTGTTCAGACAGATATCCACCTAGATTTTTTCTTCCCCAGGGAAAATTTCTGATTTGGTGAACTAGAAGGTCTCCGTAATTCAGGTGGGGAAACAGAAAGTGGATGTGAGGAGTTCAGAGATTTCAGTCAAATATCATTTATCTGGAAATGTTGGTGAGATTCTTGGTAAACAAAAAACAGTTCATTTGTCATTTTTCTGACCAAACCAAACTGAAGGGCCCTCAACTCACCCCAATCCTAGAACCCAGGATTCAGCTAGTAGCACCAGTGATTATTTTTAAGCAAATTCTCCTAGCTTAGAATGAGTGTTTTGATTCCTTTACGATCTGAGAGGCTACTTGCAGTCCTGACTGTGTAAGAACAGAAGCAAGGATTCTATGATCCTATGATTCAAATAGGTTTCAGGGAGCCCTTTGTTCTGCATCTAAGCTGTGTCTTCCTGAGAGCACTGGTGCAGCCCCCTCTGTCTGTTGCTGTAGGTTTTCTGAGGTCTCAGTAGCAGTTCCAGCAGGAGCAGCTCCAGCCAAAGTGAGAGCACCCAGCAACATCTTGCCACTGCCACAGAGCAGCTATGTTGTGGCTGTCCCCTGACATTTTCCACCAGAAGCTGCCAAGGGACTGCTGTCCTCACCTGCACTTGAACATCAGCTCCTCCTTAGGACGGGAGGATGTTTGTACCAGATGTGCACTTGGAGAAAGTTGGAAGTGTCAGTCAGTTAGGGAAGGCCCTTTTGGAGCTTTAGGTTGTTATGATTAGGAATGCTCCTGGAAATTAAGAACTTAGAAATGAGAATTTTGGAAGTGACAAAGACTTTCTGCATGGAGATGAAGCATACATTTATTTCTGTGTGTTCCTGTAAGGGAAACACTAGGTCACAGCCTGAATTGGTGATTGAGCACCTGGTGAAGGGTGGTGGCTGGCCTAGGGAGCCCCTGTGCCCTCCTCCAGGTGACCAGGAGGGGTGGACCCAGGGTGGGGCTACCCTGGGCTCATTTAAGAGCCAGCCACCAAGGGGAGAAGATCTCTTGCGTGGGATCTGGCTGTTTCTCATCTTGGTGGGTAATCACTGTCAAGTAAGTCTAAAACTGTTTTGTTTTGTTTACAGTTGTTAAACCATTTAATACTTTACCTGGGATTGCTAGAAATCTATCTGAAGCAATCTCACTTCTTTGGTTGCACCACAGTTCCCCACCATCAGACCATCTCAAAGTGCTTGCCAAGTACCTGGCTGTGCTGGGAATGGAACAAGACAGATGAGTGTGCAACCTTAGATGTCTGTCACACCTCAGAGAGGTGACAGAGGGGAAAATATTAAGAGCAAGCTGAGGAGAAGTGGTTTGTTCCAGCACCATTTTATAGGTGTGGCAAAATGCTTGATTATACAGTCCAGAGTCAAGAAGGGAAAATACCCCAGCTGTCAGGTGCTATACTTCATAGACATAACTAAAAACTAGCAAAGTCATCATGACCAAATACCTAGGCAAATTCCTAAAAATGGAGGAGAATATTTGTATAGATCCATACGTATATTCCATTTATTAAGCTTCTTTTTTATTTTTTTTTTTTCCTGTTCATGACATATGGACATTTAAGTGCTTCCTGCTATCAGTGTATATGTGCTGTCTGTGATCATTACCCTGGAACAGGAAAATTGGAACTTAGGAAGGATTTTGTTAATAAGCCTTTTCTAAATGACACTTTTACAGTCCACCTCTCAAAGGAGTGCAGTGCCAACTTTGTTGTGAGGCAGATGGTAGTGAAAAAGGTGGATGTGACTCTGATCATTTAACAGGGAAATTAATTTATGTGATACTAACCAGCCTCCAAATTGGGTTTATTGGCTCATTACAGTTTCTCCAAAATGCCAAAGCTTTATGTTTTAAAGAAGCTGAAGGTTGTTTTCAGGATATTTTTTGAAAGAGAGAAAATTGAATGAAAGATTAAGGATCTGTATTAAAGGTAAGATGGCAACATCTATGCAACTTTGGATGAAGGACTTTGCAGATCAGCCAAGAAGTGTTGAAGAAATTATTCCATCTGGTGGTAAAATGTGTCTTTATCCATCCTTCACTACTCAAAAATGAATGTTTTTAGCTTGTTAGCATTGCACTTCTGAAGTGGAGACACCTTTTGTTGACAAAAATGAACTAAATACACCATGGCATAGCACTTCAGCTTATAGTTATTTCATAATTTCTCTTTATAAACACATTTTTATCACTTTATAACAGAACAATTCTGTGCCTAGTTAGTTTATTAAAGATAGTAAGCTCAGGATAAAATTTGGAAAGAAAAATGTAAATTCATTGTTTGCCTTTGAGTGTTTTATGCCAGATGGGTAATCCTTACATTGTACTCAAAAAGTTCATTTCTGGCTATGGAGAACATTACGAAGAACAAAGTGAACTTCTTTGCACATAACCTATAGCTTTAACTTTACTAATTTCTCTTTGTAAATAATAAATTGTCTATTATAACTTTGCCATATTTCTCATTCCCCATTGGTGTGTTAGCTTTTATTCCCCAAGTATGACATTATAATTCATCAACACAAGATTGCATATTTTATTGCTGCTTGTTGTATTCTATGGTACACTGTTACCCTAATGATGATTAGAAGCCTTTAGTACCAGCTTGTCTGTAAAAATAATTGATTGCATTCCTAGATGTGGAAGCAAAGAAGCACCAATCATGATGTGGGTAATACCCACAGATCAGGCTAACTTCTTCATATCCATTGGATGGGCTTCTTGTAGATCCTATGCTGCAACCTGAAGTTTTGAGGATGCATGTGACTGCTCTAATCACTTGAAACGGGTGTTCTTATCGCTGCCTTGTTTTCATTTGGTGAATTAACATTTACCAGCAGAAAAAGAATTACAGAAAAGTCTCAAAAAGGACAAGATGTTGAGAGCCAGAAAATAATTTTTTTGTGGATTTTGAAAGTTTGAGGAAGGACTATTTGCATTACCAGATTACTGCAGGTTCCTTTTAAAATAATGAGCAAAAATTTCTAATGTTTTGGAAAGGGACATGTTTCTCAAACGCTCTATGTCTTCTATTACATTTCATTCCTGCACTAATACTCACTTTCTCCAGAACAGATTGTCTGTAATTAGTTGAAATAAATACCTGCTATGGAGTTTCGAAAATCCTCCAGAAGGGCTTGATTAGAATTCAGGATTCCTAAATCTCAAACTGAGATCTAAAATAGTCCTCTCTAATCCTGGAGATATTTATAATGGATAGCTGCAACCTTGTTTGACTTGGAAGTTTTCAAGGCAAATGGGGCTCTGCTTCTTGTGCCAAGCAACGCTTCTATGTGTGCTGTTCAGTGACTGTCTCCTGCCCAGATTATTGTTAAAATCCAAATGCTAAGTTTGATTCCACTTCACCCTGACTGTGGCAGTTTGATTGGGTTTTTAAGGAAAAAAGTCTTGCATACATTATGTCCCCATTAAAAAAAAAATTTAGGAATATGGGGGAAGTAGTAAAAGTGGTGCCAAAGCTTAGAGGTCAGAGCACGTAGGTGACTCTGCATACCTCCTTAACAGAGGACCACCTCTTCCCCTGGCAGTAGATGTTCGGGATAAAACATTTTTCCTTCATTCCTGCCGCAGGTGTTGCAGATCAAAGTGCTGTAACACCTTGGGCTAACAATAGTGATTTCCTCCCTACTGTTTAGGCTTTCATTTAAATTACGGTCTAATTCTTCCATAATTTATGCTGAAGAACTCTCTACTTGATATAGTTGCCTGACTTCTTCCAAAAATCAATATGTTATGAAAACTTTAATGGCAATTATAGACAAAGGAATTACTTATGGAGCCTGTTGCAATGACATGGAGCACTGCAATAGAAGGTCTGCTTATGAAACAATTTCCAGTAGCACTACTGGGCTGTGGAGTAAGGCCCTGAGAAGAACTGTAGTAACCCAATGGTATGAATAATATGTTGTTGTTGTAATCAAGGGCTGCATTCATCCATCTTGCAATATTAGTTAACCCTGGCAAAGAGATACATATAAGTTATTAGGACTTGAAGAAAAGTAATGCCCTCTTGCATGACCCAAGAAACACCAAAAGTGGAAAGCAGAAATATGCTTAGTTTGTCTTTCCACACAGCAGTAATACAAAACTTTGTAAACTAATGATAAATCTTCTCCCTTATAGTACCCAGCTACCAAATTAGAAGACTCTCAGGCTGAATTCAGAGTGTATCTAAAAAAATTATTAGGGAAAAAAAATCTTAATCATCTAGGTGGGTGGTCCCCAAATATTTTCCTTTTCCTACCTTTGATTACTGGTCCCGTTTCCTATCAAACTAGCATAGGAGGTTGAGAAGTGCTGCAGCTTTATTTAAAGTTACATCCTCCAGCCTGAGAAGAACATGTGCAGGCCTACCTCTGTTTTCTTAATTTTTCATCAACACAGTAATACTTCCAGGGGAATAAAGAGGGAGGAGAAACTTTGTCTTCAAGATAGAAACCTTATGGGCCAGTTATCCAGACCAGAATTATGCAAAAATGCTTTCAACACAAAATGTGTTGAAGACTAACAAAAACACACAAGTTCCATCTATACCAGCTCACCACATAGCAATGTCATTGCTCTTCCCCTAGATCCAAATCCTACCTCTAGCCAAAAGCATGCAGGATGAGAGTTGAAAAAGTCACTTCTTACTTCAAAATTAAAAATAAAAAGCAGAAAAGAGATGTTTTTCAGTGTAGGTCAGACATGTTTCCATGGGCTATGAGGTAATTAAGGGCTGACTCTGAATGGATCTGAGTCTCCCCAGATGTTGAGGTGTGACCTTAGTAATCAATCACTGCCACCCCAAACATGGCAGATAACGTCTTACACTTCAGGATGGAGAAATGCTGCAGGCTTTCTGCTCCCTTTACATCTATGGCAGTTGTGTTTACTGCCTAGAAAAGCTAAGCTGATCTATGTTTGCACACTCTGAGATCTCACAGAAACATATTGCAGAACAGTGATTTAGTAGTACTGAGTGTGAAGTCTTTCTAGAATCCTCCCGGACTGACAAGTCTGCACACCTCTTCCAGATATAATTCCTTTCCTATTCAACTACTAATCTCCAGTTGCAATGATATATTCTTATTTGGTAAAAAAATATCAGGTACTTTAAAATGGCTTTGAAAAAACCTACACATTTTGTTGTGGGTCATTTTAACAGATTATCTGTTTGTTA
The DNA here is from genome assembly GCA_013396635.1 of Penelope pileata. Lineage (NCBI taxonomy): Eukaryota > Metazoa > Chordata > Aves > Galliformes > Cracidae > Penelope > Penelope pileata. The sequence goes on along the minus strand of WBMW01001258.1, from coordinate 329,335 downwards.
AAATAGCTATGGAACTTCATAAAGTCCAGAAAACACTTTTCATTTACCTAATATGCACAGCCACCTCACATTTTTAGTGACTATTTGAGGCATCAGCTCATAGACAGTTATTCATAAAATGTAAACTTGTCATCCAAGGATTCAGATCTGTTTAAAATGGATGCCTTTTGGTACCCCAGAACATTTGCAATGAGGTTCCTGACACATCCCTGCAAAAAGCAGCACAGTGACAAGGTGTCCTTACCATTTCACATGGCAACATTTAGGGACAAGGTCCGGCAAGGTTTACTATCTGTGTCTGCAGTAGACTCATGCTGATAACTTGTGGAATTATTGTTTCTCCTTTTTGCTTTACAGCCTTGAAGATCTGGGAAGGTGAACATCCAAATAAGATACACAGAACTAGATGGGATCCTTGTTGGAGCTGTAGGGAGCCCTGCACAGACACAGGGGATCAGATTTCAGTAGAGCTAGTCTGTGTGTGCCATCACAAGTCAGCACAAAATTGGATGAGATGGACCAAACTACCTAATTCCCAGTGGATCAAGTCCAGTTCCTGAACAGCCTTTTGTTTGCCTTAGCACCGGAGTCCATCATGATACATGTTCTGGGAGGACAGGTTCATGGCAGTATGTGATTGAATGTCAGGGAGCACTTCTTCACTAATAGAGTGGTTTGGTGCTAGAACAGACTGCCCAGAGAGATTGTGGATGCCTTGTCCCTGGAAGTGTTCAAGGCCAGGCTGGATGGAGCCCTGGGCAACCTGATCTAGTATTAGATTTGGAGGTTGGCAGCCCTGCCTATGGCTAGGGAGTTGGAACTTGGTGATCCTTGGGGTCCCTTCCAACCCAGGCCATTTTATGTGATTGCTCCTTGTGCAGGTGCCATTCTTCAACAACACCTGTCAGCCTTCTTCTGCACAAAAAGCATTGGCTGCTACAGGAGCCACATGCCAAAGTGGCTCTGCAGGGCCCTGCCGGTGTCCCAGGAACTGGCAGTGAGCCAGCACTAAAGAGCCCAGCTGGCAACAAGCCAGATTTTTTAGCAGAAATTCTTGGGCATCTCTACCATTCCTACTATTCTGCTATGAGAATGCTGTTCTAGTTGTCTGCTACTCCTAGTGTTTTATTCAATATCTATAGTAACTCTTTTCCCATCCCCTTTCTTGATTTTGCCCTAGTCTGATATCACAGAGATGGCAATACCAGCTTGCAAGTTAATTTTGCCTTTTTAACCTCAAGAAAGAATATTAGCCATCTTTTCTTCATTGTCAGGCGCATATACTATCAAAGACCTTAAACTTGTGTTTTTATTTACCTTGGTATATAAAGTTGACAGTTTGGTAACATTACAAAAGACAGGGAAGTCTATTTGTTGCTGAATTTTTTTCATATGTCTCTTGGCTTTGTTAAATGGGCTAAAGCCAACTGAGTTCTTGACTGTCAATCACCCATTCTCTTGATTCATTACACAACCCATTTCTTAAGGCTTGTCACAGCAGGAATTGTTTTCATTTTTGTTCTGCTAATGGAACCTGATTTGGAAAAACTCAATGGAAGTCATTTAAGGAGCCTTAGCTTCAAATGAAAAATATGAAACAATTTACTTCCCAGTGGGGAAAAATGTGAGTTGGAGAAATAAAAGGGCAGTGAAAGAAAGAAATGCAGATAGATGTAGAATCACAGCTCAGTTCAGAGTATCAGAGCCCAAAACGCTGCAGGAGTAATCCATGCAATGAACCAACTCTGTGAGAAATCCACAGGGAGTTTCCAAAACATTTTCCCTCTGAAGGAGATAAAAATAATTTCCATAAGAATTATAGTCAGGGGTTTGTAACCAACACAAAGACCACATACTACATTTCTAGCCAACTGTTTCTCCACTGTGGCTGAATAAGTTTGTAAAGCTTCCTCCTGTTCCCAGATAATGAACTTCATTCTGCAGCTCACACAGCAGAAATGTTCTTGTTTCAAGTCCTGTCGTCATCTCTCTCGGAAAGGTTGCTAGCTATCCAGATAACTTTACACACATGCATATATCCAGGTGACATAATACCACTACACAATTTTTGTTTGTTCAGAGCTCAGCTTGACAGACTTTTCATGGCATGTTTACAGTTTTAATTCATCATTTTCTTTCTTGATGAATTTCACACAAGCAATTCTGTAGGATTTTTTCTTACATTCATTTTTTTCAAATATTCTTTAGCATGTGTAGCAGTAGCAGCAGAATATTCACGATTTGCAATTCACTTTCTCAAACTCTGTAACTAGCTTTTGTTTTTACGTTCACAGATAGCACCATGTTATCAAAACACCTTATGTATAAAAATTTTTAACTTCAAAGATTGTCAGGAAAAAAAGTTGATAAAACATTACTGTACCAAGGGTACAATATTATGGTTTAATGCACTTGCTGCATTACTATCACTGAAAAGGAAGTATAGCATGCAGTCTAATTACATTTTCATGGTTTTCAGCCATGTTTCTTATTAATTTTGTGAATTATTATTATTTTTTTAAATGGTGGTAGCACTGGAAAAAGCACGGAACACAGGAAAAACTTAAAAATTAAACAGGTTGGTCAGCCAAAGCTGGTGTTAAAAGAAAAGCAGAGGGTACTGCAATATTTGAATCCGTCTCTTAGGATGTTGGTTTGAAACCACGAGGAATAGAATTTCAAGAAAATCCAAACCAGACCCTCCACACTGCTTTCTGATAAATCTATTAAAGGCTAAGCAGGAAGCTTGCCACACACAAAAAAGCCAATTTCTCCGTGTCCAGATCCACCAATGAATCTAATGGTGAACTTCCACTCATTTGCAGCTATTTATATTGGGCAAGGTCCTTTGATCATGTCTGTCTGATCAAGGTCTTTGGGTCATGTCTGTCCTGGTTTCAGCTGGGACAGGCTTGACTTTCTTCATAATGTCTGGTATTGATGCTATGTTTTGGCTTTAGGAAAAACAATGTTGATAACGTACCAATGTTGTAGTTGCTGAGTAGTGCTGTATAGAGCCAAGGGTGTCTTTACTTCTTGCACTGTCATAGAATCATCATAGAATCATAGAATGGCCTGGGTTGGAAGGGACCCCAAGGATCATCAAATTCCAACCTCCTTTGCACAGGCAGGGCTACCAGCCTCCAGATCTGGTACTAGATCAGGCTTCCCACGGCCCCATCCAACCTGGCCTTGAACACTTCCAGGGATGGGGCATCCACAACCTCTTGGCAGCCTGTTCCAGCACCTCACCACTCTCTCAGTAAAGAACTTCCCCCTGACATCTAATCTAAACCTTCCCTCCTTCAGCTTAAAACCATTCCCCCTTGTCCTATCACTATCTACCCTTGTAAAAAGTTGATTTCCCTCCTGTTTATAATCTCCCTTTAAATACTGCAATGAATAAAGGCTGCAATGAGGTCCCCCTGCAGCCTTCTCCAGGCTGAACAAACCCAGCTCCCTCAGCCTGTCTTTGTAGGGGAGGTGCTCCAGCCCTCTGATTATTTTCATGGCCCTCCTCTGGACCTTCTCCAACACCTCCGCATCTTTCCTGTGTTGCGAGCCCCACGCCTGGACACAGTACTCCAGATGGGGCTTCATGAGGGCAGTTTAGAGAGAGACAATTACCTCCCTCTTCCTGCTGGCCACCATTCTTCTGATGAAGCCCAGGATACCATCAGCCTTCTGAGCTGCAAGAGCGCACTGCTGCCTCACGTTCAGTTTTTCATCCACCAGGACCCCCAAGTCCTCTGCAGAGCTACTCTCAAGGAGTTCTTCTCCCAGTCTGTATACATATCTGGGATTACTCAGACCCAAGCGCAAAATCTTGCACTTTGCTTTGTTGAACTTCATTACGTTCACGTGGGCCCAACTTTTGAGTTTGTCAGGGTCCTTGTGGATATCCTAACAATGAGGGGGACTGAGGGGGCACAAAGAGGGAGAACAAGGACAGCTGACCTAAACTGGCCAAGGGGCTATTTCATACCATATGACATCCTGTGGAAAAACTTTAAGAACTGTAGGGAGTTGGCCTGGGGAGCAGCCGCTGCTCAGGGACTGGCTGGGCATCGGTTGACAAATGGTGAGCCATTTCATTGTACATCACTTGTTTTGTAAATATATATTTTATCATCATTACTGCTATTATTTACCTTTTCTCTTCCTTTTCTGTCTTAGTAAATAGATTTTATGTCAACCCACAACTTCTACTTGTTTTTTTCCAATTCTCTCCCCCATCCCATTACTGTGCGGTGCTGAGCTGCCTGCCTGGTTAAACCACAATGATGTCGCTGCCACTAAAACCCCAACCATCAAGTTTCTGCACTCGGCAAAATCCAGATGGATTAATGTGTTGTCAATATGAGAGAATTAACCTTGAAATCTGTCTCCACCCTCTTACCTTGAAGTCCCATATTCTCAACTGTCAGAAAGTAGAGGCAGAAATTCTGCTTAAGACACAAGCAAATACTTTCTCTATGTAATACAACCAAGGTCATTCACCCTGGAGTACCTGCCATAGCTGTGGAAGGATATGTTGCCTTAGGGTATGAAATGAAGGAGAAAGAGTTTTGAAAACTCAGTTATAATGGTATTAATAGAATAGAACCAGATGGTGCAGTCATCAATAATCTAAAAATATCCCTAGTGCATAGTCAAAAGCAAAGTAGCATGAAAATTAAAGTAAAAAAATTGCACTCACGAATAATGTCCTAAAAAACCTTTAATGGAAACTCACTCTATGTGTGCTGAAAGGTCGCACATAGATACAGCAAAAGCCTTTTGCAAAGGGCTGTATTCAGAAATGCAGCTTTTCCATGTGAGAAATCATTGAAAGAAAATCTTACTGTTACTTGACTGATTTTAATGTTGTGTTCTCATGCAAGCAAGATGGAATAAAAACTTTATAAAGTAACTATAAATGACAACAAATTTTTATCGTACGTGGCTCACTAATGAGTCAAATCTTCCTCCAACAAGCCTGACTCATCATTCTGGTGTGGGTTTTGGTATTGTTTATATATCCTTGCACAAAAGGGCTAAGAATTTACCATGCTGCTCAGGTCCTATTTGTGCAGCTGTTTACATTGGTAAAATTGATAATTTTATTTATCTCTGTGGTTACATATATAAAGTTATGAAAGAAATTAATATATATAACTGTTGCTCAAATGATTTGTGCGTATATATATACGTACATATATTTGTAAGCAGTGATCCATCCTGCTATCTGCACAAAATAGTTTAATCCTCAGCTGCGACATTTTTGCTTTTGAGTCTTTCACTCAGCTAACATCTTTCACAACAACAAACATTTATTTCAATGTTCACCAATGCTAATGATATTGTCAATATTTTTGTAGGCACTAGTGAGCAAGTAGTCCATACATACAGCAGCAACTACTTAATTCAAGGTTTAAATTTAGTCCATTAACTAGGAAAAAACAAACAAGACCACATATCTGCTTGTGTTTTAGAACCTTTAGCTGGATAGAATCTAGTTTTGTTTTTCTCTTGGCCCAGAGGAGGAAATAGTATCAGAAATAAAGCAATGTTCTCTCTGCTAATCCCTGAAGAAAAAAAAAAAGCTGATGTCGCACATTTTTATTTTGTACACATAAGCTATTTCTCAGCAACTCAGGCACTTTGTAGTACAAGTCAAAAGGCAAGTAGGTTTTTTTTTTTTCCTCCCACAGGTATTCCCTAGCAGCAAATTTGGGAGCCTTTGTTCTGTGCGAAATCAAACATCTACAGCATGCCTTCGAGTTCTGCATGCTCAGGCTTTGTAAAACAAAGCATGCACAGAGTTTCTCAAGGCATGTCAGCTTTCATGAGACTGAGCATCTCTTTAGCAACAAGAGAAGCAAATGGAACAAAACTTGGCAGGAAATCATACTTGTCAAGGAGGAAAGAGCACAACTGCCTGTAATAAAGACACCTCAGTCCCATGACTGCCTGTCTGTATTGAAGAGAGAGCAACTTTGACCAGTAATTCTTATAGTGGTAATATAAAGGAAAGACTGAGTAAATCGTCAGAGCAAGAGAAGACCTAAGATTTATTTATTTATTTTTCTTTGTCTTGGCTCTCTTCCCCTGCTGCGCTGTTCTACCAACCTTCTCACAGATTCCCCTTCCCAGAGGCAGCTCTGGTTGGCATTATTGAAAGCCACATGGGCTACAGGACAGAACAGAGCACTGGTTTGGCTATGATGGCTTTCCTAAAGTGTCAAAAAGTGATCTTCTCAAGTGTAATAGACACCATAAAACTGGGAAGTGAAGTGTCAGTTTGGATGCAGAGTTTGGGGCATGCTAAAGGTGGCAATACATATTGGGTACAACACAGACATAAGAAGAGCCAAAATTATTTTTTTAAAAAGTCCAGTTTTAAAACACTTGAGAGCTGCTTAGAAGAAAGGAATTCAAAGGAGATGTGTAAATATGGAAAGACTACTTTTGTTCAAGAGAGCAGGCAAGTAAGCAATGCTAAGACAAGGTGTTCTGCTCAGCCTCTGACCTGCTACAGCTTCATGTTATGGAAATGCAGTAACTTCAGATGCATGATGGTTGACCTTTCAGCAGTGTAACCAACACCTGAATCTAGCCTGAACATTTCCAGTTCTGTCAATGATCCTCAACAGCTACTTCTGGGGATGATATTTACTTCTTTTTCAGAAAGCTATTCACTCCTTGAATCATTTCAGAGTAGGAAGGAACATTTCTAACAAAAATGTAAGGGCCAAGATATCCTCAATATCTCTAGAAAATCTACAGTTTTTCTGTGTTCAAAAATATTAGAAGGAACTTCTTCACTGGAGAAGGAAATCCTTCACTTTGAGGGTGGTGAGACACTGGAACAGGTTGCCCAGAGAAGTGCTGGATGCCCCCTCCCTGGAAGTATTCAAAGCCAGGCTGGATGGGGCTTTGGGCAATGTGGTCAAGTGGGAGGTGTCCTTGCCCACAGCAGGGGGGGTTGGAACAAGATGATCTCTAAGGTCCCTTCCAACCTGAACCATTCTATGATTCTATGAACACGTTACTTACGTGCTTTTGTTGTTATGTTGCTGTATTGCTGTTTTTTTTGTTTGCTTTGTTTTTTTCCTTATCAAAACCAATGAAAACCTATTCATTTGAAAGTGGTTCACTGGAAAAGCCCAAACAGTGGTATGGTTTTGGTCCTGTTTCCTGCTTCCTTTTTATTTAGACAGATGGTGAGATCCTTCTTTCTGTGAATAATTTCTATTCATTCACACTTCAGGAATAATTTCCCAAAGTTAGCAGTGCTACTTACAAAGGAAATTCCTTTCCAGCAACCTTCTTTTAAGAGTAAGAGAAAATTTTTTCAAAGATGAGTGTCTTAGGATCCCACATCGTTTTCAAAAGTGATGTAAGCCCCTCTAGCCTAGTCTTATTGCATCCAACAAGACAGGATTTGAAGGGATTTACATGGATGGTTTTCAGCTCTGCTTGTCAGAGGAGTGCAGCACAATGTGGAATTCCAGCACTAACTTGCCTGGGCACAGCTTGGGATCCCTGTACGGGAGTTTTAAGCTCGTAAGAGAGGGATTTTCAGCTTTTTAAGGCAAACAGCTGAGCAGGGAGCTGCCTCAATTAGCCAACACTGCTAGACTGAAGAATGGGGCTTATGAGTCTAAGCAACTGATGTGATGCCAGTTGAGGTGGCTCCCATTGCTCCAGCTCCTTGGCTGCAAGCTCTGCTGGATGTGGGCACCACAGCCAAGACAGTTCCTTAAGAAGCCTGTGCCCCAGTTGTCAAAACCTCTCTCTGTCTTGAAGGCCATCTCTGCTGAGCTTGTTCTCCAGTTTCCTCAGTCATCACATAGGTTGGTGTTGGGCTTTCCTTCCGTTTAGCAGCAATGGAATACATTTTCTTATTTATTTTTCTGGCTAGGGTCCTGGGAATCAGCATACTTCAATCATGCTGAGGACACTGCTGGATGAGAAAGCCACAGATGAAAGGGATCTTTTGGTAGCCAGTTCAAAACCCCTGCATCAGGGCTTGCAGGACCTCCGTGTAAGGCAGGGCTCAGAACAACTCATTACCATGGTGCTGAAGCTGTGATTAAACTGGTTAGAATGCCTCAAATAGAATCATGGAATCATAGAATCATTAAAGTTGGAAAAGACCACTAAGATCATCTAGTCCAACCATCAACCTATGCCCACTAAACCATGTCCCTAAGTGCCACATCTACCCTCTTCTTGAAAACCTCCAGGGATGGTGGCTCCACCACTTCCCCAGGTAGCCTGTTCCAATGCTTGATCGCTCTTTCTGAGGAGAAACTTTTCCTAATATCTAACCTGGACCTCCCCTGGTGCAACTTAAGGCCATTACCTCTCATCCTATCACTAGTTACCTGGGAGAAGAGGCCAACATCCACCTTGCCACAACCTCCTTTTAAGTAACTATAGAGAGCAATAAGGTCTCCCGATTGTCCTTTTCTCCAGATTAAACAATCCCAGTTCCCTCAGCCGCTCCTCAGGAGACTTATGTGTGCTCCAGACCCTTCAGCAGCTTTGTTGCCCTTCTTTGGACATGCTCCAGGGTCTCAATTTCTTTCTTGTAGTGAGGGGCCCAAAACTGAACACAGTACTCAAAGTGTGGCCTCACTAGAGCTGAGTACAGGAGGATAATCACCTTCCTGGTCTTGCTGACTACACTGTTAGTGATACAAGTGAGGATGCCATTGGCCATCTTAGATACCTGTGCACACTGCTGGCTCATGATTAGCTGGTTGTTGAGAAATAACCACAGATCCTTTTCCTCCATGCATCTTGCCAGCCACTCTACCCCAAGTCTGTAGCATTGCATGGGGTTGTCATGACCAAAGTGCAGGACCCGGCACTTGGTCTTGTTGAACCTCATCTCATTGGCCTCAGCCCAGCAATCCAGCCTATCCAGATCACTCCGTAGGTTCTTCCTACCCTCAGGCAGATTGACACTTTCTCCCAATTTGGTATAATCTGCAAACTTACGGAAGGCATACTCAGTCCCTTCATCCAGATCATCAATAAAGACAGTAAACAGGACCAGCCCCAGAACTGACCTCTGGGGAACCCATGACAGGTTACCACCTGGATTTAGCTCCCTTCACCACTGCTCTCTGAGCCCAGCAATCCAGATATTTACCCAGTGAAGAGTACACCTGTCCAAGCCATGGGCTGCTAGGTTCTCCAGGAGAATACTGTGGGAGACAGTCAAAAGCTCTACTGAAGCTAGTAGCCTACTGTAGTCTACTGATGTAGACTACATCCACAGTCTTTCCCTCATCCACTAGAAGGGTCACCTGGTCATTGGAGATCAGGTTATTTAAGCAGGACGTGCCTTTCATGAACGTATGCTCGTTAGGCCTGATCCCCTGGTTGTCCCATACATGCTGTGTGATTGCACTCAAGATGATCTGCTCCATGACCTTCCCCAATACCAAGGTCAGCCTGACAGGCCTGTAGTTCCTCAGATCTTCCTTCCAACCCAACTTTATTTGGTTGCAAATGTGATGTGTGTCACATTGGCAAGTCTCCAGTCATTTGGGACCTCTCCAGTTGATCAGGACTACAGGTAAATGATGGAAATAATCTTGGCAATCACTTCTGCCAGCTCCCTCAGTACCCTTGGGTGGATCCCATCTGGCCCCACAGACTTGCGACAGTCTAAGTGGAGTAACAGGTTGCTGTTTCCTTCTGAATTGTGGGGGGTTTATTCTGTTCTGCTGGATTGTATTGATGGTTTCCCTGTGATGAGATTTTACAGCTCTCAGTGAAACCTCTTCAGGTGCTTAACATGATCTTAAAATATTGCTTGAAGGAAATGTATTGTTTTTAAAATCTACTTATGCTGAAAACCCTAAATGTGATCGGTGTCATGTCAGCATAAGTAAAAATTTAGGTATTTAGGTGTTTCTGGGAATCTTACTCTTACAAGTTTTATAAGACATGGATGCCTATCTGCAGCCTCGGAATCCAAAATGTAGTTACAAGTCTAGCCCATAACTCCCCTGAAACTTCATTATATTTGGTTGGTATTTATTTACTGCGAGCATCCAAACTGCAATTCACAGGTCAAACATCGAATAATTATAAATGTACTCAAGCATCCTGAAAATGACCTTGTCTTGCTTCTGAGTTAACTCTAAAGCTTAGCTTAAATTGTTGCAGCGGCTGCACTTTGTAAGTCGAGATCCTTTGTGACGCACCTTCGCTTCGCTTTCTGTTTGCTTTGGAGTCCTGCCACCTATTGGTCTATCGGAGCAATGACCAGACGGCTGGTTTCCCTCGAAAACCACAAAGGAAAATGCATCCTACAACACCAAAATCCTCAATAGTAAGAGATCTAATAATGTGACCAGAAGTTATTTAGCACCTTTGCAACTTAAAGATAATTTTATAATGTATTAGCACTCATTGGGACTAGGCAATAGCTAAACTTGAGTTTCTGCCCTCTTCAAAATCAAAACATTGAAGCTCTTGAATCTTATTCAAAAGATTTGCAGACTTCCCTAGAGAAGTGTGCATATATTTATTGATGCAAAATAGATTTAAATATACAGATATGCATGCACTACATTTACTTATTTCCAGCCAAGTTGCACATAAATAGCTCATTTTGTAGCTGAAAACAGATCAATCACCAGCTTTATTTGCAAATGCATTATTCTCTACCACCAACACACTACTCTGTGAAGATACTATAGAATTTTCTTTTAACTCATTTTATCCTGGTTCCATATGACTTTCAAGGGACTGACTGCACACTCAAAAGCTGTCTGTACTGTTAAGAGCATTTGGGGAATGGCAGCAGAGCACAAGCAGAAGCCCAGAGGTACATGAGTGGTGCAGGGCAAAAAGCCTAAGCAATAAGGAGTAGGCAGCAACAGTGTGAAAGCAGAATTAAAAACTGTATGAAAAAATGTTCATTTCTACGTCTTCTGGTACTGAGATCTTTGATATTTTGTAAGGAAAAATGAGAATTTTTCCAGACACAGCCAAACCTTCTTTTAACTTTTCCTAAGAGCCCTCTTTCTTCAGGAGATGCCTCCCTCTCAGATAGCCACCGTTGTCACTCAGACCCTGCCTGACATCCTCCAGGGCAGAATGCAACCAACAGCTCCCTGAGGAGAGGATCTTCACGTCTCAGGAGGACTGGCCAGCCCTCTACTTTCCCTGCTGCACAAAGCAGTCAGCAGCAAGGACTGTGCAGAGGAAGCAGGGATCAACATGTCACAGCTGCAACATGGGCTTTGGAAAACAAGGAGGCGTCAACAGCATAGCTTGCCCTGACAGCTCAAGCAAGTTGTGTTGTGACTATTCATGCAAAAGGGGCTGGATAGAGAAGACAAAATATTTTAAGAAAAGGGCTTGAAAAATATATCACCAACAAGTAACTTCCAATCTGTTAGCGATTCTTTAAATATTGGGGAGGTGAAACTGCTTAATTCACAAGCCTTGCTGTCTTCTGTTCATTATTTTGTGTACCCAAAAGAATTCACTAAAGTGCACTCCACACGATGACAGTATGACAAGGGCCAATTTGTGAATAACTTGTCAACAGCTTGAATGAAACTCTAGAAATCCATAACAGGTGCTCGATAGCTATAATCGAGTGACAGATGGATTAGATACATGAAACGACAACAAACTGAGTGAATGGGAGAGAGAGAGAGAATGAGGGTGAGAGTGGGGGAGGTTCATTAACTATAGAAGAGAGCAAAAATACATGAATTATTAAAGAAGTGGTGTGTGCCAATTTGTGTGGATGCTTCCTGCTCATCTTCAGCAAGCCTGGGACGAGGAGCTGTGATGCCAGCTACTGAACACAGCAGCAGTGCTCTTGTATCACAACTCCAGGTAGGGCTACACCAGAGCTTTGGCACTGGCCTTGCTTGCAGAGATTGCAGTTGTGTTCTGGTACAGGTACAGGAGCTGATTTAGTAGTGTGCTCCTGGGCAGCTCTCACTAGGTGGGCAGCTCCCACTAGGATGGCAGCCTGACAATGCTCAGCTCCCACCAGCACATAGAATCATAGACTATCCTGACTTAGAAGGAACCCAGAAAGATCATCGATTCCAACTCCTGGCTCCACACAGGACCACCCAAAATCAAACTCTGTCTGAGAGTATTGTCCAAGCACTCATTGAACTCTGGCAGCCTGGGGCCGTGATCACTGCCCTGGGGAGTCCTTGCCAGGGCCCCACCACCCTCTGGTGAGGATCCTTCTCCTAACACCCAACCTGACCCTCCCCTGACACAGCTCCATGCTGTTCCCTCGGATCCTGTCACTGTCACCAGAAAGCAGATCTCAGCACTGCCCCTCTGCTCCCCTCGTGAGGAAGCTGTAGGCTGCCATGATGCCTCTCCTCAGTCTCCTCTTCTCTGGGCTGAACAAACCAAGTAACCTCAGCCAATCCTCAGACATTTTGTCCTCTAGACTCTTCACCATCTTTATCAGTGTTTTGGCAAGTACACGCAGCCTACATGCCAGGGGTTGCCAGCTGGGTCAAACCTGGGCACTACAGCCGTCCTCTCTCTGTGCCCATCACAAAGGATTGCCTGGGTGTCCTGTGGCGCTGGTGGTGCTGGGTGCCCTGGGTTTTATTCACCAAACATCCTGAGTGATGCCTGCTGCCTGTGCACTCCTGCACTGACTCTGTCAGAAAACTATATTTAAGTACAGTGAAGACCAGTTCTCCTGTGTCCATGCCCAGCCTGTGTCTCTTGCCTGGGCATTGCCACTCTGCAGCTCCTGCCCCCCTCTTCTACAAATGGATTTTTCTTCTAAGTACTTTTTCCTTTAAATTAAATCTCTCTTTCCCTTATTTTCCTCTGGTGTGCATTGCACCATGCCATGATCCCAGATTTGCAATCACTCTATCCAAACAATGCTTTTCCACAGTTACCTATTAAGGGAGCAAACAAAACCTTGACAGCTGGTTTGCTTTTATGGTGTGACTTATCGGATTTTTTCCTGACAAAACTTACTCTGCCTTGTATCTTCCCTATGAGAAAAATTTGTGAAATTTTAGAACCTGTTTAGATAATGAACAAGATCCAGTTACTGAATATTTGTTGCAAAAACAAGACCTGCAGTGGATAAACATGATTTCTATTCTCTTCACCACTAATGCCGTGTAAGCACACAAAGTACTGCTTAGAAAAAGAATTTGCTGTACCTACAAGGATTTATTTGTTGTGTAGTAACTGCTGTACCAGAAACCCACGTGACAACAAAGTACAGCCCTTTTACAATAAGATAAAGGATTTGACACAATTTAATCTTCTTGTATTTTGGCATAATTCTTATATTTTATGACCCGCAAGATGCACACAGCCTGCCACAGTCTAGGCTGCTTGGTTTCCCTGGGGTGAGGCTGTGCTCCCTGGATGCATGGATAGAGAATGGTCCCCAAAATGTCACTCCAGCCTGCTCCTGTTGCTAACGTTTAAATGCTAACATTTAAATCACAAATCTGAAGTATCAAAATTAACACCAGGAAGGCACTGTTTCATACTGAAATGACTTTCAGCTCCTAACAGTTAAAAAGTTGAGTTTTTAGATAAAGAGTGTAGGGAAAAGGCACTCCTGTACAAACATACAAGGCTTTTGCATTAATTAAATCCCTTATTATCTCATTTAAGCTCCACTTCATAGGCTTTCTGTGGTGCGTGGCTGCTTGCCTTGGGTGAGAGAAAGATTTTGTTGTAAGATTTCTTTCTTTCCCTGGCTGCAGCATTCATGTGAAGACAACCACTAACCAAGTAGTAAAGAATGTTAAGGTAATGGCTAGTGCTTCTGCCTAAGATAGAGCAGGTACATGCAGCAAGCAACAAAAGCACATTAAAGCAAATTGCAGATCCATAGAGAATCAACCATATATCAGTCTCTGGAAAAGTTTGGGTCCTTGGGATTGTTCTTTACCATGGCTTCTGTAGAGGCAAAACTGAGACTGGAAAAATTGACTTTAGAGAAAGTTTCCTCCTCAGGAAGTCAGTTTTCCAGTCTTCTTCAGCAAGAAAAAAAAAAAACAAAAAAAAACCTGATTGCATGCTCTTATGACTATGCCTCCTTTGTAATGCACACTGTAATTATCACCATGCAGAGAATTTTGCCTGTCTAATCCACAGCTGCTTGTGGGTGAAACAGCAACTATATGTGAGTGGGTACACAGATGTTCAACTATTAAACCACTTCTCTGCAATCCAGGCCTGACAATAATTTGGATGTCAGGGATCTTCAAGTATCTGATCCAATGTTAGCTTTCCTATTTTGAGAAAACAAATCAAAGTTTGATCTGGTTGATTTAAAGAACTGAGCCTCCATGGCAATTTTGTGGATCTCTCTGTTTTGCCGGACCTTTTGGAGGAACATCGTTAACACTAAGGCCATCTAACGAGAATGAGGATTGATTGAACAAGCACTGGACAATAATTTTTGTTTTGTTTTGTCTCTGATATGCCAGGCACAAAAGCCCTGGCTGAATGCCGTAACACTTTATTGATGGTTGTGTCACCGATTTACACTTAGGATCTCAGCATCCCAGGAACTGCTGCACATCTTGGTCAAGCTGACTGCTGACAGCAAGATGAAAGGAACGATATTAGCCCCCTCATTTCACAAATGGAAGGTGAGACAGAAGAAGCACCAGCATCTCCACAGTTGTGGATTCATGTAGTTGTGTGACCAAATGGCAGGCAGATGTCTGCTCACTTCTTTCACTTCCGTATGAATAGGAGTGAGAATTTGCACCATTTGCACATGGTAAACTGTTTGAAATGTAAATGGTGTTTAAGCCATGCAGGTTTGTGTTTCAGACCTGGGGGCACTTCCCCAAGATCTGTAGTCTCCAGATGCTAGAGCCATTAACAGCTGCAAGAAGAGTGCCTTTTCAGTGAGATCATGAGAGTATTTGTTGAAAGAGGTGTTGTCTTTGTTGGATACTATAAATAGGAAACAGATCCAATTTGAAATGCTTCAAATTACAACTTCTGTAAAATCCGCTCACATAGACCATTGATGATTTGCCACCAAGTACCCCATATGAGCAAGGAAGGACTTAAGCAAGCTATTACTTCAGCTTAAATAACTTCTTCCTTTAGCTGGTCCGGCCTGCAGACACCAATTTCTCCACAGTTCAGTTTAGGCTAGTGCTTTCAGCTTGAATCAGTGGGTAAGAGAAATAGAAATTTCACACACAAACTTCATGGCATCTTCCCAGACAACTCACATGTGTGATTTCTAGGCAAAAACAAAGTAAGCATACAAGCACAGTTTTCATCCAAAAATATTTCCTATAGAGATTGTGTCTCCTCGACATCATAAAACTTTTAATCAAGTCATTTGTTCTTTATTATCAACATGTCACTGATGTAGCGGTTCACCCTGTGTAAAGACGGGGTCTAGGTTCTGAATTCACTAAATGTGTTTTTGGAGGACCATGAAGCCAAACATAATAACCATGACCAGATCTCCTTTTAAATCTGAAGCTGAAGGTTGTCCTTAAAAAAAATCCATGTGTAAATTGTAATTTCTATGTCAGTTCGAGACCTGGAATAGCAATACTTCACTGGATCCTGTATGCTAGTGTTAGAGCTATTTCTGTATCACTGGTGTGCATGCAGAGGTGCCTGAGGGTGTACTAGGAGGGGTGATGAACAAACTTCGTGTTCATTTTTGGATCTTCCACATTTTCCTGAAATACCTTTCCTTACTCACTGGCTTTGAAAGCCAACCCAATTACATCTTACTCTGAAGCGGACAGGAAATCTAAAGGGTGAACGAACTGAATTGCATTTCAAAGACAAGCATTCAGTCCGCAGGAGAAAGAAAGAGATAGTATTAAAATTTTGGAGGCTGCATGATTGTGCCCCAGGCCAACACCATACCTTCAGCAGCAGGCTTTCACACCCTAATTGCTGGTACCCCTTTGTGAATCAACATATCTGAGAAGCCAATTCTTCGTGATGCTTCTTTAATATACATCTTCTCTGCCCCACGTATATTTCAGTTTGCCATCTGATAATTGGAATTGTGTGGGTAGCAGCCGGTACCATCTGGCTTGTTAATAAGTAGAGGATAAAAATGTCTAATGCCTTGCTCTACATAAATACAAGAATTACCCTACAAATAAACAGCTCCCTGAAACCCCAACCGGTGAGAACAAAAGAAAATAGTGTGGTTGTAGCTCATTAAAAAACACTGAGGAGAGAATGAGAGAGCAGTGGCAAAGCCTCATCACTTTTTCTCTGAAGTTTTAGTTTAACTAAAACATATGGGAAAAATAATGCAAAATTAAACGTGATAATACACTTTTCACACCAAAACATATTGGGCCACTATACAAATGATGCAATTAAAACTGCTGCCTTCAGGAGCCAAAACCCAAGCTGAATAAGTACAGTACAATTAAAGTTTTTGATTTAAAACCAGCAAAAGATTTATCATAATGAACCTTGGAACTGAGATAATATGACTTGGGGGCATCAAAGCTAAGCTATAGAAAGCCACATGTCCTACAATGTGGAGTTAGAATTGGAAGACTGACATCAGCAGATTTTAGGGCACAGAAAGGCTTACAAGTTCATTTGCATGTGAATGGCCAAGACCATGCAAAATCTTGCGTGTAAACAGTGAGGTATTGTAATCAATACTTTAATTAACAGGAAGGCAGCGCAAAGCTGTCTGCATTGGGGAAATAAACTCTGATCCCGTAGGCTAGATGCAAAAGCTGCGCTGTTGTGTTTGGATGCTGCTGGAGCTCATGGAGTGCCTTATCTGTGAGGCCTCATACGCTCTGCGACAATGTCCTCTAATCTGGGTATAGAAAGGGCATCACGAGTACTCCCAAGATGGGGTATAGAGATTTAAGCCTCTTGCAGGGGAATGGCTGCCTGGCCAGGGCTAGGGCCAGGGCTGGGTGGGGAGACATGGTGGAAAGTGCAGCTGTGATCTGCTGTGTGTGGGTGCTCACAGAGTGGGGAAGAGGCTCATGGCAAGTGCCTGAATCCCTCCCCTGCCACCAGTCCTCCCTGTAACCTTGCCCAGGAAGGAGGTCATGTTGGTGGTGCCAGTGTTACGCTCCTCCAGGGCTTCAGGAGCCTGGCATGCCCAGCAGGAAGACCTACCTCAGTTCCTTAAGTCATAAACCAAACTCTGAGGAAGTCAGAGCTCAGAGGTGGCTTATTCTCTCCCTATGCTGTGACACAATAGCAAGCCCAAGATTGTATTTTTTTAACAAAACAGGACAAGGCTCATGTATGGAAGCCAGAGCAGCTCTGCACAATGTGGAGCTGCTGCAGCCTGGCACCTGATAGACTCCTAGGGACATCTGTCCTTTGTCATGACTCTGTTGCTGTCACAGTGACCACAAAAGCAAGAATTCCTGCTTGCCTGCCTGCTTCCTAGCTCAAGTAATTGCATTCATGCAAAAGACTTGCAGTGCTTACATCCTTTGACACCACACCAGACATAGGAGTGCAGTTCTTCGGCTGAACTTGTACAGGCTGCTGCTGACAGGCTGGGCTGCGCATCATGATGATCAGGAGCCAGCCCTTGCCAAGCAGAGCATGTAGCAGCTGAGCCTCCCTCCGTTTCCCTCTTACGGTGAATCATAATTTTGCTCTCATAGCAATCAGCTGATTTTTCACAAAATCTGTAGGAGCTCCATTATCTCAAATAAAAGTGCATCTGCTTCTATAGCCTTTGGTTCAGTTGTTTTGAAATTCAGTTTCTGCGTTTTGAAAATTGAGTTGCAGCCTGAGCAGCAGTGCTGACTGGAAGATATATTCAAGAATAAAATGCAGACTGCGATAATGCCTTAGGAGAAAAAGAATAAATAGAGCAAAACCTAGATTATGGGCTATGCATAAGTACAGAAAAAGTGGAGTTTGATATTGGAGACGTGGGGATTTGTTGTGAGTTTGTGGAGTACAAAGCTGAGTCAGTTCTGACAGTCACAGGAACTTACCCAGATGCAGCAGATTTGAATAACTTCACTGGTACCGTTTGATGTCCTCAAGAACAAGAGGATCACAGTTACTTATAATGACTACCATCAAGGCATTTGATACATAGTGCAGTATTGAAGATATCTCTCATCAAACATAGCTTATATTACTGAAAAGGCCGAGCCGTAGGGATAGCTTCCCAACATGCCATTTCCTCTTCTGTCTGTTGAACGCACAGGACTTTCACTCGCAGTGGTCAGCACTGAAGTCCCACATGCAGCACTTCTGTGCAAAGAGCTGAGCTTTTCAATCTGAGGAGCTGGTATTGTGCTTTTCTGTGAAGCAATTTGATTTACACAAGTTTTCCCAGTAGGTTTTCATGAGCATTTAATAACCTTCTTACCTTCCCTAACATGCTTTGATCAAATATCAGGATGAAAAAAATGACTGTCTCCCAGTTCTACACAATTCACTCCCAAATAGCTAAATCCATCCTACTTCTAAAAGATCAAACGAATTTCATTCTAATACATTTGAAATCAATGTAGAATCTAGTTCCTAATCCAGATTTTTTCTTGTTGTGTCAGAAATAACCAGGGGGTGCACTGAGTTTGTACATATGACTGTAATTAAGGAAGATTGTAGGCCAGATACTTCAAGCCCCAGCTCCAACTTCAGTAACATGACAGGGAACTGTCTGGACAGATGCTATCTTCAGTTATGTAAGGAATGAGATTTAGTCCTTTGTTTTTTCTTCTTATTTTCCATTGTAATTTAAAAATATTGTGCATGGACAAGAAAAGAGAGGTTTGGCAGGAGTTACAATTAAGATTGGTGTAACAACAGTGATGTTTTACTCTTCAATATCTGGGATGGGTACAGGTAACTGCTGAGAATTTTCTGATTCTATGTAATTTGAATTGGTGGGAAGAAGGGAAATTGGAAAAGTCCCTGGTTGGCAAAAATAGCTGAGCCTCTAACTTCTAAAAAAGAGGCCCCTTCAAAGAGATCTGAAGCTGGTCACCAAAATCACTGATCTAGTTTGTAAAAAACTTGTGCAGCAATAGTTTCAGAAAGAGATAACAGAAATTTAAATAGTAAGTGTTGTCACATAACAAAATTCCTGAGATTTGCTTTGACAATGTCCATGGGAACATTTGTTAAGAATGAAATGCAGTTGAAGCAATTTGTACCACAAAGTCAGACAGGAAATCAGGCTAATCCTTGTTGAAATCATATGTGTGCTTGGCTGTCCAAGACTCACTAGAGCAAAAGAGACAGAAGAAAATCAAGCCAGAATGAGATATCAGAAGGTACTGAAACTAGGTCACTGTCCTACATTAAACAGAAGAAAAACTGAGCTCTATCTATCATCCTACAGCACTCCAAGTGAGATGAACAAAGGAGTTTGTCAGCTGCAGATCTCCTTGAAATATCCAAGTAATGCAGCTGCGTGAATCATATAGCAAACTTTAAGCACAGAAGAAATGTTAAGGCAGGTAGAATAAATTGCACAGGAAGAGAAGAAGGATCTGCCTTCTGTCATAACCTTGCATCATTGCAAAATCACAAATTCCAATCGAGAAAACCTGAGAGTTATCCAAAAAAAAAAAAAAAAAGAAAAAGCTACAACATGAGTAGGATGAAGGGTTGAAGGGTCTCTGAGTGGAAAAGCCATGAGGTAATTAAATAGATATACTAAGCCAGCAGGAAAGAAGAGGTGCTTAATTAGTAAATGGAAATAGGATTGCAATAGAAAACAGAATCTGATTTCTACAACATAGTCTAAAAAATCTTTACCATGAGCAGTTAAGAGACAGGATATAGACCTCTGGAGCTGACAGGAGAGCAGATATTGTCCTCTTCATTCTCTTTGATATCGGAAGCTTCAACTGCATTCCAATGGAATTCAACCAATGGGATTTATATATTTTTACTGAAGTAAGCACTTCTCCCTTTTTACAGGCATAGTTACAGAACAATTATTCTTGATTTGCTCTATTTGAAGGAAGACCGTGTCATTTTTTCTAGTCTATTTTGGCTTACCTAGCAATGTCTACTCAAATACATAATTATCATCTACTTTACCATCTTTAAATTTGCCTTATTTTCTGAAGAAAATTATTCTTGATCAATCCATGGGAAGTTGGATTCCGAGACAAGAGATGCTCCCAAAGCCATTAGCATGCATACTAAGTGTGAATGGCTTGTTTCCACTGCAACAAAAAGAAAGTCCACTAGATCACTAGATACTGGAAATATTGTCTTTCTAAAAGCATCAGATTTTTATTTGTGTAAAGTCTAAGCACTGCAAATCTCAGCAGAAAATTGCACTGGAACAGCGGGCAGTTCCAAACTGCTGGAAACTTTACAATGGCTTTTATGTTTAAACATCATTTAGCAGCTGTTAAAGGTCAGCACAAATCCCATACTTTATCAGTGTAAATGAAGTCTACAACTGCCAAGAAAAGAATGCAATAAATAATGCAGTGATTATTTTCTTTGTGTTTTTTTTTCCTTCAGAAGAGAAAAGGACCTCTTAAGCAGTTACATTTTTCTTCTCCTTATTTCAAATTGACAAAGTAAAACACTAATTAAATTATTTATACCAGAAATTTACTTACAGGGATGACACGTTTTGTACACAAAGCAAGTAAAACATCTGACACGTTGTATAGTGCCAGGTGCAGTTAAGAATGTGTAATACAAGTCAGCATCTAGAGGCTAAAATAACCAACAAACTTGCTGCAATGTTTCATTATCAATTTTATTTCCTACCATACACCAAATGTACAGCACAGAACACAATTTTGTTGCTTTGATGTAAGAAATATTAATTGTATGAAGAAACAGTATACAAACTACTCCAAATTAAAAAATGCATACATCATTGCTCTTTACAAAAGGTCTAATTTACAGTGTAGCTCATCAATGCATTTAAACACAAAAAAAGAAAAACGAAATGAAAAAAAAATCAGTGCACATTACAAAACACATCAAGTACAAGGGAGGCAAATAAATACAAACATACTTCACAGAACATCCTGAGCAAACAACCAAACACAGATAAATTAACCTGAAGCCAGAGTAAATAATAATAATAAATACATAGGTGAGTAAGAGATTTTTTTGCTTAAATAATATATATAACAAATTTGTTAAAATATTTAGTAAATTAAATTTTAGTCTTTGTAATGAGTGAACTCATTTTGTATGCATTTAACAAGTATAACAAATGTTCACTTTTTGCTTTTTTAGCAAATACAATAACTTTAATAGCAAATTTTTGTTTGGTGTCCTATTTATATCAGACAGCACGTATGGTAGCTTTTGAAAAATTGATTTAAAAATAAACACAGCTCCTAAGAACATACATTTTCCCCTGTCTAAACTAGGATTGGAGAGTTGAATCAACTCTCAAATGAAAAAGCAAGCCCCACCTAATGCAGAACAGTGACCACAGTGCATGAGAGTTTAATCACTTTTGAATAGTTTTTTTGTGCAGGAACAGTAATAATATAATTGTATATGTCAAGCCTGTGAATGCCATCATATTCAATCTAAATATAAATGAGGCTAATAAAAATAAACACTTTCATTATAGCACGGAAAAATTAAACACGCTAGATCCATGTATACATTTACACTGAGGCACATATGCACATGAGGTGTGTGTGCATACAAAAAAGGCAGTTTAGCTGGTTGTTTATACCTTTTTCTTAAAAAAAATAAATATAAAAAAAACTTCTGAAACAATGCTTAATTACTTACAATCCCTGAAATAGACATTGCCTCGGTTATAGCAACCGCTAATTTCTGACGGATTCAGAAACTCCAAGCCCAGGCTAAGCAGTGAGGTGGGGCACGCATGAGTGGCTCTGGACAGGTGCGTGTCCCCATCCCCTGTGCCTGCACGTCCTGTAGTGCCTGGTACCCTACTGAAAGACTGGCAACCGACCCAGTATCAGACTAGTCTGGGTGAATAAGGATGAGAGAAACCAATCACTGTGTTGCTACCATTCGTTCAATGAGAAGGGCAACACCACAGTGCTGGAGTGATATTTTTCTGTAGACTGCTGCCTTCTTCACTACTGTAAGTTCAAACCAGTATTGAATGCCATTTCAGGGGAGACGTGTTTGATTTGCTATGTACAAAATCTTCAGCTTGGGATTTGTTTGCGTTTTTCAGTTCCAAATCCACAGCAATACTGGTCACTTGGTTAAAGTCTCAGTGTATCGTACTAAAAGAGTACCAGTCGTATCAAATTATCGTTCTTATTTAGAGATAATTGTCATTTCCCTCTGTAAGCTAACTCTGAAAAAAACTGCAGTGGTAAAATAAATCTGAAGTTCTCTCGAAACATTTCAAATAATCATTCGCATAGGCTAAATCATACAGCCAAGTCAAGTGCTTTGCTGATTGCTATATTTCATTATTGCTAACATATTCTTTAACACACTGTTTTCCAGCATACTGTGCTTTTAAGAGCCTAGTTCCCCACTAGTGGGCACCATTTATCTTCTCATTCCATGCATCTTCACATCTCATGTTACTGCAAACCCACTTCTGATACAAAGCCATTATAAAAAAGCAGGATGTGAGGAAAATAAAACTAGAACCACAGTTCAGTCATTTGTTACTTTCATAGCTTTTTTTCTTCCTGTACAAACCCAGCAAGTTATTTAATTTACAGTATAACTTTCAGTCCATTTAAAATCCCATTGGAAAATAAATTAATAAACACATTTGTAAAAATATGGCAGGCCGCAAAAATGCTGTTAAAAGATAAAAAAAAGACTCTTTGATTAGAAATAAATAAAAAATATAAAAAATAGTCACACACACTTTTTACATTCACTTTACAAAAACTGAGTGCAAAAGAAGAAAAAAAGGAATTGTACTGAAATAAATATAATATACTAACAGAGTGCATTGCTGTTAATACAAATAGTCTGTTGTGTTTTTATTCTTTTTTTTTTATGTCAGCTGGGAAAAAAATTAGTGCAATGTTGCAATTGTAAATGCAGCATGGCAACCTACACCCCTTAGCAGTACATGAACTCCTAACAGATCCATCTGGAGTTTACTGCTGTTAAGTAATTTCTGTTGCCCAGCAGCTTTCACATCCTACACATGGATGCCCTTCACTGCCTGTTTGATACTTTCCAGCAGAGCTTTGCATTCAGGGGAATAGTCCCGCTCCAGATTGCTGTACATGTCTGTGAGTGTATTTACATATGCTTCGAAATTCTGCTCACTGATTGGCCCCTAAATGAAGACAAAACAGATTATAATTGTAGGAGATAAAATTAAGGCCAAAGAAACACAAACACCCAACCCCAAAGCATGGAAAAGCAGTGATATGGCAACTGAGAAGTCATAAATACATAAATGTACATAAATATATAAAGTCATCCAAACTAATGGAGAGGTTGTAGAAATTGAGGGATTTTGATGTGTTGGGGCAACCATGCCCATTCCAATCAAGAAAAGGGCTCTGAGATACTAAGGCAGTGTAAACTGCTTTTCTATTGAGACGTTTTCTATCGAGGCTCTGGGATTATGGCTGACATCCCCATAACTGTCCTCACATAATTTTCCAGTGCCCTTCTTGAGACTGGGAAAGGGGACTATAATTCTGGAGACCTAAATACCTTAATGGATTTGGCCTCTGTTTGCATGACATACAGGACACGGAATTTTTTAGAGTCAGAGCTTTGTTGGCTCCAAAAGGATCACAGCACTGAGCTGGATGAAATAGGTTAAAATTTTGATCTAGGAGCTATCAGTAAGTACATATTCTCAGTGTGAAATTTTCATACCTTGTGCAAGGTGGACACTGAGTTAGGGAGGGATAGGGGAAAAACTTGTTTTGCTGTGCAGGACAGAAACACAGGTGCTGGCTCAGTCTTGAAAACAACTGAGTCTGTTAGCAAGCAGAGGTCATGATCCAACATCTCCACTGAGTAAATTAGACTAAGCAGAGCTCTGCTAATGCAGCTACAGTACTGCTGGTCCCCGAGTTTGCTCATCTGCTTCAAGTCCTTGCGAAACAATCTCAAAGAAGGTGTGAAGCAACTGGCTATGGTCTTACCATCTGTGGAAGCTGAATGTCAGCGAGGCTGGAGATGAGGGCTTGGCTTAAACCAGCTAGCTCCTTCAACAGGCTCTCATTGTTCTGCTCTATGAGTTTGTTCTCTTCTTCTATTGTTTTCAGATTGCTCTCCATAGATGTGATCTACAAAACACAGGTACATGCAATCACACAAACAGACACAAGGCAGTGCTGTCACTGCACTTTGAACCCGAACTGGCAGTCACATTGTCATGATGGGCCACTGCGGGTGTGAATCTCGGGCACATTTTAAAAGATG
This sequence comes from Penelope pileata, assembly GCA_013396635.1. NCBI lineage: Eukaryota > Metazoa > Chordata > Aves > Galliformes > Cracidae > Penelope > Penelope pileata. The sequence continues at coordinate 305,008 of WBMW01001258.1, read as the reverse complement.
GATATAACCTCTCCATAGAACAGTCACTGTAAGGCAGAAGTTGCATTCACTCTGAATCAATGGACTTTGCTGTGGGTTCACTCAGAAACCTTGTGTCAGGGGGCCCCTGAATGAGTGCTTTGAGCAGGGAAAGAAGCTTAGGGGGGGCTGTACAGGCTGGGATGGAGAGTGTGGCCTCAGGGATGGTGGAAGGAAGGAGAAAGGAGGCTAATGTTTTCGTTTCTGTCTTGCTATGAAAGCATCCCTGCTGGTCGACCACAATGGCCACAACACTGCTATTAGCTGCTGTGCTGCTTCCCTGCCCCGCTGCTGAGCAGAGGGTAGAGTTGTGAGCTGCCTGGAATTAGTGACAGGGCTGGAAATGATGTGAGAAAAATAGAGTGGGAATGAAATTCAGAGGCTGAGTTCATAACGGAGGTTGACCTCTGACCAACAGAATGGAAACACGGGGTTTTTAAAAACATCAGGAAAAAACACGTGAGGTAGCAAAATGGTATCATTTCAGCATGAGAGCAGAGGGCACATACTGAGCTGTTAACGGTTATGTGTCAAAAGTTGTGCTGAAAAACTTAAGGCAGTAATGGGCAGGGCTTGGTGCTCTGCTGCCCTGCTCCCCTGCAGCCACTGGAACGGCTGCCCATAGCCTTGCAAGGCACACAGCAAAAGTCACATCCACAGGTGTTACACCCTGCCTCTCCTCATCAGGATGACTTCTCTCCACTGCACTTCTTAAATCTCTTTCTTCTTGTGGTCAGTTTAATCCCCTTTGTCACACACCGAGACTGCCCTCAGGGGGAGAAACCCTGTTTTGCCTGCCTGTACTCGAATGAGGCCTATCCTCTGGAGCATGCTCCAGGCAGCCTAACTCCTGGCCTGGGGAGATTAAAAGGGGATAGAGCAAAGCTGTGTGGTGAACACACTGCTTCAGCTGTAGCTCAGGCTCTGCTGGTCAGACGGTCTTCAACAATTCAGAGGAGAAAGCTGGCTGCATAACTTAGGCCCTCTCTGCAAACAGCACAGCAATCACCAGAGAGAACTGAAAAAAGTGTCCAGAGACACTGCAAAAAACTTAACTACTGTTCAGTTTGGGATGGATATTCCTGCAACCTTTGCAGTGTGAAGCCAGTGTGCATTTAGATTGAGCACAGGTGGCATAAATTTCACCCATATTTACACTACACCGATTGTGGATATTATAAACGAGGCATGAATCAGCCTTGAGTACATTCCAGTGAGGTGCAAATACAGAGGGGTGTGGTTGCAATCTGTTTTGGATCAGTTTAAACTTACATTCAGTTTCCAGATCTGTTCTTATTTAGGAATTCTTTTCAACTCTTATTATTCCTAAAATATTGAGCAAGTCTTTGCTCTTGCTTTGATCTGGTTTGCCCAGGTGAACCCCTAGGTGCATTCACGAGTCTCTCCGTGGACGATCATTCTCCATCGTACCACAATCAGCACCTGGAGGCTAATGTAATCTCGTCAGTTTACAAAAGAGTGACAGTGAATGACCTTTCCACAGCTTCTCCTCAAACGAATCTGCTTTACCAGTTAACAAGAGGCAATCCATTCTTTACTAGGTGTTGCCTGGAAGCAAAATTTGAACTATTTGAATAACTGCCAGTGAGTGAACTGAGCTAGGGAGATTTTCTTAAGTACAAAAGAAGGAAATGAACACGCAGTAAGAGTCAGACCATGCTTCTAAAAGGTAATGGCCTCCCTAACCTGAGTTCTTACTACAGTCATGAGACTCTTTGTGGTATGCTTAACAGAGGTTTGATCAATAAAGGAAAATGAATGTTTTGTTTAGTAAGTACTGTTTCTCTGGTTGCCAAGATTAGCTCTGAACTACCCTCAGCCTATCACTCCACAGATCTTAATGGCAATACCCAGGAATTTGCTAATTATTTACAGAAAACAAACAAAAAACTTGACAAAAAGGCATGTAGGATTTTGTTAATTTTAAATGCTGCAGAGTGATGGGAAAATGTGTACAGACAAAAATAACTACGTTTAAACATAGCATTTACATAACATTTATTTATTTATTTTAAACATAGTATAAGAAAAGATTAAAACTTTGGCTTTGATGTCATACCTGGGTTTGAAGTTTCATCATGTCAGCTTCAATTTTAAGATTAGATTCATTAAGTTCTTTTATTTCTTCATCTAAATGTCTGATTTCTTCATCACTCTCAATACCTGCAAATAGTTGAAAATACCAATATCAGATTTAAAGTGTTCACATGTAAATGGATATATGCGTAACAAGCTGTGCTGTTACTGAACAAGAGGAAGATAGCCTATTGATCAAATGATTGATCTTTAAATTGCCTCTTACTTTACTTTTACTGTCAAAATTGTTTTCTAGCTGTAAAATGTCTATATGAGCTGAAACGTAAGAGAAAATTAATGCTTTTGGAGTTTTTATGTTTCACAATTCTTTTTTTCCAGTACAATGTGCAACCACAAACTGAGGAGTAGAGAAAGAAAAAAAACTTCTGGAAATGCTAGAGAAGAGGAAGATATATCATAAAACATGAGGGGATTGTTTACATTATTATTATTATTATTATTTTTAATTTTAAAGGCAATGTAGCAACAAGTCTTTATTTGCAGGGAAAACATCTCCAATAGCATAGTTGCTGACTTCATTAATCTCATTTGTACCTGCTTCTGATCTTCCAGGAAAATCTATGGGGGCAAAACTCTATATGGAATAATTTCCAAGAGCACAGCCTTAGGTATGTGTGATAAATAGCAAAACTTAAATGATGCCAAAAGCTAAAAAAATTGTAGGGGGAAAAAAAAAAAAAAAAAGGAGGGCATTTACATCCCCACAAGTTAGGTAGGGAAGAAAAATATCTTCAGATCTTTAGTGAAAATCCTGTGCTGAAAAATACTGAGCAGCGACAGCTTCTGGCAGTATATGCCTGTCTTTCTGCTCACTATCGTTCTGAGACCAACTCTACCTTGAGAAAAGTACTGCAGTTGTTTCTCCTTTAAAATCTATAGCGCTGAACTGAGTCTTCTGGGAACAAACTTGGGAAATCTGTCAGTAGCAATCCTTGCCCCAGAGGTAATGTGAACAGAGATGCACATGGAAGCATACTCACATGCCCAATGTAATACAACTGTTTTGCTCAGCTATTGAAGGCATAAAGGCAAAGTTTGTTTCATCCTGGCTCGATGCCCAGCTTTCTAGAGTACAGTGTGTAAGAAAGCAGATTCCTCCATATTTCCCCTTATATCTATTTAGTTGTTGTTCCTTTACTTTTACTATATGGGTTAGCAAAATTGTCAAATCACAGCACAAAAACTAAATCATGTAGGATTCAGCTAAGGAAAAGGAGTCAATTTCTGCATGCAATTTTTCTGTCTTCTATTTTAGTCATTAGTTAGCTAATGTCAGAAGGTTCTTCTGATCTGTAACTAATAATTTGTTACTAATTACAATATTAAAAGTATCTCCAAATAAAAAAATAACAATGTTCTGAGATAAAAAGAGAGCATACTCCCAAATGATGAATTATCATGCTGTAAACTAGATGAATTTTATAATCTCTCATTAGTTATTGCTAGAGACAACTGAAAGGAGTGAGGATTAATGCTAGAATGACATCAAGGAGTCTAAGTACAAACAGGAGTCCAGGCCCTTCTATCTAAATAAATGTCATCATCTTTTACAAATCTCCTTACCACCACTTGCTTTAAGCTTGATAGTCATTAACTCTTCCGAAATTTTGCCCTTTTTTATGGCTTGTGCATTCAAAGGACAACCAGACAGGCTGAAACGGATAGGAAAAAAACATTAGCACCCACTTGAAAATGGCAACAATCCTTTCAGGCAATATTGTCATGCACTTGGACAGACCTCTGTACCTAAGGTCATATCAGGATCTCCATTATAGCATAGCTTCAGGGAATGACATAACTCATAAAGTGCTATTTAACTGTATATTTCAGCTTGAAAATTGGAACAGAAATCTCAACCAATAAGTAAACAACATTTAAACATATTTCAGAATAATCAAAAAAGCATTGGGAGCAATTATATAGTTGTGTAAAGATGCATTTACAGAATTCTTAAAGTTCCATAATTTATAAACACATAAAAACTCTCTATTTTTTTGAGTGAGTGATTGTGTTTCAGAGGAGAGGGTCAGATGGTCCTTTGAAATGGCAAGTTTACCATTCTTAAAAACAATTAGTTAATGGGCTGATTTCCACAGTGCACAACTATTGAATCATTTTGTAGATACATAATAATGATCAACACAACAATAACTCTGGGTACACCCTATAGACTGTAATGGCTTTTTTGAATCGTTCTGTTATATAGTCAGCTTGCTTTTTAACCACTGTTCACATTAAATTGCATTTTGCTATTTCAGTGCTTACAATTTAATCAACTGGTAATTATCTGTGGCAATTTTTATAGCCCACTAAAGGGCTAAGATGTATTGTACTGTCTTAAAAATAACAAAGAAGAAATATCCATATGCTGAAGAACTGGCACAAGGCTTTGTATTTAAATGTAGCCAAGTAAGGAGTGAAGGAAAAACTTTTCCTAGTAGTATTTTTATTTTTTATTTTTATTAATTTTATTCTTTTTTTTTCCTTTGGTGGAAAAAAAAATCCTACTAGACATGGTATTTCTACAAAGAAAATAAATAAGCAAAAACTTTGGAAAGTTGTAAGTTTGCTTCCTGCCTGCTTAGCTAAAATCTATACAGGGAAACATTCTAGTTCTCCAGTTCTAGAATGTTGGTTTATATCTCTGCCCAGACCAGATGTTTTGTTTGTAAAATTGTAGTCACTACAAACTTGTGTAATCCACATGAGTTCTGTTTAACTTTTTAGCTATTTCTCTAGCTATTTAAACATGAAGTTTATGAAAACAAGTTTTCTACTGGGGAAAAGATGAAAAGAATGCAGCCATTGCTCTTGCTTAATCTCTTCTGTTGACATTTCAATGATATTTGAATTTTCTGTAAAAGATACACAGATACAAATCCACATTTGCCTAAGGTAGAACTCTATTAAATTATAAGTCATATAGAAACTGTATTATTCTGAAGAAAAGACCTTGGGAAGTCACATTGCAAGGGGAACACAAAATAAGAGTTAAAAGTTGATCCCAGCTCTCTCAAATGTATTCTTATCCGTATTACTTCAGCTTCAATGTAAACTATCTCGTTACTTAAATGACTTCAGCATAATTTATTCTGACTGTAACCTCATTTGTTGGCAATTCAACAGTGGAACATTAAGGAAAAAGAAAAAGAGAAAACACAAAGTTATACCTTCTGTGGGTGACAAAAACATTATTAACATGACCCAGCCCGTTGCAGCCTGGCAAAGGACAGTGTGGCAGCTCTTGTTTGTTCAGTTTCCAGGATAGCGAAGACCCATTGACGGGACTCTCCTTCTGTCTCTTGGCAGCCAAAGGACAACCAGAAGCAGTGCGATGAGAAGTGTATTTACCTGATATGTGACCTTGGCCATCACAGCCTATCACTGGACATCTAAAGAAACAGAGCAAAAGAACCCTTGTTTTCACTAGGGACAGCTGATGAAGACAGTCTCAAGAAAGTTTGAGAAAATATATTCAGCTACCTATGTCAGTTTGCATCAATGTATTAAGACTCAGTGCCTGGCAATGCACTGCACCTGAGCATCCAATTCATGTCAAGTTGAGTTATGGAGATTCAACTAATTTTAAGATTAAGCAATTTAAAATAGAGTTGTATAGCCTAAGAAACTGAACTATTCCTTTACATAGTTTGTTACCAGAAAAGAAAATTGAAATTCTATAAATTCTAAATTCTATTCAGGCTATAAATTACAATCTATAAGTGTATGAAAAGTCAACATCCTCTCTTTGTGTTTTTGGCATGAAGCAGAGGGTGGGTTCCTGTATCTGGAAAATGTGTATCATCTCATGAAAGTTTTTATAAAAAAGATTTAGGATTTTTTTTTTTTAATGACGCTCTGTCAGTGTTATGCAGTCTCTCATACGTCATTAGCAAGCATTAAGAACAATATTGAGTGCAACTTAATTTTCACATCTATATTGTCAGTTATCGATGATTTTAATGGAATCTGCATTCAAGTAAGGAATGGAGTGAATCTCTGCTGAGTTTTCAGTTTTCACTTCAGGTCAAATTCTGTTTAAACCAATAGGAACAATACAAGAAAACACAACAAGTCTTCCTCACTGTTCAAGCTCCAAGATGATGGACTCCATCATCTTCACTAGAAGCTGAAACATTTGGTTTGGCTCCAGCTATAGGGCATATTCTCAGGTGGCTCAGGCTAGCTAGGCCATTTCCTATGATGTTTCACATCCTGAGCTGTTACTGGTGTTTTCCCCCTTCGCAGTTGGTAGACTTACGCGTTTGTACTCACTTAAGTTCAGGGTCTTCTTTTTCTTCCTTGGTAGGAGTCACTTTGATACCACCTTTCCTGGCGCGGGGACAACCAGATAAGCTGCAAGAAGGACACAGAACAAAGTCCACCTCTTTAGGGCTGCTGCTTGCCAAGAATCCCGAGTACTGCGGTCTCAAATCATGGGACAGTTCCTACCTTCTGTGCGATGCATAGTTCCCCGTCACATGGCCAGAGCCATCACAACCAGGTGTTGGGCACCTGTAGAATAATACAAAGAGCTTACAAAATACAACTTCAAAGATAGCAGTAACATGTACCTGATGTTTTTTGTCCAGGGTGGAAGAATGCTTCCACCTTGCAGCTTTTGTTAAATAATTAAAGCTAGTTCTTGTTGATTTTTTTTTTAAATAAGCAAACTGCTTTCATTTTTTTCTTTTAGAATCACAGAATCATAGAGACATAAGGTTGGAAAGGATCTACAAGATCATCTAGTCCAACTGTCCTCCTATCACCATCACTACCTACTAAGCTACTAAATCGTATCTGTAGCACCTCATCCAGATGCTTCTTGAACAGCGGCAGGGACGGTGACTCCACCACCTCCCTAGGCAGGCCATTCCAGTGCCTGACCACTCTTTCAGAGAAAAAGTTTTTCCTTATATCTAATCTAAATGCTCCCTGGCGCGACTTATGGCCATTCCCTCTCGTCCTGTCATTAGTTATCTGGGAGAAGAGGCTGACCCCCTCCTCATCACAACCTCCCTTCAGGAAGTTGTACAGTGCAATGAGGTCTCCCCTGAGCCTCCTCCACACTAAATAATCCCAGTTCCCTCAGCCGCTCCTCGTAAGACTTGTGCTCTCAGTCCCTCACCCATTTTGTTGCCCTTCTCTGAACAGGTTCCAGGGCCTCAATGTCTTTCTTGTAGTGAGGGGCCCAAAACTGTACACAGTAGTCGAGGTGCAGATTCACCAGAGCTGAGTACAGGGGGATGATCACCTCCCTGCTCCTGCTGGCTACACTATTTCTAATAAGGCCAGGATGCCATTGGCCTTCTTGGCCACCTGGGCACACTGTAACTGAATTCTAGTAAGGAACACAAAATATATTGCATATAATATGTAGATTTAAACAGTTCAGAACGCTATTTTCACCAAACATTTTTCCTTGTACAGAGTCAAACAAACAAATGAAAAGCAGATTGATATAGATCTATTTGTAAATTTACTGTTACGTGTTTGTTTGTTATCCTTCTGATATTTGCAGGTACAGATATAAATAAGCACTTTGCCAGTATTTACAGAAGGGAAAATTGAAGCAGAGAACCAGTTTTACTTTTGGACATCAATAGATTTAGTGTGATAGCCAGAATTGGAATTTAGTAGTTTGTATATTCCTAGCACTGTAATTATACAACAGGATATCTATCTAACACCAGATTCAATTGGGCATTCAGCTTAGCAATTGGATTATGTATATGTCTCATAGTTAAGGGGTATTTTGTGTGTGTGTGCAACAAACAGAAGCCTTTCAAATATGAATATTTTATACTAAAATATCCATATAATGAAAATAAACAAATTTGCCTGTTAGTGTGCCATTGCTGGTGGTCAGGAATAGTAGGCTCTGCACCTGCTTGTCATACAGGAAAAGTGTGCACCGAAAGCCTATTGGAGTCAGTAGGTCTTTCCACTGACATCTGTGGGTTTGGGAGCAGGACCTTACTGATATCACCTTCTACCTGAAAAGTAGTCTTTCCGATTCTTTTTTTCAGGGTCACTTGAAGGTACTGCATTTGTGTATGTGTGTTTTTACAAGAGAAACATACCTCAACACAGAAAGCAGCATAAGCAAAATATTTACCATTAGAAGTTGTGCCAGCTGTTTTGATGTTTCTGTGTCGTACAGCACCAAGTTGTTGAGCTAACCATCCCTAAAGGCCTTTTGAATGCTATAATTTTTACAGAGTTTCAGAATTACAGAAAGAGTCGTGCTAAGCAATCTTCTACTGAACCGTTAAGGAAACTTACTTTGTTCAATACTTTCTTAAGGATCTTGGTTGTTACTGAATCTTTCCTGAGATGAGGGGACAGGTGATTTAATCAGGTTGTTGGTACGCTGCCATGGAAAACATCTATGTATATAATTGTAGTATCACCTAGAAGATGTAAGCTCTTGAATGGTATGTAGGTTACTGATTCTCTTGCACTTCATCAAGTTTGTTTTCCATGTACAAATCTTGAAGTGATTCCACATAGAAATTATAACCACGCATTGAGTACCTGCCATTTTGTGCCCTTCTTCAGGGTTGTTCTATCTTTAGGTAAACAACTATGACTTCACATATAATTGATACACTCAGCTGAGGATCTAGGAGCTTTTCTGATGCTTCTATTGATTATAAAGCTCTCAGAGCTGGCTGGATAGAAACTTGAGGCAAACACACAGAGATCAGCTAAGAAAAGTATTGTTTAGAATTTGTCATGCTGTTTATGGAATATGGATAATTTACGAACTTGGTGCATAGAATCTATCTAGGAGAACTAGTAGAATCTCTCCTAGTAATTGAGATTTAACCTCTAGAACAACTAATCTGAGGATAGGAGTATCTACCTATTTCTTAAAGTTTCTGAACTGTAGCTAGATATTTTTCTACAATACACTTTTAAACTTCTTTAAGTTTTGATAAGCAGCTCTCTGGTGAAATGAGAGAAAGCTAATTAAATCACAGCTCTCCCTTACAGCTTAAAAATCCATGAGTCATTATCAACATTAGTATATTAATTCCACCATCTTAGATTGCACAGTGTGGTGAGAATCCTCAGATATTAAATTTCTTGAATTTGACTCAAAAATTCACTTTTTGAACAGATCTTCCTTATTTCCAAACTGTAGATCACATGGAAGCCTTGTATCTTTGCTGGCTTAGAGATTCACTGTTAAAGCCAAAATCATATCTTGATTCTGGCAAATTAAACACGAATAACATTTGGAAAAAATACACAGCTTTTTCATGTTCACGCCTAACTACTTGAGGGTACTTTGGTGGCCTGATTCTATGAGCATTTATGCTCTTTGCTCACAACTCTGTGAAGTGAAACTAACTATTGATATCACTATACTACACCAGTGGCATAAGATTTAATTCAACTAACTCTTCTCAAAAGGAGAGTTTTGTTTAAAATTTCACCTGAATGACATTTGCAGAAAACTAAAATAAGGTGATGCATTTGTGGAAAATAATTTTCTTTTGCCCTTTTCCCTTTTGCAAATTGTCTGTGAACAGATTTTGATTTTTGCTCTTTTTCTAGCTAATTGAAATTAAATGCTAAGTGCATTATGCAACATATTTCTGTCTGTGAAATGTTCATGAACTTTGACTTTGTCTTTCACAACTCACTTATTATACATGGTGTACAATGTGCAGTTTGTCATTTAAGTCATATGCTGTTGCTCCTCTTTCCTTATGGCATGACCAAAACTCTAGAATCTTTAGTGGAAAAATAACCATATTGGTATGCAAATTTCCTTATTCACACATGAATATGTGGGGGAGGGGCTGCATGAAGAGCAACTATTCAAAATATTTGTGTGAGTGTCTATGTATGGCAGAAAGCCAGCAAAAACGGGGACAAATATATATGACTCAGCAAATGATTTCAAATTTGTCAGCATTTTCACAAGTCTTGTGCTGCTCTTTTCAAATCTACTAAAACTAAATTTTGTACATTTGAGACTCATTGAAGTACTGTGCCAGTGTGTCAGTATGCCTACTGACTTTGGGAACTGCTTTAAACTGTTGCCTATATAAATAGCCTTTCTTTGCCATTTTGATGCATCTCCAGCAGGTTCACCTCCATTGCTACCATCAGTTCATCATTTTCTTGTAATTCTTGTTATTGGACTAAAGGATGAGACCACTAGCATTTGATCTAGGCAATCTAACTTGTGACTAAACACTGACTCAAGCCTGCATATAGTCAGTACAACCATAAATATCATTATAACAGCATAACCATGCCATAGTCAGACATTATTTTCTTCCATCTGGACTAAGGATGAACCTAAAGGACAGAAAGGACAGTCACAGGGTTCTCCTCTTTTTACATGAATCCATGAGTTTTCCAAGCCATCTATTACAGGATCCAATTTACAAGATGGAGAGGGAAAGCTATGAAAGAACTCTAATTATCCGTTCCTCTTCCCCACGTCCTTATTGACAAAGGCAATTCAATAACTAGATGACTGGTTGCCAGTGCCTCTCTTGACTACAGATTTCTGAAATATTCATATGTCCCTATACATCTGTCTATATAGCAGAGCCTGCACAGTCCTTTTGTAAGTGACATTTCATGGTGAAAATTATGCCAACACAAAATCATATGACTTGATGTCTGCTTCAGTGGCATTAAACTCATAGTATATGGTATTGAATGATAAAAAATGATATGCAGGAGTTCTGATCTGCTTTTCAGATTTATTCTGTCTTCCCTGTCTTCTCAGTAGTATGTTTTAAATACTTTTCTTTCTGAGTCAAAAATACTGTGAGAGGAGGCTCTCTTTTAGTGTTTACAATTTCTTTTCTCCTGGCCAATTCATGAAAATGAAGGGATATAGAAAAGAAGAAAGGCAAATGGAGAGACACGAACTCTGTTTCAATGGGTGAATTTCACTGAAAAAAATTCTATCGAATTGCTCAGAGTAATTTAAATGAACAACTGCAATAATGAAGGAAACTTGTTAATCAAAGATAAATAAGATTATATATTTTTTATTATTAATACTTACTTAAGCTCCTGAGAGTTAGCAGCCATAAGGGATTTTAATGTCTTATCAGCTAATGGGCACCCAGAAACACTGAAACAAACAATGTAGAATATTTCACTGAAACAGATTTTTTTTTTTCTTAAAACAACAACACTCAGACAACGTGTGACTTAAAATGGGAAAAAAACCCAGTTAGACAGGGAGGGAGATAACTGACATCTATAGAATGTATTAGGAGTTCTATGAATTTCAAAGCCACTTGCAAAGATATCTGCAGAAACCTTATTTAAAATCCCATTCACCATCTCATCTGTACAGAGAGTGCTCGTTCACCTAGGGAAATGAAAACTTGACTAAATGACTTATCTATAGGTCTCTGCTAAGACATGCAGCTTGAGTAATTAGCATATGCTACCGAAGTCCATCAGTCTATTGAATCCAGACCTTCTACAAAGTATAAAATAGGAAAAAACAGACACATTTCTGTACGGATTGTTTTCCACAGATTACTTTTGAATATTTATCCATTGTTAGCATAAAAAAATTAAATGACAGCAGATAAAAGTAGCTCTATTTCCAGCTTTGGGTTTCCTGTTGTTTCTTACCTGCGGTGTGAGGCATAGTTTCCTGTTACATGACCGCTACCATCACATCCTGGAGTCGGACAGCTATGCAAAGATGCAATGAGAGGTTAGAGTATGTATGATACATCACACAGCTTACTCTACAATTAATTACATAATGATGCTTAGGGCAATCTTATTCATCAATACCCATCTCAATACTATCATGGCACCACAAAAAACTAACAAAACCTACATGACAGTTCTAGTTTTCAGTTGAATCATAGATGGAAAAAAAATCCTGTTTCCACCATGCAAATGAGTCAGATCCTTATTTTTTGATCTATGTAAATGTGAAACCACCGTTCTTTGCATAGATTTTTCAGTTACAACGCGGGTTTTTGAAAGGCCATTTTCATTCTTGCTACCAATTTTTGACAGCAATTAATAAATCCTAGGAGTAAAGTTTCTTATCCGACCTTGTGTATAACATAGGCCAGAGAACAATAATATCCTAAATCATTCCCTTTGCTTCTGACTAAAATAAGGCAAGTTCTTTAGAAATACATCCAATCTTTATTTGCTGACATAAGTGAAAAATAAGTGTTATGGTTCCTTGCAGAATGGAAAGCACATCAGCTAAAGTGCAGAATCAACATGTTTTCCTGGGATCTTTCTCAGCTGAAATGAGAAGTGATGTAAAAGTGGTGTACATTTAGCACAATGGGTTTGTTCCTTTATGCCAAGAGATGGAGGCATTTTTGACCTGGAGAAAATGTTATTCTTTTCCTCAACTCAACTTTGATCACAGCATTGAGCTCATTTATCAAATTGTGATAAACTCCTCTGCAAGAGGGCAAAGGTGGCAAGAAATGCAATTTGTAGGTGGAGCGAGAGGAGTGAGTTAAGTATACCTTTCTAAGATATTTTAAAACCTCTAACAGCAGACCTGCAGAGTCATCTTATAAAGGGATCTGTCTTCTTTCACTGGACCCATGGGTAAGAAGGGCAAACAGAAACTGTACAGAAACATTTAGCTAGTGATCCATGAGTAAGGCATACCTGAGATCCTCATCTGGCTATTGTCTCTGAACTGGAAAAATTCTAGAAACTTTTTCAAATCTGTAAAAAAGGCTTTAGGAAGGTATCACAGCCCATTTCAACCTGAGCAATGTAGTTTTGTTAAAGAGAATTAACAAGGAAAAATAGAAAGCACATACTATGGGTTGATATTCATGGAGTACTTCACTGCAACTGAGATAACAATGTCAAAATTTTTTTTTCAGCAAGTGCTTATGTCATTTTAAAAACTTCCTCATGATGGAGCCACCTGTATTGGATTGTTCTGTATTAGTTCTGAGCTCAGTGGGATCACAAAGATGCAGTCTGATCGTCCTAATTGCCTATAGATTCTGCTGATATATTAAAGCTACTTCTTAACTAATTTTCAAGACAACTACATTTTAGGTGCCTCTTTCTACTCACTATGTGAAAAAAATACACTAAAATCACTGTAAGATTATCATTGCTTTTATAAGTACTGTGGGGAATTATTATTTAGGAGATTAGAAAAGTATTTTACAGACATCTCAAAACAGGTCAATATCACAAAGGAATAAATATTACAAAAGAAAAGCCATTAGAGTCTTCAGCAAATAAACTCACAGTGATTTTTGTACACCCTTGTTTTAGAGGAGGCAAAACAAACATGACCTCTAGCAATTTAGGTCATGAACTACAAGTGCAGATACGATGTGGGGGGTAGACAACATGAAGACTGCATGGCATGAGGTGAAAGAATCACTCTTCACAGAAACTTGCCCCAGGGAAATGTCATTTCTGAAGACAGACACAGATCTAACTGATTCGGTGCCACTGAGTCTGGGGATCAGGACACATGGTGATGAGATGCAACTCCTTTATTTATGGGTGAGCCTGCAGTGATACATTACATAATATCATCACTAAGCAATATCAAGTCCACTTGTCTAGAGAGACCTACTTTATACTGGGGACAAAGAGAAAAGTGGAATAAATGATTACTCTGTTGATCTCGAAATGGTGTTGATGTGAATCTAGTAGGCTTTTGTGAAGAGCCTAACTGAGATTTTATTAGGTGACCAGTATTATGAGCTGGTTCTGGCAATTTTACTGAAACTGTTCTGAACTGAAACAAGCTGTTGTGTGCAAAAATATTTAACAGAATTTCTTTGCAGTTTTTGACAGTAAAGTTTTGGAGCTTAAGACTAGCCTATTCTTCCAGTGTGTGAATTTGTGAGTCCACTGGATCTTCAGCAGGACAGAATGACAGAATGCATTGAAGCAAGCAAATTAATTACTCAAGCAGATTTTCTACTGGTTGGAAAATCCTTGGGCAGCTCCTCACTATCTTGCATTTTATCCTTTGAACTTCGTATGTTTCATATTTAAGAAATCCCCAGCACTTCTCCAGAAACCCTCCAAAGTGGAACTATAACAAAGACTTCCCAAATAAGGTTTATTTACTTACATAAATATTAGCACAGCCTACCTGTAGCATTCTACAACACCAGTCGTGAATCTGACCAGACCCTCAGAGCTACCTCTGCCTTGTCTCATCTCCATGCTGAGTTACAACAGACAACTACCTACAGTGATTGGTCGTGGAAGTCTCCCTGCTCAGTTCCCTCAAACACACTCCAATCAGCACTCGGACAAACAATATAGTCAGTCTTTAGAAGGGTAGAGGAAAACGGCATGTTTTGTGACTCACGTGATTAGTTCCTTTTTGAGATCTCTTGAATGCAGCTTGGGTTTAGGACTTGGTATGGAGACATCTGGATATTTTTTTTCTTCCATGTTTTCTGGAGAACTCACTGAATCTTTCTGAAATATTAGATGGTAAAAGGTTTAGATTAGATTACAAAAGTTTTCTCTCATCAAGGCCTTCCACATATTCAACAAATAATTTTAATGTCTTGTAAAACACTTTAAAAAGTGCCAGAAGAGGAGAAATTAAGGAAGTTTGATATATCATAATTTCAAGCACTGGTATGCAGATTTTTTTTAATATTGAACTGTATACTTGTGAAATTATTTCTGAAGGTAGATGCTGTTTTAATATGTATGTAGGGAAAATCAGTTTTACATTTATATAACAGTGATGAAGACCAAAGAAAAATTCACAGCGTAAATTAAGATGCTGTTGAATACATAGAGCCAAACAAGATTACAGTAAGTATATATTTGTTTTTTCTGTGCGAGTACTTCACTGGGTTTTGTACACAGTTGAAGTGAGAATCATTGTACCATGTTGTGAATTACAAAATTATAATCATAAATTAAAAAGCTACTGTAAATAAAAATATGCAAATGCAAAGCTTTCTAGATTGGTAGAATGCAATGATTCATTATCTTATGCAGCTAAAATAAAAATCATCTCAAAAAAATACTGAAATTTTCTTAACAGCAGGCTAGTAAGAGTAGTGATTGCTTTCTACTATTTGTAGATTCAATCATCATTGCTACAAGACTGTTTGATGGAGAGTGTGCATCATGTGTATTCACTCCTTTGGGAAGGCATTTTGGAAATCTAGAGCCCTGAAAAATATTACATTTTCATTTTCTGTAAAAAAAAAAAACAAAAAAAAACAACAACCAAAAACCAAACAAAAAAAACAAACAAACAAAAAAACCACAACTTTGTTACTATCTTTCTTTGTACTGTTTTGAGGATTAATGCCTTCAATTATTACTATTTTTATGAAGGATAAGTATTTTCTTTCTGGAGTGATCTGGAGATAACTCCAAAGCCCTTAGCATCAATTATTAAATCTCTTTAAATCTTGCTGGGAACTCATGTTGGATTTGTGACTTCAATCTGATGCTCAGACAGGTAGCACCTAGAGATTACCACATGCAGGAGCAGAAACCGCTGCCTGTGGTCAAGGCGAGAAGCTCCCAGCTTCTGCTAAACTATCAGGGTTGGTGCTGCAGATGCTCTGGGCTTGTGCAGCTAATGAGCATGCCAGGACAGAGGGGCAGGGATGTCTGTAGAGCTGTTAAGCACAGAGTGGAGGGCTAAGAAGAATCTGGACTGAAAATGGAGATTCTGCCTTCTGGGACTTGTAAGCTCTGCGGGGATGTTTCTTCTGATAAAGCTTCCATATGGTCCTCAATTCTGGCAGCTCATCTTTGCCTGTTTGGAGGCTGGATCCTCAATATGACTTCCTTCTGCTTCCTGGTACGGGCTACCTACTGCCTACGGAAACTCACACTATATGTACATATAGAATTTCAAATCATATTATTGATATAGCAACTACTACTGATTTTTGGAGCCACATTTGTGGGGTTAGCTTGTTTGGGAATAATCTCATCTGCTTCAAATGTAGAAAGCAAAATGTGTATCTTCTTCTCTAAATGCTCTTTCATAGTAATTAACAAGTCGTGCTTTAAGTTATAAAAGCAAGCATATTTCAGACTTAGAATTTTATTTCTAAAGAAAAATTTCACATAAGGAGTAATAGAGATTTAAAAAAAAAATCACTATTGCTAAAATGTTCATATAGAAATACTAAATATTTGAAAGTCTTCCAAACATGGAAACCAAGAAGCTGAAGACTGAAAATGGAAAAAGGAATGCCAGCTTTGTTCAGGATTCAAGAAACCTACAAGGCTGTTTTCCAATATCAAGTTAAATCCTGGTTCTTGTGGCATAAGGGAGTGGTTTTGCTCTACAAACTGCGCAAAGAGGGCTTTACTCTGTCTTGTCACATGTTCTGACCTGCCTTTCTTACATACATGTAAATGAAAGCTTCTACAGAGGTTATCACTATTGTAACTCTCCAAAATCAAAAGCTCCCAGAAGAACAACAAAATGGTAACCTTCTGCTGACAGCTGCAAAGGGTCAGATATCAAATTAACTTCAGAAACTGTAGGTAAAGTGGTTTCCATTTAATGTAAAGGGGGTTGAAGAATGCTGGCTTATCAGTTGTGTGCATTTTCTATCAACTAGGTTAGACAGGCTACATCTGTATTACTGAAATGAGAGCCAATGCTATTTCTAAAGGTTTAGTGCATGCCTGGGATGCACTTAAAAATCATCAAGATCAGGCACACATCAACCTTCTCCATCTCTTGTCAAGGGTCCAAATGAGAGTAGCCTTGTGTAGAAAGACTACTCCAGCATTCCACTGTGTTCCTGACCTGCATAGTGATCCTCAGGATGCACCTGCAGCCAGCAAAAATACCTGTAACTTCTCATATTGCAGGGTTTCCTAATGTTTTCAGCTACAGCTTTGTGTTCTGTAATTCAAATGGAAGATCTCTCTTGATCATTTGTTAGACAAGAAACCTATGTGTGTGAGATATTCATCATGTTGCTGGTTGGTACCAGCTGCACAGAGAGGACTGAATATTAATTCTAAATATCAGGACTTGACAAAATGCAACAGCATTGTGATAAGTACACATAGTTTCATTTAATGATTCACTGAATCATTTGAAAAAATAAGATGGCAAGATAAAAGTTCAGTATTTCCACTGTCACCAGCATAACTGATACTAAAGGGTTTTGAATTGCAATGTTTTGCTTTACTGTCTTTGAAAGATTTTTTTTTTCAAACTTCAATTGTGGATTTCCTGAATTAACTTCTTCAGATTAAGATTTTTAAATTTTTAAATCTACAGCTACAAACACACAGAAAGTCCTACAAAAAAACTTTGTATTTGTGCTCCTTTGAAAAATAAAAATACTCCTAAGGACCAAAGAATGTTCATTTCCTAGCTGATATCTTCCAGTATATTTCTAAGGAATGAGGGAGGCATAGAGATATTTAAACAGGTATTTCCTCAGCATTTTCTTTGCAGCTTGTGAAAGACCATTATTCAAGCAGCATAAAATCTTTACATGTATAGAAGTTGCAAAAGGAAGACCTCACAACGAGAATGCATACAGAAGAATACCCAAACTCTGCCTTTCTTGGTCCTAGAGTCAGTCCATGCAGCCCATAAGGCTATCTCCAGAGATTTAGATTTAAATGGAGAGGTAAGTCCTTGGGAAAGCATCTTCAGTACTTCCCACTTTTTGGTGTTTTAAACAGTCATCATGACAGCTGAATGTATGTTTAATTTTTCCTTTCCTATTTGATGGGATTTATAATTAAGTGCTGTAAAACTTCTGAAGAATTCCAGACTAAAAGGAAAATCAACCCAATTCGTGCAAACACTACTATTCTCTGCAGAGCATGTGTATATTCACGCATACACACTACAGAAAGCAAGCAAGCAATGAAACTCCGTTAATGTACAGATGGAAGTTTATATTGATTTCAGCAAAGACCAGAACATAATGGTAACATGAATAACAGATAATAGCATCTGGCACTTTTAACATTTTTAAGCCCTGAAATCTTTGGAGAACTGACAGTTGAACTAACTGACAGCTCTAGTTATTTCTCAGCGCTTTCCTTTTGGAGAGATTTTGAGCTTTTTCCAAATTCAGAATTTTTTTTTAAGGGGGCATCTGGACAGGCTATTTCACAGAGAGAGAGAGAGAGACAATATTTTCTGGAAATTACCACCAAAATTAAGCAACTGTTGTGCATATGAACCAGATAACAATGAATTAGAAATAGATATAATCAGTCATTTTCTTTGCATAAGGATAACTGCCAGTCTTCGATTTGCAAAACAAAGCCTCTGGCCCTGAGATCACTGGACACATCAGTGTTCCCTGGGATGGCAAAAGCTCACAGCAGAGGTCTGTGGCCAGATCCTCAATTAGGAATGAGACACAATGTCAAAGCACAGAGTGTGAGGGGCAAGAGTGCCTGAATGGTGATCTTTATGTCATTTTGAGCAGTATACTGATGCCTCCAGTTCCCTGTGTTGGTGCCGAAGGAAGCAGGTAGCCACTCATCTCGGCTATCTGAAAGTTCATCAGGAGCAGGGGTATGTGGAGGTGCTCCTGCCATAGCTCCTTCTCTGAGCTACCGTGGCGGCTGGGAGGAGGAGCGGCATGACAGGCCCCTGCCAAGTCTGCAGCACCAATTGATCTCCTGCAGCAAGGAAGTTTTCTCAGAGTTGAGGGGCCCTCAGCCTACTGCCTTGTGTGAAATTTACTCCAAAACTCTAGTACAGGTTCCCAGAGGCTTGTGGATGAGGCAGAGAGAATGATCAGCCCCAGAGAAGTGACAGCAGCACGCTCTTCAAGACAACCCTGTCTCTAAGAAATGATCTACCATCACACAAATTGTCTAATTACGGCAGATCTATACCCAATCTTGACAGAATTTTGTTCACACTACTGAATTATGTTTTATTTCCTGCTAATTTTGTAACTGGAAGCTTGAATCCCCTAACTCCAAAAAGCTAAACAGCTTTACCACTATGTCTTCTTAAGGTGTCACTTTCCATATCTGAAGAAGAGATAATTTTGTAATAATTAAAATTTTCAAATGCTGTTTTTCGATGTATAAAAACCAAATGGCAAGGAAATGTATTTGAAACCAAATAAAAAATAAAAAACACCTAATCGGACATCTTTTATTCTATTTCAGAAAGCTATCACTCAGACTTGTTTATGTTAATTACAAAGATTTTGTCTAATTAGACTTAAAAGGTGCTTATGATTCTTTCCTGATTTAAGAAAAATTCAAGTACTCCATGTTCTGACAGCCAGACTCAAGAAAAACAAAAAATAAAACAAAAATGACAAAAAGCCAAAAACTTGTCAACAAAACAGAAGGACAGAAAGACAATAGTGCTGCCATGTTGCCAAGATGGGATAAATCAATATGGTAAATAAACAAAACCAGAATCATGACCATTATCAAGTTGGAAGGGGAGTTTGGAAGATTAGCCATGAAAGGCACAAGGTTATTAAACTAAAGCATTTACTGAAATTTTAGTTGGTCATCTTTTCTGCTTCTACTATGTTTTCAAGTTTGACTTCTTACGTTTCTTAGGATAGGTTGAAAAGGGAAGACATCTGTATGTACTCTTACATTTTCTCCTTGTTTTCTTATGGAATAAAAATCATCACAATTGGTGGAACTTATGTACATATCCTCTTGTGCTACTTGTAACCAAAACCTTCTGGAATTGTTAACAATTTTTTGTTTCTAAATGCATGCTCTCAGACTGAATTCTGAACCAATAGACTCTCATGTGAGATTTAAGGCTCACTGGCATAGATTTGTTGAAATACCATCATCTGACCACTTATCCATTGGGAAAAAAAAACACTCAGAAACTGAAAAGAAATACCTCTTTCTCTTCCTCTTTCCTGCCATGTGTCTTGCTGTAGTTGATTGGTGTATCCCAGCCTTCTTGCTCACAAAGAGCTTGGTAGAAGGCTGCATTTACCAGTATGCTGCTTGTTTTGAAAGGAGAAGAGGAAGGAGTGGGAAGTGCTGTACTGGAAGAAGTGAGAGGCATAACTTTGTCTTGGCTTCGGTTCTTTTTCATGCTCAAATCCAGAGTGCCATTTTCATCCACTTCTATCTCAGCTCCCTGACCGCAACAGGAAACAGAGACATGCTTAGATATGGAAATGGTGAGTCTGCAACATTACCATGTGGTGCTTTTAAAGGATAAGTATAAATGCACGCTTTTATTTAAATTTATCTGATTCTAAAACCCGCTTTTCGATTTATATCAGTTAATGTCCAACTCTTACGCAGAGCTAAGTGTAGCTTCAGTAATGGTGTCCCGACATCTCAGCTTAAATATAGTAAGTAGAATTTAAATAAGATGCCTCTAAACCATAACCTATACACTCTAAATCTAGTTTTATTTAAAAAAAGTTTAGCTTTAAATCTTCTTGATCTTTTCACTCTTACAGAAAACTATGACCCCAATTCACAGTTAAAAGCATTAATGCATTGTTTAGGTCATCACTAGCCTTACTATTATATATGCTCCCTTCCCCCCAAACACTGAAAATATTATCTGCATCATGGGGGAGAGAAGGAGAGGGAAGAAATATGCCTATAAGAAACACAGTATGGGAATTTTTCACATATTATTATCTTAATCACAATTTGAATTGGAAATCACCTTTTGAAGATTTGCCATAAAACAAGGTCCATACTAGGCCTCTAAGACACAGGTCTGCACAGAGAGCACTAGACAGAGAGCCACAGGAGAATCTTTGGGAGGATCTCCTTGATGGAGACCTCCAGAATGAATTAACAAAGACTTTGCTACTCTGGGAAGTACAGCAAGCCACAGCCTCTGGTTGCAGAGAAGTGTGCAGTTTGGAAAGAGACCCAACTTCTCTTTCCCGGCTGGGAGAACCTCTCAGATCAGTTCCTGCTCATGGGAGGGGGCAAGCGCTGCTTAGCTGCATGAAGAGAATCAGGGGAGGAAACCTGCCTTCCACAATGAAAATTCTTCTTGGAATGACGAAAAGGTCATTAAGTGCTGGTTACTAATAGATGCAACAAAAATTTTTACCTCATGCTCTCTAGCATTGTGTGAGGACTAACTCTGAGCCCTTTCTGCATTGAGGAACCAGTCTCTCTTTTACTGCTTCTGTACATAGGCCCAAGCAGGCTTTTGCATGTTCACATCATCCTTTAAGAAGATGAAAATCTTGCTATCACTCACTGCTAAGATATTGTCTCCTTATCCTATCCCCATGAACAGATAACTAGTGACCTGCTGGTGATTTTACCACTGTGAGCTTCTCTGTGGCCATTGCAATTCCAATCTACGGATAATTGTCCAAGATGTCCTTTGTATAGTTGGGATTTTTTGGATCCTTTTCTCTTGCTATTTCAAATGCAGGGATACTGTCTGTAATTAATGGGTATGTCTTAAGCAGGGAGCAACATTGCATATTGACATACTGTTTAGATAGGAATGAGTGTAAGACTGGTCCTTGCTATTGACAGCGATATTTAAAGTCAGGTTGGGGAAGAGGTGAAAAAGGTGGTTCTGAAAGAACACTTGGTAGTCTGGTTGTATGCATTAATGTGAACAAACTGGAAGATATATAGAGACTATAGAGATAAATAACAAGGTCATAGGAAGTAGTACTCATGTTGAATGCTATATTTGATACTGATGAGTATTATTTTCTGTTTCCATCACTGCAAAGCTTGGAAGCCACTTGGGAATTTGAGACTAGATGTGTTAGGTGCTGAGTAACTTAGGGGACAGTCGTATTAGCCCACATTGAGCTTTCTCATCCTGAATAAACAAAAGTAAGCCTGTACCTTAAATGAATCCCTTAGATCCTTTGTTGTAAACAAAAAAGAGACAGATACGTCCAGAGGGCAATTTTTCCCATTTTACTTAGGCCTCTTTCTTTGGAAGAGATGAGACATCACCATAGCAGATCTCCTCTTTTTTCCCATCAACTATTGCTGGAGCTTATCATTTAATGGTTAAAGACAGGGCATCTAAACTTATCCTTACTTAAAAACAGTTACAACAAAACAGAGAATTCTTCTGTGCTGAAAGTGTGACATGGCTGAATCAGCTGGACTGAAGGCACAAACTTCGTGCAGCCTTGTCTTCTACCGCTATCAGCGGTGACTCATTTAAAGATGAAGTGCATCTGATGAAAAAATATGTTTAACCGGAAGGAAAATTTTGATAGAAGAAGAAAATTTAGGGCCCAGTGATCTCTCCTTACTCAGGGATCCTGGTTCCATTTTGTATCCATGGGCCTTAACAGATGCACACCTAGACTGAAGCATATCACGCCATCTGCTTGTCCCCAGTTCAGAAATTCAGACACCTCTCATATTTGCTTTGTCTGCATGACAAAGTTCACATTTTCAATCATACAGCTTAAAGAGATGTTTTATTATATTTATGGGAAGTAAATACACTTCTAATATGTTCATACTAAGATGCTTTGGTTATATCTTTCTGCCCCTTTTTAGTAAATAGTTTAATCTCCTGTGATAGTTTTAAGCCCTGAATTTGACAGTGCAGCTTATCCTGGATAATAACTTAGTAACCACAACATCTTATGCCATCTGTATAATATCAAATACATTTTTATACCAGCATTAATAAACCTTAGTTACAAAAATCCAAGATATTAACTATATCAGTGCCAAGTTCACACTCCAGGATCTGACAGTACAGCTCTGCCATGATCGCCCCAGTGTTTTTTGGCTTCATAGTTGATATGTAACTGTAGCGATGAAACAGAGCTACAGTAATCAAGTTTAATGACCAATGTAAAGTAAAATGCTAAATATTGTAGTTGCTGACATTTTTCATAATAAAAAAACTTGGGTTAAGTCTGCACAACCAACATTCACATAAAATTCCAGACCTCTGTGACAGATGGCTTAGAAAAGGAAGACATGTGACTGGGCTGCAGTAGTTTTATAGTGCAAAACCCATAAATAGTGCAGATTCTCTGTCACTGACAAAATATCAGCTACTCAGAAGGCAACAATGACAACAAAAGGGACCAAAAGCAGTCAAGGTGCCCTCCTTGATGAAATTGTGTGTAGAAAAATATCAAGAAACATATATTCTCTGAGAAACAGCTACCATTAGCCACAAGAAGGAGCTTTGGGTGATAAGAAGAACATTTTACTGAAGCAGATATTTAGCACTTTCCTGAAATTCACATAGAAGTTCAGTTGTCCAACATGTACCTAATTCTGATCAGGAAAGTCTGGGTTGTGTGTTTGTGAAGTAGAGTACAGATGGGGTTTAAGTGAGCTCACAGATGCATACAACAATTAAATACAGTCATGGAAAAACATCCCCTTTTGCCCATCACAGGATGGATCACACGTTTACAGCATGGCTTTTTATTCAGAACAATATAAAATAGCTATTACTTTGCTACATTCATAGCAAACTCCAAATGGCAGAGCAAAAAGAGAGGATGGTCAGAACTACTGTTCCAGTTTTCATTCCTATTCTCATCCCACCCTCCTCTCAATATGTCTCCTTTGCTTGTTTTACCACATTTATTTTTACATTAATTTTAAAATGGAGCTAAAAAGACAAAAATGGCAAATGGCAAAATATGCTAGAGCAGTGCTGTGACGTGCTGACAGAAAATGGTTCTTACTATGGTTATCTCAGACCTGTAAAGGCTATGTTCTCCTCAGTGAAGGCAAGTTCTGTTGACTCCAGTACATGCAAGAACTGTCCTATATTTATACATTTATAATGACCTTTAAATTTAGTTACGGAAAAAATGCATATTTTATGACTCTTCCTTTAAAATGCAAGTAAAGGTGCAAATGCATCTTATTATTTCGTAACTTATGTTGGTTTACAACTGTGTGAATCTTTGGAGTCTGATTTTGATCTCATTTACATTTACACTAGTGTAAACCAGGAAAAAATCACTGAAGTAATGAAGAAAAATCAATGAGGGTGAGAGGATACAAACAGTAATTAAATTCAGGTTACTCCTTATCTACTCCTACATCAGTGACAGTGTAAACATCCCCACAGGTTCTACAAGCAGCTGGAAAAAGGGTTCAGAATGAAAAATAAGAGAAAATTGTCTGAAGCATATTTTCGTTATTCCAGGATCTATTTAGTGAAAATATAAGATATAGGTAACACTCTATGAAAAATATCTGTCTAAAATGAAGACTATTATAAATTTGTACAACAAAAAAATTGTCTCTTTCTTCTTCAAATGCTTTATACTTTAAAGTCAAGCTCTTTCAGTCTGCTTTATTTTATGGCATTAATATTACGAAAGATTATCTAGTACATGATTTAGTTTTGTCCCTGGAACTCAACTATATAAGCCAAAATAATAAAGGGTGGGGTTTTTTTTGTTTATGTTTTGTTTGTTTGTTTGTTTTAAATTACTCCTGCATTTTTTCATATGGTTTTGGTCCTTCTGATAGCTCAAAACATTTATTACTCTGCAATTGGTCTCAAGTAATGATTACAAGTTAAGCTTTATCTCATAACGGAATCACAAAGACTGAATTACTGTGTCTGCATGAGCCTTATTTCCAACCTGTGACCTAAGGGAGATTGTACCATTATATATAAGGATTTTATGTATTCTTTGGTTGACATCAGTCATAGCACTTAATATTAAGTAAGTCCAAAGAAACAACATTGTCAATGATTTTGCATTCCCACTAGCAGTTCAGTCTGGGTCAGAAAGCTCAGAAGGGCTCTTCAGTTCTAGTATTAGGAATAACTCTAAAAACTAAAATCTTGCCTTGTGTATGAATGCTATTCTTAATGAGACTCCATCCAAAAGAGTATATTTTTTTCTATTCTCAATCAATAAGAATAAATGTACTTATATCTCAGATTTAAACAATTGAATCATTCTGCGGTAAATTAAAATACAGAGTCAAAGAAAGAAAACTTGTAATTGCCAGCAATATTTGAGACATAAATGAAGTCACAGCCTGGAGCAATTCACAAATTAAAAAAAGGCAGCCAAGAAGTTACTCAAGGAGCAATATGCACAGCAGTATAACAGGATGGAACCTAGTGATATTCTTGGCTGATATTTCACCCTGTATTTAGGTTTTAAGGTATTTGGAATAAAGGAATGCCTGACAAATGTGTTAAGTACTAACTACATTGTTGAAATAATTGATGTAATTATCACCATCATCAATATCCAAGAATGTAGTGATGACATCATTTTGTTCAAAAACAGAATTTGAACTTTAAATATTTTTAGCAAGTGTCATTTTTTGTTTTCTTTCAAGGCATAGCGTGCATATGCCATTTTGTCTAAACAGGTGGGAAAAACACCAAAACATTCAACAAAATGTTTGGCAGGCAGTAGTGATGGGGATACAGATAAATTGCATTGCTTGCAACTACCTCTGTGAGATGTGAATGTGGTGAGAGCTGTAAGATCTCTGGATGTTACGATGATGTGGGCTCTTGTACTGTGCTAGAAACTGCAGGCTTAGTGTTCCAGGGGAGTCCTTCTATTGACTTCAATAGGAATTGAAAGAAGCTACATAAGCTGCAAATCAAATGCAGACCAGGGTTTGGCGTATGGACCACACGAGAGTTGGCTGATCAGTATAATCAGGGGAGCAGTTTACAACTGTCTGCACCAGTGGAGTTGAATGGCTTAGACACTGTAAAGTTAATATGGTTTTACGTATTTTTGAAAACAGTACCAAGTATCTGTTTATCTTAGTATATCGCACCTAGCTAATAGATAATTTACAGACAATGCTTAGGATCCATCTTATTGCCCATTTAAGAATAAAAGAATTATTTAAATTGTTTAATTTATAAATTAAGAATTTTAATGCAGAAATATATGGCAGATTACCTTTTTATATTGGTTCTCTGTGAAATTCTGTTTACTGACATCAGTGGTACTATGTAATCAGATTTCTCAGATTCCTCTACCTTTGCTATACTTTTTTTTTTTTTTTTTTTTTGGATTAGATTGTCTTTTGAACTGATATGTAGAGAATGCAAGAACATTTCCTAATACAATTGAAAATCCATTGAATTAATGACAATTGAAACTATGCTGTGAAAAAAAAGTCTTTTTCATTTAAGTATTATCTATATTTACAGAAAAGTAGTGAATATTCAAGGTAAAATGTCCAACTGTTATTAAAAGAGACACTGCTTTGGCAGTCAATAAATAAAAATTTGAGTAATGGAAAGAAAAAAAAGACTTCAGGAGAACACTTGTGCTAAAAACATCATGGTCTTTTCCCCTTTTGATATTAAGCAAGGCACAATGCACCTTGAGAGAAAACAAGAAAATGACAATTGCTTGAAATGTCTGAAGTTCAAATTCTGCTTTTAAAACTTAGAAATACGATACTTTGCAGATCTGACTATTGCTGATGTACATGCAAAGAGTTTCCTACTATGTCCTCTATGATCCCGTTGGCCCTTTTTCTATCACTCTGGCTCCCATTTGCAAAGCATTGTGGCTTGGATTTGTGGAAGGCTGCCTGGTACTCATGTAATAGCAAAGACCTTTACAAGTCAGGAACCTTGATCTGCTAAAGTAAGGATGATGCTAATCAGGTTTTCTTTGGCAAGAAACAAAGGAATGTGGCAGGGTCGGGCTCAGAGGTCTGGTACTGTGGAGTTCTAATCACAGCCGCCTTACACAAGTATTTTCAGACCTGGTGAATGTGTGTTATCAAGAACAGGAAATCATTAAATCTGTAGTCATCTGCTAATGGCGAATTACTTGAGTATAAACCCTAAAAAAGTTCTTGGGAGATGTTTTTGATGATCTAAAAATATATAAGATCTTCTAACAGTTAAAATTTACCTTTGTGCCAGTACAAGCCACAAAAGAATTCAGAAATATTGACGAATGATTGTATCTTTTAGAAATAGCCTTATATTTGCTTCATATTTCAACACAGGAAAATATCAAAACATCTTCACTGAAGAGAGTTTTCTAGAGACTTATTTTAACAATTTTCTGTTTGAGTCCTGAAAGTAATAAATAGCCAAAACCAAATAAAAACAGTTTTGTATGATTTTGGCCACCAAATCTGTTTGGGGCTTACTTGCCTGTGTTCTAGCCAGAAGCTAATTCTAATTCTTCTGTCAGATGTTTTGTAGCAGTATGCCCTCCAGAAAGTCTGGCAAAAGTGGATGCAGGCAGATAGCAAGGTGTGCAGGTGATTTTCTTTTAGGCTGGATTCCTGGCTGTGAAAAAGGAGTAAGCTATGTGCCCCAAGTGTCCTTCCATATCGTTACTATTATGTTCACTTTCATTCCAACCTTCCCCATGATTTGGCAACTGTGAAGCAGGTATGGAGGAGAAAATCTTTGTGTTATGTCTGGTCCCTTTACTGCTCTTCTCTGGCAAGAAAGTTCTGTTGCTGAGGTCAGCCAAAGGCTGCAGCAGCAATGTAATCCAGCCATTGGCATCAGTTTCCATTTTCATGCTAGAAGTCTCTATTCAAGACCAGTGGAAGGACCTCTCTGCAGCAGCTGTCAGGGATCTGGCACCTGGGAAAGGTTCCATGAGCAATATTTGGGGTAGATAATATCTGAGTTACAGTTACATGTAGACACACTAAAATGTCTATCCTGTGGCACCTACCAACACTGGTTTCAAGATTCAAGACTCTGCAAATAGAAATAAAAGTCAGAAAAGTAGGAGATACTGCTATGCAAAGGAGAATGGCTTGCAACACCTGTCAAGGTGTCATGTTTATGGTAAAATAAGTGTTTCTTCTCAAAGGGTAAAAGCTAGTCTCTTAGCAAGAGTGAACAGAGGCCCAACAAAATTTGTATGCCAACTGTTGTAGAAGCCACCTCTAGCCATCCTGAGACTTGTAACAATCATCACAGAGTGACACTGACTTGCAGTTCATCTGCTGTTTGGAGCCCATGTCTCAACTCAGAGTCCCACAGTAGAAACACACCTGATACTTTGTGTCTTGATAAACACAGCTCTTTTCACTCCCCAGTGATTTCTTCTCAAGTTCTTGTAATGGCAACCCCTCATCTATACAGAGCTTTCAAAAGATTAATTGCAATGGAGCACATGTAACTTTAATGCAAATAACAAATAACAGTGCTCCCACAAGCACAGCCATCAGAAGAAAATCTTGTCTATTTTCATCATCATTATTGTACCATGTAATGGCACAGAAATAGGGCTCATAGCTCTCACAGTACCATTTGTAAATCATAAAGATCTGTGAGGAAATGCAGAAACCAAAACATGAAAGCCACCCAGACGTCTACAAGATTAGGCAGCTTTCCATTACAACAGACTTGCCCGAATTATTTACCTCCAAGTACTGTGGATCTGATTTTCTTCTCTCACCAGTCAAAAAGAATATGTTACCAAAGTCGGTTGTTATATCTCTCCCTATACCTTGTCAAATGGTCAAATGAGCTCAGAATGCAACAGACTCAATAGGTGTAGTTCTGTTGCATTGCAAGCAAAATATCACTTTAATTAATCACATGATTTTTTTTTATCAGCCTCCAAAATGACTGCTTATGGCAGGTTTCAGAGGGAGGAAGATTCCTTTAAACAGATCTAACTCGTTATCCACCACAAATTGTTGCAGAATTTCATATATTCTTCTTTTTTCCTCCCACAGAACTCCCCCCTTGTATTTAGGGCTCAATTATGAAAAGAGTAATAATATAATTTCTGGTATTTATTTATTTTTATAAATAAATGGTCACTACATTACTGATTTTTACACTACATTACTGTCTCTCTTCAAAAGAGCATGCAAACAGAAGCCTCCTTTTTGGGGATTTAATGCAGTCACTAACATGAAAGACAGTTTATTCGCACAGTTCAGTAGCTAGCACACCCTCCAGGTTCTTGGACTACCCTACCTTGGCAGACAGACTCTGCGGTTTGTTGGAGAGGATCTCTGCTGCTTCCCTGCAGCGGGTGGAAAGGTTCAGGATAGCAGCAGCTGCTGCTATGTGGGTGTCTTCACTACATTGACCGTAGCTATAAGAGTTGGCATGGCAAGGGCTCTGTGTGTGGGCGCTAGCACTAGGCAGTCGATTAGAAAATTTCACTGGATTTGAAAAATGCTTTGCTGTTGAAGAGAGATTTGATTAGCAATTGCATATATGCGATTTTTCCCATTAAAGAGTCTTGTTTCTCAGACTACAATTTCATACATTAACATATTCAGAAAATACATTTAAAACAATCAATTTCTTACTGGCTGTAAAGGTTTGCTGTAAAAGTAGCTTCAGAAACATGGTAATTTATTTTTTACCAGAAAATTAACTTTTCTACATACACATCTTTCAACAAAGCATCTGAAACTTTTACTCAGAGTTTTCTCATTCCTTACTCAGACATTAAATGCAGTGATGTCTAAGGAAAGACTGAACAAGGACTAATGCATTATAGAATTTAACCTGATGACACTTGTAGGAAAATGCAATTGTAAATATATCTTAATTAAGACTTCCGCTTGGAGTTTGGATGTGTGAAAAAATGCATGTTACTTGTCCAGTCTTAGCTAAAACAACACTGCTTACCCTACTAAAATGAATAATTCTGTTATTTACATAGCTTTGTTTATATGAATAAGAAGAACAAGATCAGGCTCTTGAATAAACTGCAAAAGTCATATGAGAGCATTACCTGCTAGGAATAGTCAGTCCTGTTTATGCGGGTACTTTTTATAATTTAAGTCTACCCTTCAGTCAATTCAAAAAAAGAAAAAAAGAAAAAAGACAAAAAAAAAAACCCAAATGCCCCCTCCACCCCAACAAACAAACAAACAAAAACACAAAGAAGAAACAACAATGAATATTCAGAATAAAAGTGGTCTTTGCTGACCTCTTTATGTTGAATGTCATTTGGAATAATACACAGATTGAGTAGACACAAAGAGGTCAGTTAAGAATGAAGAACTAACAGGTGAACAGAAAAGTACTTTCACAGACAAAAGTGGCATTTGTGATTCTTTGTTCTCTCCTCCATCACCAGAACTTACTCCAAAACAGGTAGAAAGAACTCTACTCTCTTTTCTGGATTTTGGAGTTTGAGATGCCATTAACTGTTGCTGGGAAAACACAGCACCATGATCTCAGCTCTTAGTAAGCAATAATCATTTATTTTCTCTGTAGCTCTCACGGTGTCCTACAAAGATAAAGTAAGCAAAATCCAATTTCTCAGCCTACACCCAGTTACATCAAGAACATTGCTGCATACAGCAAACTGCTCGCTACATAAAGATCTGAGCCCCAAGGCTCTGGATCCCTTTGGATGTAGAGTTTTGGCTGAGTGTATTTTAATGATAAGACCTACACAAGACATTCAAGAACTCATCTTTCCTCAAACTTGGGATGCTGTACAAGAAATACTTGTTTGTGTACACTGACTGTAGCTGAATGCCATGTCTGTTTTTTCTAAATACTACTGGTATCACAGTAAAGCCATACATAAGAGCTTTATGTTTCAGCTCTCCCTTTCTCCAGTGCAAATTAAAAGGATTTATCTGTCCTTCTGTGAAACTAAAGGACAAGTAAGAGGGTCTTCATTTCTAGCAGTTACTACAGCTTATTTCAAATTATGTTTAACTAGCAAAAAGGTACTTTTTCAATTAACCACACTAAAAAAAGGAGGCTATGAAGCATGCATGTTTCATCAACAAATCAAGTTTATATATGCAGACTAATGGTGTGGTTTTGGCTAGCTACATATTTACATAGGATACTGAACCATTCTGAACATCACAGCTTCTTATTGCGAACTTTCATGCATCTGCACAGCTAAAACACTCACCTGCTCTTTTACTTTCACCTTTCCATTAAAATAATAGCTGTACACTGCAATCTTTGTAAGAACAACAGGCCACAAACTTCAGCCCTGATATACATTATACAGAAATTGCATATGTATGGATTTGCATTTGTATAAAAATATTTCAGTTGTTTTTTCCTTGAAGTGAACCTGTGAAATAGATACATGTCTGTGCAAAGAGACAGCTAATAGGGAATATTCAATTTTACAAAAAAAATTGGAAAATCTGCCACCCAAAAAGCTGGAAATGCACATATTTGCTTACATCTGAACAAGCCTATTTTCCAGGCCAGATAAATATCTGCTTTTCATTTGGAATTTTAAATGAGGTATTTATATATATATATACACACACAAATATATGGATACCTTCACATGTATGTATATATATACATACACACGTGTTCAGATACTTGTACAAATAAATATATACATTTTATAAATACACATAAACATATTTAATATATTAGAAGTATGATGTTGTATGTATGTATATGTATGTATTAAAAGATTTTGCTTTTCTGTTCACCTTACTATGAATATTCTCCTTCCTTAAGTTAGATGAAATTTCCTTTTTTAGTTTTCTTTCACTATTTTTTTGTCATGAACAGGAGAGTCTTCTGTCACACTACTTTGTATCAATTTTCTTCTGAAGCCATATGTAGTGCAATTAAACTTTTTTTTCCCATTTCCCTCATGGAAACTGAATTGTTAGTTTGTTGAAACCGAAGTGTGTTTTATAATGGTCAATAACATGGCAGAATCTTGCTGAAATTTCCCATGCAGATTATGAAAATATCTGCAATAAATAATCACTGTTCACACTGTGGCATCTCATTTGTACAGAGCATTAACTCAACAAATCTGTAAGTGATGCAAACAGGCGCATCTTGATAATGATTTGGTGCATTGGGTATGTCTGCACTACAAATACAGTGTAGTACAGAAATATAAGAGATCAAAATGAATTAAATCTAGGCCTGGAAGTAATACAACTGAGGCACATGGTCATCCAGGAGAGAGAATTTGTGTATAGATGCAGCTAAAAAGTATCTGAGATGTCTTTCAAAATCTAACTTGAAATTTTATTATACTGTAATTCATAGCATCTTGTGCAGACACATTCTATGGGACTGCTCATGGCAGCATACTATCACATGAATAAAGATATCACAATTTAGCCAAGGAAGAAGATAACAGATAAAATGTGAATCTTTCGGTTTTTACTCCCCTCTTCCTCTGATATCTGCTTTTAAAAGAAACATCAAAAAAGGTAAACCTTACAGTGATCATAATTCACATTCTAGCAGTCTATCTTTAGCAAACTAGTGATTATATTTAGCAGTCTGACCATAAGTGGTTAAAGATGCCTCCTACAAGGACACTGAGTTCTGTAAGAACAACCAAGAAAAAAAAGCCCATTTCCCAAAATATAATGGAATTTCAAGCTTACATTCAAGGAACTGGGGTGTTTTTCGTCCTTGCACTATGGGTGCCATTGTGCGTTTGCCAAAGACTTGTGCATCAAAGCTGGCATAATCAAATGGTACTTTCCCAAACTTCTCCTTTTCTTTTGTGAGGGTGGCTTTGGAGGAGGTGACTGGCTGAGAAGTTCTGTAATGGTACTGAGCTACCTCAGGCTGCTTAGTTAAATTTGTGCTGCAGAGAGAAGGAAGAAAAGAATGAGAAAGACAAGAATAGCAAAGCAGAAATATATTTAAATAGTATTTTATTGAAAAGTACTATACAATTACATCTTAGTATCAGAAAGTGTCGTGTTTTCACATATAAAACCTACTGGTAGATGCATACAAGAAAGAAAGAATGTAAGTATGGTGGCTGAGCTAATAGTCAAAGAATACTTTGTCTTCATACAAGTTCAAAGCCGTATACGTAAAAATATCTAGTATTCTATAGTAATGTTGCAGGAAATTTGCAAAGAGGATACCAATTTACTCCTGCAGCATCGTGTTTCCTTTTTTTTCTAAAAATTATCCAGACTTTTGCAAGTCACAAAGGACTTGTAGTTTTATGGGTCACTATCGTTCTCACTTTACTATGAATGAATATGGTATAAATTTAATACAAGATGATTCAAAATAATTGCTTCTGCTATTTGGGAGGAAAGAATGATTTACAATGTGTTATTCCATTTAGTTACTGTTCAGTAACTACTTGTCTTTAGTAATTTCCTGAGGACTTTTCATATGTAGAGTTAAGGCACGTGCAGTTGGCAGACACATGGACGTAATATTCTGTAATGGCTCTGAAGGAACCATTAGAGCTGATCATGTCAATAATCCACAA
Source organism: Penelope pileata (assembly GCA_013396635.1). Taxonomy (NCBI): domain Eukaryota; kingdom Metazoa; phylum Chordata; class Aves; order Galliformes; family Cracidae; genus Penelope; species Penelope pileata. Next base: position 271,772 of record WBMW01001258.1, on the reverse strand, counting down.
ATTAAAGTGTCCCCAAATAGACCTGAATATAATAGGTTGTAATGGTCGTGGTGCCAATGATGCGCAAATTATGCATGTCTGTAGGGTCCATATAACTCTGAACAAAATATAACCACAATAAGAAATGTTTTCTCTTTTTGATGCCATTGTATAAAAAATAAACTAATTAAACCAATAAACTTAAAATAAAGAAACTCATAATATGAATTAATCAATAGAGGGGAAACTGAATGAGCAGAGTTCTCAACCCTTTTAGGTAACTGCAACAACAATACAACCCATTACTTGGGATCACTGAAAGACACCACTGAAAAGAATCAAAACAAATGAGTCCTGTGCTGCTAAAAGTGCAATAAGGTCAAACAGATCTTTAATTATGTTTCAGTGGCCAAAGTATTATAACAAAGGAACAACTCAGGAAAATGATTTACAACATCTCAGCAAAGATAGCAGATTTTGTTTACAGGAGAGAGATATCTGAGAATCATCCATTTGGCTATTTGTGTTGAAGTCAGATTTAGTAAAAGATATTTGATTGCTTTTCAAAATGTATGAATATTGTCTTTAATCTCTCTAGTGTCAGCCACACTTACAAGGGCCAGAAGAATGCCACTTGACAATTTTGAGATACAGTCAAGTTATTTACCTTCACAGAGCTTCATCTTGCAAAATAGAAATATATCTGTAGTTAAAAGCCAAAAAGTGTGAAAGGCCTGAAGACTGATCAACAGAGTTTGTGCAGAAATACTTTGAGCAGACTAGATCATGTAGGCTCCTACCTGTGAGTCTGATCATGGCACTGCCCCACTTTTGGAGAGTCGAGCTGATTTTTTTCCTGGGACATTGCCAACTTTTCAGCTGCAGCAATTGGACAACCAGAAAGGCTGTTTATAAACAAGGTAAAGGAAAGAAACAAGAAGAAAAAAACCTTAAAATGAAATTTTAGGCAAAGGAAACGTGTGTAAAGGAACCAAATGGCTACAAACTTCTCTGGGGCCCTGTGCATCTATGGGAATAGCAGCTGCTTGTTAATGTCAGATTAGTTTGTTCTTCATCCCTTAAATGCAAAGGTGTGAAATCTGCATATTTGAGGTTGTATATCTGGAAACTGAATCACAAAGGAGTTTTCCACCATCGAGCTTTAATGTTTTGTGGTGGGCAAGTCACTAGAAAATGTGTTTACTTTATCAATTAATCCATGGGTGTAAACCTCCTACTGATTAAAAGAAAAGTAGATTTGAGGAAAAGACAGCTGCATGTGAGCAATGACTTTTATCAAAATGTACGTTTTGTCATTTCAGGCTGTGCTTTTTTTTTCTTTCTTTTTCTTTTTTCTTTTTTCTTTTCTTTTTTCTTTTTTTATTTATTATATTCTATATTTATTTAATATTTAATATTTATTATATTTTATATTTATATTATTTATATTTATATTTTATTTATTTATTTACACTAGACCATGTTTTCTTTTCCCATTCATGGTTCTGTTATGATACAGCTGATGTACTGCTAAGATGACTGAGGATTTAAAACAGAAAAAACAATGAATCTTGTGATCATTCTGCATAAGACTTGATGCTACCTTTTTGCATCAGAGATAGTAACATAGTACGATAATCCTTGATTTTGGTGCCCTTTTAAAATAACCAATTAATCAAAATCAATCAAGCAAAAAAGAAAATCCCACAAAAATTCAGTTCAATGAAGATATTTTTGTCAATTTTTTATCGCAAGTTTGTTCATTAGATTGGCAATATATTCTTCCAGATGAATGGCTCTCCAGAAGAATTATAATGGAATATTTTGGCATGTTGCCTCCCAGCAGAAAGCAGCGCTCACAGAAGCCATGCTGACAACAGTGGCTTCAGCTCTCTGCCTCACCTGCAGCCCAGCTGTGATTCCCCAGCTGCCTGTCTGGAAGGCCTTCCTCAATTTTACTTTCTCCCTGCAGGCAGAAAGTTAAACAGAGAAGGGTGTTCCAAGCAGGAAGATGACATTCCTGAGGCTAATAAATGAAGCTTGCTTTTACAGAGATTCTAAAGTGTTGCTCTTAAAAATCTCATGTTTGCTAAAGCAGAATGTGGTTACTTTCTGCCAAGGGCTACCATGTATGCAGGGCAAAACAAAGAGGCTTTGGTTTCCATTGAGATTTCTAGTTGTAGCAATAATGATGTATTTGTCATTCCTACTTTTACGTGATGGCGTTTCACCATGAATGTTGCAGGGATACTACAGTTTCAAATCTCATCTGTGAGAAACACTGGTGGATTCTGCTATCTGCAGTGCTGAAGTCATTTTTTATATAATTAAATTGAACACATTTATTTTGTTATAAATCATACAGAGTACTCTTTCTGTTCATAGGCATTCTGCCGTCGTGTATGTAGCATCTAATTCCAAGACATGACCATCAATTTATTCATTAGTACATGTAAAATTTTAAGCAGACAGCAACTGTTCTGAACTACCTTCTGTGTGTGTTGCGATTGCTGTTGACATGTCCTCTTCCAGTGCATCCTGGGGTGGGGCACTTTAAAACATTTTCGTGCATGGCAAGAACTAAGGAAGAAAAATGTGATAACGTATCAATGAAAAATATGTATATTAAAAAATAAGAACACTTCTGCTTCAGACTTAGAAGATTCTCAATTCTGCCATATTGTGACAGAAAAGGAGAGGCAAAGCAGTGCAGCAAGACCGGTGTCTCCAAGATATACCATTTTACCACTACTTGGTTGTAGTGTGGCTTCAAACATGCAAATCATTTTTTCTAGGGACTTCAGAAGAGCAAAGGAGGAAGTTAGCAGGGATGTTATGTCATGAAGCCCATAGCCCTCTGGTTCACACACCACAAACGCAGTAAACGAGAAGAGTGAGGCCACGGAGGACCCCTAAGCCCCACAGTCGCACTACTTATAGCTGCCGTCCATCTCTGCTCAGGGAGGGTAAGCTCTCAGATACAGGAAGGCTTTTTCTGCCTTCCATCATGTAAGATGATCTGTTCTGATTATGTCCTTTTGAATCCTGATATCTTCTGATCATCTACTCTGTTCTGAATCTCCTTCAGACCAATTGATCATCCCCCAAGCAGCAGTTTACACTCTCAACATGGATTGCAACCTGTTGCATGCACATTTCTAATGTGCTTCAATGTGGATCATCTTTACTAAGAGTGAGACATATGTCTGTGTCAAGCGGAATACATCTTTGTACGTCTTTCCTCACAACTTCATTACCCCATTGGGTGCACAGTGCTTTGGGAAAACTGGTTGTTCAGTCAAATGATTTGTTCTATCAGGAATCAAACTGTGGTTATAGATAATTTTTTTAGCTTTTATTTTGGCCAGCAGGACAGAACATATCTGATTAGAAGAAAAGTAATCAACAAGGACTTGTTAATTTTAAATTTTTAAAAAGTTAATATTGCTACAGCCTTCCAAATGCAGCAGCCTGCTTAACTCAGCAGACATTTCCATAAATACTATTTAGTACAAGATTTCAAAGGAAAGAAAGAGCTACAATTAGGAACAGGATGTTGGTAAAGTCTCCTTTTAATTTGCTGTCTTGCATGCTACTGCAGAAAACAATCTGGCTAAGTAGGTTGTTTAAACAAATAGTTCACAGTATATTTTGGCTTATTATGCAACATTTCATTGTGTCACATTGCACACACACAAACCAGTGTAATCATATCAGCGCAGTTAGAAATAAATAGTGAAATTTAGTCTGGACTGGCCACACAAGGATCAGCATGATAGAGTCCTAGGAGAGGGACTTGCTGTGGACCAATGTTGGAATGTGCTAATGGAAGTAACTTCTTTGAACTCAGTGGTAAGAGGATGCTGGAAACATCTCTGGACAGGCATGCCCAGGCCTCTTTGTTGCTGGCAATGTGAAGGCAGCAGCCTTGGTGGGAGGTTACAGCAAATCAAGTCAAAGCTCTGAAGTGAGCAGGTAACCTCTGTGCCGTATGCCTTCAGAAAGGCACAGGCAAGCAAGATCCTCAAGATTCATAAGGCTACAGTGTGCAGGTCTTCCAGCAGCATGGGGGTAATTTGGCTCTGATCTTGTTCTTCCCAGGCCATCTGAGGAGTCTATTGCTATTTGTACTACTGCTAAGTAAGAGATTGAACTTTGCAAGTGCAGGAATTGGCAATGACCAAGAGCTGGATGGCTCTTCTCAGACTCATTCTGCAATCTCCCTCAGAAAAAGTGGGTTTCCTTTCCAGGAAGAGCATAAACTACCCACAGTACCAGTCCAGATCCAGTTGTTACTTTGGACTGCAGGATGATGATACTCACTTTCTAGTGGCACTCTAACTTTGTGAGGACAGCCTGAGAGACTGCGGTGGTGGGGGTACAGCCCAGTCACATGCCCTGTGCCATCACATCCTGGGATAGGACATTTGGTTTCTCTCTTTTCAGGCCTGGGTGAGTCTGCAAAGAAATCAGATAAGGATTTTGATTGGTTTTAGACTCTGCCTAACTGAGGTGAGTGATCTTAACAGGATGATAATATTTCTTCTGTACTTCATACATAATTTATATGCAAAGTTTTAACACAGACTTACGCAATTTCAGCATCTCTTTAGGTTTTTACACTGTGTTCTTAACTTTACAGTGTTCACTCCCAATATTCCATTTATGTGGTAAACTATATAGCTTTAGGATTGCATTGTCATTTATTCAATTCAGAGCTCTAAACAGGACAGAAGCCACAATCCAATAAGCCAGAAAACTGGCAGCATCAGCCAAGAGCAAGATCTATACAGGAATAAATAAATTTAAAAAAAAAAAAAGACAACAGAAACAATCTTTTACTCTGTTAATGTCAGACAGCAGGAAGCTGGGACAACCAAATAAAAGATGAGGTGTGAAACAAACAAGCAAAAACAAAAAAACATTTCAACCAGAAGCCATTCCTTAAATATCGCAGATCTCTAGGCTGTAGGTTCTTTGTTAGGAAACTGAATACATGCCACTTTACATTTGAGAGGCAAGGCAAGCAGCTCCCTCTGGTACACATGGCAATGCTGCTTTGTGGAACAGCCCACAATGACAGTGAAAGCATGGAGCAGCCGATACCCTTTCAAAGACGAGGTCGCAGCCCAGCCCCAGAGCTATTACTCTGCAATAACCACAGCGCAATCCCAATTTTTGTTTCAAGCACCTAGAATCGTGCAAGAAGCACTGGTCAAAAAGCCTTTATTTGATTTCCAATGCAGGATCAAAAGTCTGAGTGAGAAAGGAATGAATTCTGGTCCAGAAAATCTCTTGTGAGAAATCTGCAGGAAGTGGCCGCATAAATTGCTGAGGATGGTTTTAGCTCAATCTGTGATTGGCTGCCAACAGCATTCAACGCTGGGGGAGAAAACAGCTGCAGCCAGCACAGGGAACAGCCTCCTTCAAGCTCATTCTGTTGGACTGTGAGGTAAGATGTGCTCAGCGGCAGGATTGACAGAGACAGCTGAGGGTTAAACTTCCTGGCAAGATTTTAGGTAAAAAGCAAAAAATTAAAAAATGAGGAGGAAAGAAAATAGAATTAGCATCAACAGGAGACCACATGCTTTTTAGAATCACTGGAAATGGAAAGTAATGCACTAGTGGATAGAGAATAAAGAGAGGCTTTAAAAAATTATTTATTTTTTCCTGCAGCAATTTGAAAGGTTTGTCATTAAAAAGATGGAAAAATGTAAATTTAAGCCATGTTTCACTGATGTAGCATCCAAGAAAGAAAATTAAGAGCTGATGGATTTGATGGTGAATTTTCAGCGCTAGAAATGAAAAACAGCTAATTATGTGGAAAAAAGTGAAAAAGAATTGGTGTCTGATGATACACTGACAAAAATCATACAGTATTTATACAGCCTGAAGACAATCTAGCTTGTTCCTCCATTAATGTAACCCCTGAACTCATCTGCAAACTACTGCTCATAATATTAGGAAGCAAATCAGAAAGGGCCAAATTCTGCCATGCTCACTGTCACTCCTCCTTCCTATGTGTGCTGTCAGAAAGTCACGTGGACTTCTGTGTGAACCCAAGTGAGCAAAACTGGTCTCAGGATAAAAAAAAAAAGTATCTGCAAAATTCCTGTGTGTATCAGTCATCTGAGAAAATAAAGGTTAATGTACTTTTAGGAGTTTAGGAGGTAGACCAATACCTTGCAAGTACAGCTTAAGACACATTAATGGAAAGACTGAGACAAAAATGAGGTGCATGATATGCATTTTCTGCCTGAATACAACAGGAAATATTGCATAGTTACAACTACGGAAAAAAAAAAAGAAGTAAGCTATCTTATACACTAAATGCTTTAAATAACTGAACTACTTTAAGATTTGCAAATGCCACGACATCTACATGGACTCTACAGCGCCACTCTTAAGTGTTATCCTAAAGAAACTCTAGAAATACCAAAGTCATTCGTTTAACAAAAGCAGGAATTGCAGCTATACTAGGGTGACTTCATCTTTGGAAACCAAAAAGGAAAGGCCAAAGGACAGACAAATGCGTTGTTACTTACTACAGTAGAAAATGTGCTTATAAAATGACATCTTCTGATGTTCTGTAATTATCCTCAGTCAAGGATTTTCACATCAGGTAACCCAGTTTACAAACCAAACCCAAATCTTTTAAACCTTCACTTCTAGAAGCCTGATTAGATACTGAAGATGGAGCAATGTTCCTGCAGCTTTGTGGATGTCAGACAGCACCAGAAACTATAAAGATTTTGGAACTTACTGGTAATTCTACTGATGGTGAATGAGGCAGAAGAGCACAGCTTGTGCTTTCCTGGCTCTGAAGTACTGGCTGTAGTAAAATGTAGTGTTGACACATGAAGCGGACAGAACTCAGAAAACACATGGCTTAGGAATTAGGTGGTATGTTTGGAAGAGACCAATTTTTCACCCTAACCTTTCCTCAAGCACCATTTTAATGCCTTCTTTTTTGGCTGCTGAAATTCAGGAGGTATGTATTAGCACTCTATGGAGGAGGAGGCAGAGAAAGAGGAGAAGAAGGAGAAGGAGTATCAGTGCCAGCTAAACAGCCCTTTTAGTAGCCATTACTGATCATTTCACATAGTGGTTTGGCAGGAAGCCAATTACCCAGTGTTTAACCTGGTTAGATGTAAGGCACTAGTGTGAAGGTACATAATTAGCAAAATTACCAGCTAAATTCCGGATTCTTTACTGTTGCTATAAAATCTAGCTCAAAATCCTCTATCAGTCACAGGATAAATGCTTAAGCCAATAAAAACAGCCAAAAATATGTCCTTACGTTTGTTGCTAAATAACTGTCTCCCAGCAATGTCAATAACTTTGGTTTGTCTCCTTTCCCCTGCTAGATGCTCCAGGAGAAACCTATCCAGTTCCTTGTAGGTGCTGTGAAACACATGCCCTTGCTCTGCCTGCAGAGCTATTGCTTCTTCTAATAAACTCAAGTTCCCTTTTGCTTTGTCCAGCTCAACTGACATTTCTGTGGTTTCTGACAGGCACTCATTGTCATCTTCCTCACTTTCAGGGAAGGTATTCTGAATTCTCTTCTCAAAAGGATCTGAGTGACACTCCTGGGATGCTCTTAGCTCTGCTTCTGAGTCACAAAGTGTTTCACAAGGGTCAAATTCTACCTCCTCCTTCTTAATTTCTGGGACTTCCAAGATTCTAGGTTGATTACACTCTACAGTATATTTCTGAGTTACATGGGGCTTTACACTAGTTTCTTCTGAAAAATTTGAGGAGCTGTCCCACTCATTATCCATGATTTCAGAGTTACTTTCGTTTTCCTCAGATGAGCAATATTTTGGGTCAGAAATAACAGCCTTTTCCTTTCCTTCAACTGAGTCAATCATGTAACATTCATCGGTATCATCACTTTCTGTTTTTAAGGATTGAATGCCACTATCATTTAGATTTTCTGCCACTGCTTGACTGGGCACATCTTTCGCAGATTTTCCCATGTACAGCAAAGATTTGGCCATGGCATCTTGATAGCTGGAGTAGTTATCTTTTTTTTGACTGGAATTTTCTTGCCCACCCGGATGAGAGGTTTCCTCAGGTAGTTTTGGAGTCCTTTCCTCTACATAAGAAAACAGCAAGAGAAAAACATGTAAGAAAACCTTTCCTTATCTTTTAGAAGTGAAACAAAGATAACAACTTAAAAGTTTCCGTTTCTTTACACAAAAGTACTCCAAAATGATTGAATTCACCAATGCTGTATATGAAATGACTGTTTGCATCATCAGGAAAAGCTCTTCTAAGATTATGTCCACTTTATATTATAGATTCAGATCTATATGCGAAATAAATACATTGCCATTTTTTGCTGATGGTGAAGAAATATAAAAAATAAAAAATAACTGTCTTAGAACAGCTTCATATATATTTGTATGAATACAATGTGCCATATTTATACAGACACATAGATACTATATATGCAGGATCTATCTCATATGCACATACACATATACAAACACACATGCACATTTAAATATTATTCTAAAATCTATTTTCACTTTACTTCCATCTAAGATTCCCAAATGCTTTCTCAAAATAGATCCTAATTAATTTTTAAGCCCCATGAAAGATCTTGACGGAAAAAAACATCAATACTTCACTAAGGGCAAGATCTTGGTCACCATTGCAGTTGCCACATTAAGTGATAGATCAGGTCATGCACAGGCAAACAGAAATGGTTGTTGTGTACAGGCTCATAAAGGACTTGTTAAAGACACCACTGAAGTGCGTCCTGTCTTTATAAACATCTTTCTTCAGAAGAAAAGCAGCAGCTAGATGGTAACAGAAGCTGCATGTAGGAGAGGTGGCCGGTCTGGAAGACAATATGCCTTTTGTATCTCATTTAATTTTTTTATAAACATTTCCTCTGACAAGGACACTCAAAAATACATCTCCATCATCTTCCTTTCTGGTAATTATCTCTCTAAAATCAACACTGGTTTGCCAGGATCAAGTAAATATTGCCATAGTAACTAAAAGCATTTTTGGATGAAGGGAAGAATTTAGTCACAACACTAGCCCCTTCAATAATGCTGATTATAGGGTACATTCTTTTGTTGGGATCTATTCAACATAAACTGAAAAATTTAACATTTTACTTCCTAGAAAGGAGGATGAATAAACAAGCACAGACTATTTCCCAAGATGTGTCTGTCCTTTCCTGAATCAGAACTCCAGGTTTAAATAATAAATTAGACATAGTCTAAAATGCAAATGAAGTTTCTCTCCATAACACAGTGAGCTATTAAGAGAAAGTGTAAAGGGTTATGATAATTTTAAAGTATTATGAACTACAGAAAACAAATAAAAAGCATTTTCAGTGAATATGTCCAATTCATTGAACTATTCTCTCAATCCACTTAACTACCCACATGTGTACAATAATGATTTATAGACATTATACCTAATTATGCATATTTGGGCTGTGTTAGAGTGCCTAACAAAAGCTCTAGAAAGCAACAATTACCTCTGTTGCTTAGCTACATAGTTTAAAATATTCCTATTAAGTGCAGATTATTGTGGAGGGGAAAGGGGGACAAAAATGCACATGTGCACCACAATGCATTTCACTTTACTGCTGCCAAACTGTTAGCATTTTGGGTCATTTCCAGTTTACATAATTGTTTGGTTCAACTGTTTGTTATATGTTAAAAGAAAATATTGATTAATTCTTATTATTCTTCAGAAAATTGGGCTCATGCAGGGAGAGGTGGCCTTGTGCACTCTGTGCATGAAGTTGTGGTTAAAAAAAATGTCTGTAAACCTTAGCGTAACTTTTTAGCAGCTGTTCTGGTATCACACACACTGCAGTATTCTGACTAAAGAAGTCTGTTGTCTTCACATCTCAGCAAGTGATAGTGATGATTTGGCTTTATAACAAACTTTAGTCAAATGGGTTTTTGTTATTTGCTCTTCTGCCATTTGGAAAATAACACAATAACATCAATGAATCATTTCAAAAAGTAAGAGATTAGTTCTCCCCACTCTTCAAAAATAAAAATAAAAATCTTGATCATGGTAATAGATTTTTTCAATTAGTTTTCTAGATGAAAGATGGAAAATAGTAAAAAGGCAAAATAACAGGTGATTGCTCCTTAAACCATCATTATTGACAATAAAATGATGAGGAATTTTACAAATGCAATGTTTAAATATTTGTTGTTGAACCAGTCTTAATGATTCATCTGTCTCAACTTTGCTTTTCACTCTATAGGCTGTAAATCTAATTTAAAAAAAAGCAAAACTCAGCTTAGTTTACAGTTGCATTAATGCATGAACGGGAGCATTAACAAATGAACCAACAAGAAGGATGAGTTCACAATAAAATGAGCAATATTACAGTAAGAAATTAAAAATAAACCTAAATATTCAAACAGTTTTGTGCTCTAGCTGATGTTTGCTTGTAACTACTTTAACCAGTACAATGAATTCAAAAGGTATAACTTGCATTATCAGTGACATAAGCAATTGCAAGAAGCCTAATATATATCAAATTGAGCTTTTGAAATCTTCCTTTTTCTTTTAACTGAATGGCTGGGTGCAAATAGGGTTCTACATTTATATCAATGGACCTGGCCCAATACTGGCCCTTTTTAAAAAAAAATAAAAAGAAACCACTTCTGTTCATCTGTATAAGGCACAGCTTCTACCTGTATAATCATCAAAATGCTTTCCCTTCAGTGAGTTCTTCAAGGTGTGTGGAAGAAAGACACAAGGGAAAGAAAAACAAATTACTGAGGGCAGCTCTGGATTACCAGGAACCAGGCTGAATTGATACGTGAAAAAAATAAATAAAATATGTATATCTTAAAAAAAGAAAAGTGAGGAGAGAAGAGAAGAGAAGAGAAGAGAAGAGAAGAGAAGAGAAGAGAAGAGAAGAGAAGAGAAGAGAAGAGAAGAGAAGAGAAGAGAAGAGAAGAGAAGAGAAGAGAAGAGAAGAGAAGAGAAGAGAGAATGGTAATGACACCCAAAAGACAGAGACATTGGGTATCACCTTATTAATTAGCGCTCTGTTTGAAGAGGAAGCTCCCTTCTAGGCCTTCTGGGATGCAGATCTCTGGAAGAGACTCCTAGGAGACTTAGGAGTGATAACTGTCTGAAATCTTATTCAGAAACAAGACAGAGTTCTTCACTGATTTAAGCAGAACAAGGATTTGACTCTTTAATCTGAAAAATAGTTGTCTATTTCTATCTGTTTGTATGTATATGTAACTGTCATGTATAAAATGTGAGGGAGTTATTTTCATAGAATCATAGAATCATGGGATCCTTAGATTTGGAAGGGACCGTTAAAGGTCATCTAGTCCAACTCCCCTCCAATGTACAAGGACACTTATAGCTAGATCAGGTTGCTCAGAGCTTGGTCCAGCTTGACCTTGAACGTCCCCAGGGATGGGGCTTCCACCACCTCTCTGGGCAACCTGTTCCAGTGCTTCACCACCCTTACTGTAAGAAACTTTTTCCTTAAATCTAACCTAAATTTCCTCTCTTTCAGTTTAAAGCCATTCCACCTTGTCCTATCCCCACAGACCCTGCTGAAGAGTCTGTCCCCCTCTTTCTTATAGCTCTTTCCTGTTAAGAAAATTCTATTTAAAATGAATAAAGATCTAAATTCCTAATCTCACTTCTCTGCTTCCTTCCAAAATATTTGAAAAGTTTGTACAAGAAATTTAGTAATGACGGAGGAGAACAAATTACCTTTAAACTACAATAACCAACAACTGAGCAAAATATAAGTTCATTCTGTATTCTGTTTTCATAGTAACTATGATTACTAATTTGCGAGTGCCAGATCCCTTTGCTTTTATCTTAATGATTGCCATCTAATGATGACTCTTCCCTTTAAACACATGCAGTATATATTCCACTGATTTCTCCTAACTTTCCTGATCAACAACCTGTGCAGGACTACTTAAACAAATATGCAACAGGCAATTTAGTTTGATATTAATTGTCCATCTTCAATATATTTACGTGTATGTAAACATATTACAAATAAAGATTCACAAAGAAAAACTACAGCTATATATTTCTGTCTTCCCATCCTCTTCCCTACTTTGCAGCATATACATTGTAGAAATTTTTATAAATTGTTAGATGTGTCTGGCTTAGGAGAGTTTAACAAGTGTAAAAGTGCTGAGTCTAATAATCACGTTAAACAGAATACACGTAGCAGTCACATGCATGAAATGACTTTGCTGAATGTTAAAGTCAACAATGTCTTGCTAAGCATTTTTTTTTTTTCCTAAGAGCTCCATATATTCTAGTGAAAATCTGTTCTTCATAAATGTGTTTTTCTCAGTGGTGGGCTTAACCTTGTTCTCTGATAGAGCTAGTGGAGAAGCAGATGCTGCTCCATATCTGAACTGCCGCAGTAGTTATGTGACCTACAAAGCATTTACTAGACCCCAGGAAGGGTTCATGTAAAATAATTAGATGGTTAAACCTAGACAAAAAAGCACTATTCCAACTCCATTACAAGCCAACCACATTCTGCATCCTTTTTGAGAACACCGTGTCATAGCTCCCTTTCTGTGGAACTGAGGTTTGAGTGGAGCCACATTACATGACTACCTGGAGTTGAACTGCTATTGAGGACACTGATATCTTCTTGTAAATCTGTCCTGTCTTCATTTTCTTCTTTGCATTCCAAGCTGGGACTGTAGTGGCGAGGCTTCATTAACAGGGATTTCCTTTTGTTGACAGGAACACCTGAAATCTGTTCTTCAGCTTTTCTCTTAGCCATGGAGCATTTGTAGGCACTGCAATGATCAATGGGCAATGACACAGAAAAAAGTGAGAGAAGAGGGGGATAAATTGGTTAAAAAAATACAATCATCCTCTAGTTTAAATTTCAAGTATACAGGAGAGGACTGACAAAATATCAATTCACTTACAGTTTCAGTATGTGGTTCTTAATGGACATTTAATTTTATTTCATGTACTAAAAGTTTTCAGAGTATAGACAAATTCACTATTCTTTTCAATGCTGCCAAAATCTTTTTGGGGGAAGGGGAATGAAGAGGAAGGCAAAACCAAAAAACCCATAACTCAACATGCTTAGTCTTATGGAAGCATATGTTAAACCTCTGCTCTGAAGTAAAATAAATATACCCAGGAAGGGATGGACAAAGATGTAAGCTGGGCTTCATTATCTTTACACTAGTGTAGATATTTGCTTGTGTACTTTGTGTTCCTGACCACAGGGGCTATATTCATTCATTTTTTGATATCTGGTTGAAAGTCAAGGTTAAGTGTTTTGTCATGTGATTTAATGTGCAGTTTAGTTGATATATTTGATATTAACTAAAAAAAGCCACAGAATTGGGGTGGAGGGATATCATAAATTTTATACTTTTAATGTCTAATTTTGTTTTTGTATTTGTACATCTGATGCAATCTGGCCCCGTTCAGGCTATGCAATATTTCCCTCTTTAATACAGTTCTCCACATCAGCACATGCTAACAGAATTGCAACAGTGTATTGGAATATACCAATTTCTTGTTATATACAGATCTGTGTCAGCTTTGTTATATTTGTTGCTGCTTTGTGCTTCCTTGCAACTGAGTTGCTTTCAACAAGCTTCATTCTCATTTCTATACACAAACATGGCAAAGCTTTTTATTATAAAACTGTGTTGGGGAAAAAAGAAAGGAGACTCTGACTCAAAAGCTATTGTGTATGACCAGAAAATACAACACATATTAGATACAGTCCTACTAATATTACTGATGAGAGGCCATATTTTTCATTCCTTTGATTTCGGCCGGGCCTTTATGCTTCTATGTACTCACATAACCTGGAAAACCAATCACATATCTTGAATTCAATTTTAATCACTGCATGCAGTTAGACCACATAAAATATGCGTAAGACACTGCACCTTCAGAACCGCAATGTGAGTCTCTCAATATCAGTGCCAAGCATTGGTTTCATTTCATTAACTTCAGACATAAGTGTCCAGTTTAGGATCTTCTCTGGTCTCTGTATAGACTCTGGAAAGAGACTCCAACAGAGGACTACTAATCCCACTGAAAACTAGATATATCTGATAAATTTTGTGAAACATCCCCTGGAAAAGGCCTTGCCCAGTCTACACGCCTAACTTTTGGATGACTGATAGGAGAAGAGATGACTGCTTTTTAAAGAGGAAGAGTCTTAGCAGATTTGATATACTTCTTTCAGCTCTTACAAGACCTAAGTATTAATCTGCATATTGACTTGCTTCCACAAGTATTTAATAAATCTTTTTCCACCATACACCTGATCTATACGGTACATAGATGGTACATTATAAAATAACTCACTAAAGAGGCCCAAACCTTCAATTAACTTTTTAAAATAACTTTTGGATAAGTGATTTTGCACAGTTTTATAGTTCTCCCATGCACAGTTTTCTAAGGAATTTATGCAGTATGAGTAACAGTGTTCATATTATGTCTATCTATATATATATATTATACAACTATACGAATCTATGTAATCCATTCAATGGTTTCTCAACCTTAGGCATCCCCAAGGTGTATTGCAAATCTACAAGATGCCCTTAGGTGCTAGATTTTTTGCATTTGGCTCTCTGAGTTAGATCTAAGATTTCCAAAAAAATAAAAATAAAAATCCATGTATGAGGAGAACTCCTGTTGATTACACATATTGCAAGCTCAACAGCATAAATTAATCCTTCCAAGGTATCTTATGTACACTAAATTGGCTCTGATTCTGATTGTTTTGGATGAAGGCATATGACTTGAGCTTTTTTTTAAATAAAAATACCCATTTTTGGCTAAGAACTTCTTTGGCAATCCATCATTGCAAATGTGAAGGACATGGAAATATGAAGATCTGCGGTTTGGGAGGAATATTAGCATTCTATCATATGCACCTTAAACACAGAGGATATTCTTGATCTCCTGAAAGCTAAAATGCGATGGACATCAGCAGTACTGGACACTAACTACCAGCTGTAGTTGAATATATTATGATTTCTCAGTTATTTCTCTGGTTATGAATAAAGGATAACATTAATATCATATTAAAAGTCAGAATCACAATAGAGTAAGTGTCCCCTTGGAAACAATGTATATATAACAGACATTGGAGATGGATGCAGTGCAGACAAATGTGAATAATTTGTTTCTAAGAAAGTAAAATCAGTGTTTCTTAATTCGTGTTTGTGAATGGCAGTTCATACCATTCATGTTGGTTCAGACAAAATGAATAAATAACAAATGTTTGAAAACCCCTCACACACAATTGTTTATGAACCAAAGCCTTCACTAACTTTGCCTTTGAATCTTCCTCATTTATTTGTCAAACTTCAATTTTATCTCCAGTAGCTACTGTAACAGTATTGGGACAACATGAATTTCCGGTGTTTAATTCCCCTTTTCCCCTTTGACAAAGCTACAGCTGTTTCTTACACAAGTATAATGAATAGATTTTTCATAGAATCATAGAATCATAGAAACACAAGGTTGGAAAGGACCTACAGGATCATCTAGTCCAACTGTCCTCCTATCACCATTACTACCCACTAGATTACTAAACCAAATCCCATAACACCTCATCCAGACGCTTCTTGAACACTGCCAGGGATGGTGACTCTACCACCTCCCTGGGCAGGCTGTTCCAGTGCCTGGCTACTCTTTGGGAGACGATCCAATTAGATCATCTAGTATACCTTCATGTTTAGCACAGGTCACAGACCATCCAGCTCTTCAGCTAATCCTGTAACTTGTCTGACTTGTGTATCTTTCAGTCAAGGTAAGGAAAAACATAATCAGAACACAAGGTGATTGCTGTCTTCTTGCTCACTAAATACAATCTTCTCCTAGGAACTTAACATTACAAGCCCATCACTGTGGGTTGGCTCGGTAGCTATAAACCCACTGGTGTTTCACCATGAAAGACAGCCAAACTTAGATGTTAGCAGACCACAGACAAGACGAGCACCAGGGTACTGCTACTACCTGCCACTTGCAGTCCTGATTTAGTAAATGAGAGAACAAGAATCCCACTTGACTATAACTACCATTATCTGGCAGGAGCAGTGACATCTTTTATTAAGGCTGCTTGTAGGATCCCACAGTCCCCCGTGAATTCTTTTGTATCACAATGGAGCAACTTTCTGAAGCAAAACTATCTTTGTTTTGGTCAAATTTTGATTTCGGTTCTCAGTTTTGCTCTCACAGTTTGTAGAAGTTGTTGCTGAAAAGTTGCTTCACCACTGTCAGAACACAAAGCCTACAGATCCACCTGGAAGCTTGTCATGTTAGAAAGTTTCCTGTTATCTTGTCCTTATCGTATCTATTTTTGTACATGAACCAACCCTCACTCAGTTTTCTTCTATAGCTCCCATCATGTAAAATAAGTGACTACATAAGATTCAACTTTACTTAAAATAATTCCTGATACTTTTCACTCTGATTACAGGAGGGTAAAAAACAGTTGTTGCTTCTTTCCTAGGAAATGCAAGTTGCTCTCCATAGGTCAGGAAGAGATTTTTCAACTTCAGCAGAATATATTCTTGCTTTTGGTGGTGACTTTTTAAACTTCTAGTTTTGAATTTAAATGAAACCTACTAATTTTTAAGAGGCATTTTAATGATATACCACTTATCAGAAATTCCCCTTCTTTTCTACATCACAGTGCTTAAAAGCAAAAGTGAGGATATGACCAGAAAAACAACTTTGCAAGCAGTAGCTTTTTCTATCACTCAAACATGATTTGTTTAGTACTTCATAACGGACACTGTGAATTTAGCTACTATGAAAAGAATATATTTGTGCCTTTGTAACATTCATGGCATGTTGATTTTATCTCTGCCTTAAAAAAGTTTCTATTTCTCTTTTCCTTATGTGCATTCACACATACACACACACATACGTTAGCACAGATTTGTCAAGCTTTAGTTTTTGAAATGGTAAACCTATAATTTAGCTTCTCTATTACTCATCTCATAAATTCAACATCTAATAGTTTTGTTGCTATTTATCAATGTCCTGCTTGTTGTCATGGAACACTGATTCAGCTGTCAAGGTTATTTGGTAATCTGAGGCTCATAAACCAAGAGAAGCTCTTTTTGTCATGAACCCAAAGCCAATGCATACTTTTTCCCCAATTTAACTGCATTTACACTTCATGAATAATAAATCATTTTAGCACAATTTATAATGGACAGATTTTTTAATATTACTTTTTTAATCAATGACTCAGCTAGCAATAATCTTGTGTAAGTTACAGTATGATCCAAAAGGTTAAAAACTAAGACATATAAGACTTTCTTGCATATATTGAGACAGATATGGTAGTATACAGATTCAATGGTGCATTGGCTTGCTTCCACAAACAATGCCTCAGAAGAGACAGGTTTTAAGCAATCCTCACAATATATAGCTTTTCCTAACACTGAAAATTGTCACACCTATCTTTTCTTTGTAATTGGTTTATCTAAGCGATGTGTTTGTCGGACCTTTAACCTGACCTTTAACCACATTGTAGCCAACAAAGATTTTTGTCATTAATCTGTTGGCAAGACTTCCAGACCTCTGGGAGATTTTATTATTATTATTCACATCAGCCTGTGAGTTGGTAAAGCATGATAACAGATCTAAGAATTGCCATAGTGGGTAAAACCAGGGGTACATTTAGCCTGATAACTGATGTTTACTAATGCCTATAGTGGATGCCATGTAAAATAACAAGAACTGAACTTTCTGCATCTCATGTATTCTCGTTAGCTTCAGGAGGGAAAATAAATGTCTTTGAATATCGAGGAATTTACATTTATTGTCTAATACTATTTAAGGAGTCCACTCATCATGCAAGTTCGTGCAAGAATAATTAATAGACATATTAGTTTGTGGAGAAAGCAATTAAATTCAAAGTCTGATTTTCCTTTTGACTGTTAACTGTGCTACAAAAGTAAACACTACTGAATTACAATTAAAGGATAAATCTTCGTCTTCTGATGTACAGAACCATCTAACTTCACACCAGCAGCTAAAAGGAGAAGGTTACCCTAACTACTTCTTAATCGGATTGTGAGTAAAGATATTGTCAGCTTTTTTAGGCTTTGATCAAGTTTTGTTCACAAACTTGCAGGTGCTGCCTGACACTATGTCAAATACACTTATTCCTTACAAGAAGAGTTGATATTTTAGGATTCTGGAGCACATTACTCGCAGCTGAACCTGTAGTTTACAAATGTCTGCTATTGGTAGAATTTTATTCTAATTTTAAGACTGTAGAGATATTGAAAAGGAATATAAATTCTGAATATCTACCCACCTTAGTCCTCTTCTACATCTTCTAGTTGTCTATGAAATAAATAAGTTGGATTCTAACAAACTGCCTAATCCCTATGGCTATATGTCTCTAATCTCCAAAACTCAAACAAAAAATCCTAAGCTCCTGATAAGGTGAGGATAACCAGGAGAAATGACTAGGACTGGGTACAGAAAGAGGATGATCTGCTGTTAGGACTGATCACGTCAGTTGAAATGACATTGATGTTATTGTTTACATCAATGCTGAATGTTCCTGAAAGGTGCTGTAAAGTTGGACTTCAAAGAAACAGAGCATAGGTTGTCTGATCACAGCAACTGAAAATCCAAGTACTGTAAAGTACAGCAACTTCAGATGTACATTAGTGGTTGGGGAGGAAGGTGGAGAGTGACTCTAATCCAACTGTTATTGTCTTCAGATTAAGACAGTCACAGTTATTTTCTGTTTCCTTAAGTAAGGAATTGTTGTTGCATTGTTTGCAAAGACCACATGTTAATTTTATAGCCTAGTTGGAGTGAGAATGTTAATGTTCCCAGCTCAGGTTAATCTAACAGTGAGAGGAGGCAGAAAGACTATTAATGTACTATCTTATCATAGTCAGAAGTTGGAGTCTCTGCAGAAAGTCTAATAAGCCACAGCATCAGTCAGGTCTGCATGAACTTACGGCTTGTTTATTGAATAAGGACTTCTTGATCAATTCCTTATTTTTTTATTTATGTGTTTATTTTTTAAGGAATATACACAAGGAGATGTTTTTCATCAGTGAGACTGGCAGCTCAAGAGGAGAATCTAATGAATTCACACCGTCTTGGAACGTTTCAAATCTAATTCTTAGAAAGATCTTCAGGTTTCACAATATCTAGCACCTTATCCACTTTACAGTCTACATACATTCTCAGGATTTCTATAGCATTACATTCTGATGCTTCACCCACTTTTCCCATTGTTTCCCATTAAAAAAACATTTTCTATTCAGAGAGATATGAGAGTAAACTTACACATGTTTTGTATGTCAGTGAATTTTTCTCTAAATAGATGCTGGAGAACAGGTTAAATGAAATGATCATTCTACTTAAAAAAATAAAAGTAAAAAATATTTGTAAATTTTAGGATCTGAGAAAATTGCTTGTGAATAGAAATGAGTGGTTGTTTTATAAGTTATAGCTGGCAACACATTGACTACCTGAAGAACTTCAAGGAGTAAGAATGTGCAGTTGAGAAAATTGTTATCAAGGGATGAGCTACAGTTCATTGACAGAGGAAGACCAGAAAAAACTCAAGCTGAGAATTCCCAAAAAATCAATTGAAATAGAATTCATCAGATAAGAGTCATTTCCTTCCATCAACATTTTTAAACATTAAAATGGGAAGAGCTTAAACTTTTAGACCTGGTGAATTGACGTCGCTGAAGCAATGATAGAAGCTCAGAATTAACATGACAAAGATAATTAAAGAAAATAGAAACGTTTCTCATTTTTAACATCATGCACAACACAAAAATACATTTCACCTCTTTCTGTCTCTAACAAACCCACAAAAATCCAAATATTTGGCTTACAAGTTTAATCTGTGAAAGGGACAGGGCTTATTCCCATGCACTGTAGCAATCATTTCAGGGTTAAAGGACGTTCCGCAAATAGAAAAGGTAACTGTCATACATGGACAATGCTCTTTTACTAAAATGTCAGAGCTGTGAAAGATTCAGTATAGAGCTGGACCAAGATGAAAGGAAAGCATGTGAGGTATAGATGAGAAGAAAGATAAAAGGCAAATTCACATTTATGGACACTAATATAGAACAAAATAATCTCAGTAACTTTAGAGTATTAAAGTGTCCGTCTATATACACAAACGAAAGATTTAGCTAGGAAAAAGATAACAGAACTAGACAAATAACAATGTGGAGAAAATATCATATTATAACTAAAAGCTGGCTGAAGGATGATATTAAAAGATATATTTTATTTTAAAAAGACATATAAGAGAAGCAAAGGATTTGCCACAGCCTTGTAGGTAAAAGAGAATTTATTAGTGCCCATGAGAAAGGGCTGGGGAAAAATGGGTAATGGTGCTGAGTCATTATGTACTGAGCTTGGAGATGTTTCAGACAGTAACTAAATGTTATAGGCCACCTGACCAAAAAGAACAACTGGAGTGTGAAATGGTTGAGCAAATAAAATGAAGCACATAATGACTGGAGTGATGGTAAGTCAACGACAACATAGGAGAGGCATGCAGTTCTAGTGAAGTCTACCCATGTGATACCTTCGGCTGAAGGACAAGGATTTCAGGCTGCAAAAGGCGCATTTTGATTAGAATAAGAACTCAACATGCAATTATCTTGCTCATGAAATCACTTTTTTCTTTAAATCTCTCTCCTTTCTTTCTTTTTTTTTTTTTCAAAAGTAGTTTGCTATTTCAATATGGTTCTCCTCCCTGGAAAGGCAACTCAGATGACAGCACAGATTCTAATTCTCTTTTCTGAGTTTCTTGTTTAATTTTAAAAGCTTACAGGATCATAACGATATTCAGATCATATAAAAACTACCATGTATAGAAATTATAAATATTCTAATTTAAATATTATGTTAATGAAATAGATGACTATTTCAAGGTTCTATTCTACTGCTCATATAGAATTCTATATAGTTAGAGGTATAGATTTGGACCCTTTTACAACAGATAAGTAATGTTTAATAAAAACCAGTTTGGAGAAAATTTGATTTTTATTTTCTGGAGCTCAAGATATTCTTAAATTCAGTGATATGAATGAGTGCCCAAGATCTGGGCCAAATCCAGTCTTCATACCCCACTTTTTCATTCACTCACTCAATCTGTCCATGTTCAGTAGGTCAATAAATTCCAGTGGGATCCAAGCCAAGAATTTAGCTTAGGTTGTATTAAGTTCCTAGGCAAAACTACAGATCACCCACACAATCTCTGGATTCAAAAAGCCTTTCATGTGAATGGTCAGCCTGCTAAATCCAGTAAATTCTTAATCAAAAAGAATACATATTCCTACATTCTAGTTAGAGAAGATGTAAAAAAAAATAAGACTTTCCTTTCCTTTCCTTTCCTTTCCTTTCCTTTCCTTTCCTTTCCTTTCCTTTCCTTTCCTTTCCTT
>WBMW01001258.1:151489-250303 GCA_013396635.1 Penelope pileata | reverse complement strand
CTTCCCCTTCCCCTTCCCCTTCCCCTTCCCCTTTCTTTTTTTGACAACAGACAGGGGAACCATAAGCAATTTGTTATCAGAGACCAGTATCTCCGTTTAACATAAAAGGAGGTCCCATGGCTTTATTCTTTTCTTTTCTTTGCTATCTCCTGCTCGTATGTAGTCTGTTTTGGCTTGCTTTTTCTTGGCTGAATCCACTCTTGACATCAGTCAGACAGAGCAATGCAGCTCGTCATAATATTTAACTCATCATTGATACATATGAGTTAGAAGTCAGTGGTTGACATTTCATTCCCTATACGGCTTGTGATCATCCACAGAGAAAAGATCTGCTGTAAAAAGAAACAACCATTTGGGGCCATAATGTTTTGATACATTCTGTCACTCAACAGAAGGCATTAAGGCATACACAATTTGAAATTCCAGTGTATGGTTAGAAGGATAACATTTACTGTGTGCTGATGAACCCTCAAGCTGTGATGGTATAGATAATGACTCCTGGAATACATTAAATAACCTAAAAGTTTTAGTTCAAGGCAAGGAACATTACAATAACATAGAACCATAGAATGGCTTAGGTTGGAAGGCACCTTAAAGACCTTCGTTCCAACACTGCTGCCCTGGGCAGGGTCGCCACCCACTAGACAAGGCTGCCCAGGGATCCATCCAACCTGGCCTTGGTTGGCACCACCTAACCTTCCAAAAATCTCTCAGGTAGAAAAAGAACACAAATAACTACCTGCCTGTCTAGCAGTCACAATTAAAATGATGTAAATCTGCCATATATTAGAAAACTAAAAATTTCAGAAAAAATATTCATTGCAACTAATTAATTCCTGTAGTTTTTATATCAATTTGAGATTTTAAGAAGAAAAACAGTAGAACTGCAAACAAATAAAAGCTCACTTTCATGTGAGAAGAGATACTGAGGTGTTGGCTAGAAATGAGCATAGTAGGCATCAAAAGAGAACATGAAATGTAAATTTTAAATGTAGATTTTAAATAAAAACAGGAGAAAAGGTAGAGGTCACAGTGCATAAATCAAAACGTTTAATAGCTACAGGACTTAGGCAAATTATTCATTGTAATTAACAACTCCAACTATTGGTGTATCAAAATAAATATAGGATATAGTTTCTATTTCAGCTGTGTTAATGGTTATTCAGAACAGTTCACTAAATAGTTAAGTAAAATAACTATCAGCCTCAGGATTACATGCAAAGTGTTAATGTCATTATTAGTGCACACCCAGAGCCATATCTCCTAATATCTCTTCACTGAAACAATGTCAATATTTTTTTGAATGGATATTCTATTACAACTTGTAATTTCGTTTAAACGATGACATTTCAATATAAATTGTCTGCATGATTTCTGAAACAAAGGCAGGATAAATACCCTGGCAGTTGACATAATTCCAAGGAACCTGACCATCTTCATTTAAAATTTGCTACCAAGTCTGTTTGTACTTAGGGACACACTTTGCTTCTGCAAAGCAAAATATGGACTGTGAAGGTCCACTCCCTGTCAGCAGGAGACAAATGAGTCACCAGGAAATGCAAAAGTCTACCTCAGTTCTTTTCCAATTATGCTTATTTGGGATTAGGACAAATGTACTTTATCCTCATGGTTTCCAAAAATGTTAAGTCTATGAGCAACTTCTGTGGAACAAGAAGCCAAACAACAAAGAAGACAAACCTGACAATTTTCTACATGCAAGCAAACAACAACTTTTTCATGCAAACAAAAACAACTTTCTCTGTCACTGTCTCACCTTTAGGCAGTTCTAGGATAGGATAACAGTGCTGTGAAGGTGATAGCTACACAAATCAACCACAATCTCAATTCTTACTGAGGAATGTCTTTCAGCATTTTTGTGTAATTTTGTTTCATGTGCCCACTTCTTCTTCTTCCATCATCTAAGTACTGTATTCGCTTCTTTCTCAGATCATCTGCCAGACTTTCTTTTCACACAAACACTTCTTCAAAACCTACTTATTTTACGAAGCTCACAAAAAGAGTTATCAGTGAATCATTCCTTTTAAATGCAGCTAGGCATTTCTTTCTTGTTACAAACTTTTCCTGAGTGGCCAGATCATCTTCTATCAAACTCTCTACCTTCATTCCATTGCTTTCTGAAGGTAGAATTCAGATATAATAGGATACATATCATCTACCAACACTTAAACAAAAATAGCACAGCATTCAGTATTGTGAAATAAATAAATACTTTAGTTAGCAAACTGATTTTCATTATGTGTCAATACTGTTATCTATATTGACATACTTAAATATTGTGGTTAAAGTTGAGGAAAACATTTTAGCAATGTAAACCCTTTGAAATACTTCAGTACTGATGATTACAGGGTTGCTTTCCTGGTTTCTTACATTCCTAATCAAAATACAGCAGCAAAGGGTGAAGTGTCTAGTTATTTCTTCTACCAAAGAGACATCGAAAGCATCTGTGCTCTATTACATTTCTGGTAAAATGCTCGTATCTCTGTTTTATTCATATTGAACATTTCAACTTATCTGAATATCTAAAATGTCTTTCAACATCTGAAAAAAGGTCTTCAGATAAGAAGTAACTTTTCTTACATTTAAATAAATAGTCCTTACAAATAAATATTCCAACAATATAGATAGTAATAGAAAGTGTGACTATAGTCACCAGAGATCAAGTGTGTTCTCCATGACTTGAAACACAAGTATATGGTGCAGTCTTCTTTAATCATCAGTGTCAGAAGCCAGAAAGACTTGTTCTCACCTGTATCTAACCCAGAAACCAAACCCTTTCTATTCAGATATGGATCTGGCCAAACTCGTCTATGCTTTTGTAATCCCATGCTTGGATCAGTTCAGTTTGCTCTTCCTTGGTTTGACCCAGATGCTACTCCATAACCTACAGATGGTTCATCATACTGTATCCCATCTGTTAAATAGAACACAGTAATGAGAATGCATAACACCAATATTCCTCACTTCCCTTTGATTTTCATTCTAATCCTTAATATAGCTGATGGTCCTGGTCCTTTCAGTGGTCCGTGACTAAATCAACTAAGAGAAGACCTCTTCTTTCTGCTTCTTGCAGAAGATGAATTCAACAGAGATGTCATGCCTGAAAAATGTCAGATTCCAACTTGAATGTATGGGACAGAGAACTCCTGGTTTCAGCCACATATTATGTTTTGTTCCGTTTTTTGGTGTTTAGATTGTAATAAAAATTGATCTCTTCCTGTGGGTTGTTTAGCTACCAGTGGAAAGACCAAAGCACTACATTTCTGTATGAAAAATTAAACCATGTAGTTTGAAAGTAAATAATTGAGGCTGACAGAAGGAACAGTTCTGTACTGAAGGGTTATTAATGTCTTATTAGTTTAACATACTACTCTTCATCACTATAACATATATAGTAGATTCAGAAAAAAGTCTTGTAAATGTGAACTAATAAATATTAATAATATGCGTGTGTGAAGAAAATTATATGATTTTCAAATTTGAAATTCTTCAAGGCATACGATTACATGAAATCAGTGCAAGTTTGGTATTTAAATAGGAATGATGTTGCGTATAGGTGATCAGTAACTGGAGGAAAAGTGCTATTTTATAAAAACTTAGTGCAGTGCAGGGGAATTTTTAGTTATTTCACTCAGCTAAAGAATAATTACAACAACAAAAAAACACCCAGGCACTTACAGTGTTGTTTTTCTTAAAAATTGGTATTTAAGAAGAAAGATGGTCCTTTTTCTCAGGAAATGACGGATAACAGTGAAACTATTAGCCAGATTTCTTGGTGAAATCTTGGCTTTCTTAAAATCAATACTTTTTTTTTCCCTGCATCAAATTCCATTAAACAAGAATGCAACCCTTGAAATTTAGAAGAGAGAAATTTTCATGCATTATTGCATTTAATTGATGTTTGCAAGTCTTTGTTTTGCTTTATATTTGTTTCATTCTCTACTTTTGTGAGACAATTCGCAGAATAAGAAAAGGCTAACAAATGCTCTAGAACCAATCAATGTTACAAAACTAATAACAATACAATATGATCATGTAAGCTTATGTAGTGCCTTTCATGTAGAAGTATCCCAAGGCACTTTGTAACAGAAACTCAATAAGGAGTGCAAAAGTGCTTTGTCAGATACGATAAGCCAGGGGAAAAGGGGAAATTAATTAGGCATGGATTTAAATTTCTCAGCCAACACAGCATTTAGAACCTTGGTCAGAAAAGACAGGAGTTCCAATATCTGTATCCAGGGAACAAAATAGACTGTCTCATTCTTTAATTCTTGAGGAATGTTCAATAATTCTTCCATAATAATATGGATATGAGTAATATGAATATGTTCATAGGCTACATTTTCAAAATACATCTCCTTCCTCTTTATTTTTCATGTGCAAATAAACTCACAAAATTTGATCACCTGACTCATATGCCAGTAAAGCTATTTGACTGCTGAGATACCCAGCATGAAATTTTGTATTGTATTGGTATTGCAAATACCAAGTTAAGGGCTGGACAATGGCTTCTTTGGATATTTAGCTCAATGTTTCTTTTCAGATGCATTCCACACTTCTGACAGAAGAAGTAATCTGTGATATAGTCGTTCCTGAAATAACATGTATTTTGTACGGAAAAAAATTGCTTAGGAAAACCTATAATAATCGATAATGTATTAATTAAAGCTTCCCTGATGTTGTAGATACTTGCACATCTTCTATTTTTCAGATATTTTTCTCTGAGAAACACATGGACCATCCTCACTTTTGGATGACTGCCTCTTCGGATTAATGTATCCTTCTGGTGCATAAATTAGGGATGCAGAGGAAAAAGGAGAAGCACTAAATCTCAGGAAACTGGAGCCATACGGAAAAAAGAGGTTCACCATAGAGCTGAATGAGTGACTCACTACAAATAATTTATCTGAAAAGGTAGCCTCCAATTATACTCATCGAAGATGTATAAAAAGCTTATAATTTTTTATGTTTTATTATAAAACAAAGCTTATTAAAAGAATATATGCAGGAGGCTCTGAAAGTAATGCCTTATATTTATTTCCATGGAAACTATAACAGATAAAGGAGCACGGTAACACTGTTTGATAGAGTAAGTTCTCAGATACAAAACACTATTGCTCAACATAGTCATCACCATTAGCTATTCATTTTCTCCAGCCATGAACAAGAGCCTGCATGCGGCGTTCATAAAAATCTGCATAGCCATCCAGAACGTAGCTTGTTTTTCATGTAGTTGTCACCACTGCTGAAATGCACACCCATCACCTCACTGTGCTCACATCCACTGTTTTGTTTCCATAAATGTTCAGCAAGCATCAATGAATGTCAATGGATGCTGTTTTTTCCACATGGAGGAATTCAATTCCATACCGCTGTTTCATACGCACTTCCATGGCAGATGCCATTTTCTCAGACTACCCCACTTCTGCCATCTGTTGCACAGCAGCAAAATGTAATATTGGTGGGAAGATTCAACCTCTACTGCCATACCACCATACTTTGGATCAGCCCTCATATTTCTTAACTGCAAATAACTTTCTGTAAAAATTTCATGCCCGATATTAAGACAGACTGACATTTTGATTGATAAATCACGTGATGCTAGTTTTATTCCCTAGATGGAAGAAGTTAAACATATTTCATACGTTATGCTTAGAGCAGCTCAGTATGGTAATGAAGACTGAGTATGAGAAGTTAAATTTAAGCAAAACTCCTAAGAATTTTTGTAAAAGTGCTTTTAGTATTTAGATTGCAACATTTGTGGTTTGGATGGATAACTCTAGTGGTTTGCAGTTACCTGTAAATATTTTCCTTGGGAGACACGAAGAGTGAACTTGTACCAGTGAAAACTTGAATGTAATTGTACTTTTTTTTTTCTTTTTAAACAGTGCTGAAGATGTAGCAGTTTTTCCATGACTTTTTTCTTAGGTTCTTGGACCAGCTATTAGAAACTGATGTCCATATTAATAAGATTGTCATATTCAAAGTTTATGAGGTTATTGATGGTATGCATATCGTTGTAGAATTTATGATTTTTTTACTGAAATGCCATTCTTTACACAAATTTGAAAAGTACTTGCTGCAACTTCATTAAAATATGGAAACTCAGTAAGCACTTGATGAAAAACAAGCAATTTGTGCATTCAGAATTAACAGTAATGTACAGAAACTTTTAGTTTTATAAAAAATGACAGTTTTATAAAGGACATCTAACAAAAGCATATATACGTAAATGTCTCTTGGAATATTCAGATGTTAAAAAGTTATATTTGTTACAGTAAAAACAAGACTGAAGATAGATCAGAAGATACACATTTTTGTTGTGTGCCGTGACACAGGCTGAAGATAAAGACAATATACCAGAATCCTGCACATGCTACATTATTTTTGATTATGCTTGCATAATTATTGCTAACATTTTGCTTTTATTTTTGGTGTATTTAAAAAGCACATCTGCATCAAAATACCCTTTGTCAGAGCCAAGCTAAATCTCTGCATTTTGAACATTTTCTGGATTTTCTATTTTATATCAATATCCAGGGTATGAATTTATCAATAAAATAAGAAAATAAAATTGAAAGAATAAATGACATGAGTTCTTACCTGAGTTCTTGAGCTATAGAGTCCACTTGAACTGTTAATAAAAGCAGAAGGAAAGAATGAATTAGTTTACACTTCCAGACTTGTGCCTTCTGAAACCTTGCACCTGCCTATCTGATGACAGAGGAACAGCTATGAAAACACAGGTGATTATTTCATGCTAACCAAAGGTCTGTAACTACTAGTGGCAAATGTTAACTGAACATATAATTCTCAGTTATTTTAGGATGCATGAAACCTAGAACATGATCTTCAATGGAAAAATTTAGAAAAATATAAAAAAAAATAGGTACACGTTTGTTGAAAGCATAAGAACTCTGCTTTTTCTGAATTTTAATTCAGTTTAGGAATGACAAAGGCTAGTGTTTACAAATGCCTGCCCACAAAAGGGTATACAGCATATCGACAAAGCCAACAGGTGGTTCTAAGGATTAATTGTGTTGCACAGGCAACTTTTGTTGTTTTGCTTCTGGGTAAACATTTGCAAGCTATTGATTCATACACGTGTGTGCATGTGCGTAAAAACTATAAAGAAAATCCATAAATTTTAAAATGTGTAATTATCTTTTTAACTGAAAAGAGTATGAATATTAAACCCTCAATTAAATTTGATTAAATTCTGTTAGCTCAGAAATGCTCTTTTAACAAAGAAGGTATACGATAATATTGAGGTATAAATAACATCCCTACTCAATATCTTTCGCATTCAGTGACTTAAAGTCCTCTGTTCTTATACTTCCGAAGGATTTATGAATTTTACATTACTTTCAGAGAAATTTGTTGAAGGATGTATCAAAGACCTGATAGTCTTATGGTTTTTGTACTTATCATCTCGTCTATGGGCATTGGGTAGCATTCCCTCTCATATCTTCTCTGTCATTTTCTCAATGGAGTCTAGCACTTTACGTCCCTTTGGTCATTTGAATCTAGCCAAATTTGAATTTACCCAAACTACACTTTAATTTTTCACTCTGACTACAACTTCTAGCTGAATGCATAATATTAACAACCCCCCCCTTTTTTTTTTTTCACAATACTAACAATGAAAAATTCCCTTTAAACTCAAATTGAAGTATGGATGCTTTTTGCACTTCTGAAAATAGCCATAATCAAAAATGCTTGCAAGGAAGGCAAATCTTTGACATTTATTTTTATGTATCTCAATTTTTCAATCATTATCAAGAGTCACAAAAAGTGTTATGAATTAAAATAAAAAGTTATTTTCCTGAAAGGGCTGTATTGCTAGTCAATCATGTTCTCCAGATGTTGAGATCATTAAGGGCCTGTTTATCTCTCAGTACTACATTTCCATCTGTTCCTTACAAAAAGAGAGGAATAGCTGGGAAATACAACTCTGTCATAACTTTGCAAAATCAAACCCAAGCACCAGTACTTTAAAAAAGCATACGATTCTCTTGTATTGCATACACCTGCACCTTTTGATTAAAGTAAATTTCCTTCTGGACCATTTATGAGGTGATTTACTGAAAATTAATGGCAAGAGGCAGAAAACCATTCAGTTGGCTGAGATGAAGTTTGGTACATTATTTTGAAAGAATCCATTCAATATTTTCTAGCTCTACTCCTTATGGAAAAATCTATGTTTGCATAATAAAAACCATAATCTTTATTTTCTTTGAGAAATAACTCAAAGAAAATAGCATATGATGTATTTTTTTCTGCTTTTCTTTAAGCCATAGCTAGTAACATTGTGCCTCTTAATGTCAGCATTCTGTGTCCTGTCTTGATTAAAAAAGCAACCCTAAGGAAGCTACACACTCTCTTACTGCACATTAGGGACTGTGCACAGGAACTATCATATTTCATGGTGTGCTGGGCACAGGGTCATGGAACGTGCTTGCTAACTCACCCTTGGTTCCTTTTGAGCGTGTGCGCAGCTTTTTATTTTCCCCATCTGCATCCATCTGTAATATTAACACAAAGTCTTTAATTCATTCCTTTTGCCATTGAGAAAAAAAGTCTCCAAAGCTTTTTTTTTTCATGTTTCCAAAGGCTAGACAGTAATAGAAAGAAGAATAATCATACCTTATTAATCTTGTCAAAGAGATAAAAAGCCGTCTGTGAATATCTAGTAAATACCTAGGAGATACCTTTAATGGTACAGATTTGTTTAATAAAGTGATGGTAATGAGTGACTCTTTAAGGCTTAATGACAAGGTCTACAGGTGTTAGCTGACGGCTTAAGGTTAGAAATGGCAAAGTTGAATGACTGCTACTTTCAACATCCACCTCCTGGAAGAAAAGGTCCCAGAAAGCTCCAGTGTCTACAGTTATCCTGCATAATTGTTGTAACTAAAGCATATCAGAATAGCTCCAATGGAACCTGCATCTGAACGAATCATCCTTAGAGCATGAAACCCTCCTGCTTGAATGTGCATAATTGCATACATACAGTTTTGAAATACTTAATCACTTCTCGTAGAAAATTTGGTGAAAGAAACCATTACAGATTTGTATGAGTTTTTGAGGGAATATAACATTCGTGTTTGTATTTCACATAAAAAAGAAAGAAAAAGAAAAAAAAGAGAGAGAGAGAGAGACCTTGCAAGAATGGCTGCTCACATGACACTTTTGGCTACATCTAAACCAGCAGTGGAAATATGTACCTTCTGGTCTTGGATCTGGCCCAGATCCATAATTGTGGGGGCAGGTTTTCAATCCATGGATTTTATTACAAACCCCTGAAATTCAAAGAGATTAAGATTTCGTGTTCTGGTGTGGAGAGCTGCAGTGGCATACAGAAGACTGTATAATAGTGTGTTGTTGAACATGTCCAGGGAGGCTAACTCCTTCTCTTCCTGAAACTCTTAATTTTTATGTGCGTGAGAATCTGTCACGAGGGATTTTTCTCTAGGCAAAACAGCAGGAAACCTGTAATTCTTCAATTTATGGTAATATCTTAATACCTATCTTTGCTTTGAATCTCAGTTTCTCTGTTTGTAAAATGGTAATGATCCAAGATAGTGCAGATCAATATGCACGAAGAACCGCAGACATCAGCATCTGATTTATATAACTGTTTTGGGCAATACGTAGCTGCATTCTGTGGATACCAGAATTTGCCTATGCCTGGCATCTGTGAATCTTTCCCTGCAAAAGGTCGCAAGACAAAAAGCTATGTCAGCAGATCTCCTCTTATTGTTTCACTCTTCCTTTCTGAGGACCAGCAGCACTGATTTGCCCCACAGGGGGAAGATGCAAGAAGCTGTTTCTGCCTGTTTCCATTTATAGAGTTTGAAGATCTGAGGATGCTTTATTTTTAGCTTTACATGACTCAGATAACTCAGATGTTTTGAAGGTCTAATCCAAATGAACCTTGCAGAATATGACAAATTTGACCTGAGAAAGAAAGAGTAAAGTCAGCCTTGCTAAAGGTTAAAAAGCATTTCTCTAATTTCTTGTTTTTTCCTTTTTGTTGTTACATATTGTTACACATCATATACAGCCACAGGAATCAAAATACCTATTTGCAGGAGAGAGCACAAGTATTTGAAAAGGCTATTCATGTACTTGAAGGAGTCTAATTCTAGAACCCAGCCTAGTGATATCTGAAATGAAAGTATAAATTGATCAAAATGCAACTCAAACCAAAACAATGTTATCTCTTCTCTGTTTAAATTTACATCTGATGTTGATTATTAGCAGGGAAGAAACATACGTGGTTTGTGTTTATGTAGTGGGGCTGATGGCAGCCTTTACTTGTTACTATCCTTAAAACCTGGAGAATGAGTTTTTGCAATGCGACTGCAATGGTAATGGGAAACATGGCTCTGTTCTCTGATGCTGAGTTGTGATTGAAGGCACTGACCTGCCATAGACTTATAATAGGGGAGCAGGTGTGGCAATGATGGACTTTAATTTCCTTTAATAAACCTTTTATGTGCCACACTTTTACTGCCATTCTATGCTCTCCAAGGTCCTGCACATAATAGGTTCATTACTTTTGATTACTATAGTCTATTGAGACAAACAACTCCAGAACACACTATATATTATGTTCAGTTAAACCAATATAGACTATTTATCCACTGTGCATTATTTCACCTGCAACTCTACAGACAAAATTAACAACAGCTCCAGTAAGCTAAAACTATTAAAACCACTGGTACTCCTTTGTCATCATTTCATAATAAATATCACACCAATCACAGTGCTGTTCTTTTAATTATGAAACAAAAAGTGCCCAGTGTTTCTACTGAACAGCGGTTATTTTGGTCTAAAAAGCATGTTACATTGTGATGAATATTTAAAAACTGCACAATGAGTGAAAACCAACAATAAAATCAATGTAGGTGATTTTTCTATTGATTTTCTTTCCTTGTAATAATTTGAAATTATGAGAGATGTTTAATCAACTCAAACCTAAAATTTATTTTGCTGTTCAGCCTAGTGCAAGCTTCATATCAAAAGAGTCATCATGTCTGTGTCGCATAAAAAACATCTTAACTCACAGAAAGTCCCATGCCTTAGCTTTAAACTTACACAAAAGTAACTGAATACAACTGTGAAATCTTTTCAATGTATCAGCAAAAATATAACAATAATTAAATACAGTATCCTTTTTTTTCTTTTTTTTCCAGAGATTGTTTGACATTTAAAAAAAGTGAGCAAAGTTTCTAAAGTCTATTTTTTATCTGCATAGTGATTGTTTTGCTTAAAATAACAGCCATGGATAGTCAGCAAGAATTATTCAAACTTTTAAAACATCCTTGGATGTTTTAAGAAATTCCATCCAAATTTTCTTAGTGGTAGATTTTATCAAGGTTCGAATTTGAAAGATGTACCTTATTATTGCTGTGTACTGGAAAGATTGGATGGATCCTGGGTGGTGCTTTGTGCTCCTGAAGTCAGGGATTGCCAGCCCTCCCCATCAGTGTGGGGTCTTGAGACAAACAGTCGTTAAGAGATAAATAGAGATAAATAGATTGTTCATGTCTGCATAAAAGCCATGCACAATGTCTTAGTGCTAATTTTTTTATCCATCAGGATAATATCTAGGTGATTGCCAGAAAACTTTTATTGGGATATGCAGTCCCATATTTGTTAGTGGCAAGATTTGCAAGTGAAAATACATCCAATAATAACAAGTAATTCTGTGAATCGTGGAACTAATTCCACTATATCTTATAACTAGATTCCGTGATCTTATAAGTAGATTGTCTGATATGACAGGATTTAAATTTGTCTGAGCACTTTCTTTTCAAATTTAGTTGAAATTGGCTAATAGACACAAAAAGAATTAGGGGAGATAACAGAAACACAGAGATAAAAAGAGAGTTAGCAGATATACAATCCTAAATCATTAGAAAAATTGGCTAAAAAATAAGTGCCTGTCTTGACATTCCTTCAGTTATGCTATATCTCCGTGATTTGGAAAATTACTGTGGATGCTAATGTTGAATGGATTTTCTGAAAGCATGTTCCAACAAATTTCAATACATTCATGAATGTCTTCTGTCTGATTTCGTGAATTTTATTATGATCCTCCCTCTATCCTTCCTTCATTATTGGTTGATACGTAAGGCTGTCAGTAACTAGATCCTAGTAAATGCACCGGAGTGAACAATCATACTGCAAATTCTGCTTGGCTGAAATTGGAGTCACTTGCTATGTGACTACTACAATGTATTCATGTTTCCCCAGAACAATTTACTGGTGAAATAACAACAATCACACTTTCTCAGAAACCTATTTAAGTGTTTCCGCCTGGAGAAACCAAATGTTGCTTTTGTATACTCTGCAGCAGAGGACTGAAGAGTAGCACCTGGAAATATTTCCCTGAGTGAGAGAATCAGGTTTTGGCTCCAAGTTTGGGATTATTTTTTTGTGTTCCTGTAGTCTAACTCTGCACATTTGCATGTACTGATACAATGGGATCCAAGAATATGACTAACAGCAGAAATAGGGCATGTGGAATAGACGCTAATAATAATAGTAGTAATAATTACTTTGATTTACTTCCACTTTTTAAATTCTCAATTTCAGAAACTAAATTGGTACTACCATCATGGTAGGCTAGCTTCACAGCACATTACCGTGAAATAAACTATGACTTGAAGAAGCCAGTGCTGCTGATACATGTAAATGCAATATGAACCTTCTTGAAAGAGAATTTTCTAATCTCTGCTTTACTCTTTTGACAAGCATGAATGAATTTACCTATGTGAGTTTCACATTCCTGAGGTGGCAGGAATGCCGTTTTCCTTTTGTGTAACTAGGTAAAGAAAACTAAACCACCAGTTTATCTAGAGGTAAGGTGCATAAAGTTGACATTTTCCCGTGATTTTCCAGCTAATAGTTGTGTTTGATTTTCAAAACAAAACTTGGAAAACAACTTGTCTATGACAAAACTTTGCTGATTTTGAGAGGTCTGAAAAAAGAATAGCTTTTCTCTGCTATCTGTTGTCTGTAAGCTACATAAGTTTGTATGGAGGTAACATCTACATCTGTCATTAGATCAATGAACTTAGCCAGAAAAAGAATTATGCCTTTTATGACACACAATTCCATCCTTAAGTCTCAAACATCATCCAGACTTCCACACTGAAGTTGGACACTGCTATGCACTACAAACATCTCAGGGCTGCACCTGTACACCAAGGCGACATGACAAACTGTCTGCCTGTCATTACAAGAAATAATACTATTAGTGCAATTTTTTTCAATGTTTTTAGTAGCCACATTTGAAAGTTCCTTTTCAACCCCTTATTTAAGAATCTAACACACTAAAAGGGAATATTGTCATAAAGAAAAAGATTTTTTTAAAATATAAACTCAAAGATTTCCTATAGCCTATCTGGAAGTACAGAGCAGCATTTGGCTATTTGTGTACATATGTGTGCTAAATGCATTTTTCTGCCACTCTAAGATAGCTTTTTTTTAAAAAAACAAACAAACAAACAAAAAAAAACGAAGTATTAATGGAAAACTGATGGTGAGAATTTCAGAGCAAGAAGAAAATACAAAGCACAAATATAGCAACTTCTAGTTTATCTAGCTTTATGCTTAAATATTCTGATTACTGGAAGTAAAAAAAAAAAATCAAAAATGTGAAGACAAAGTTTTCAGAAACATTACTTGCACTGTGGCTTAAAGTTACTTGTTCTTCTTTTCTTTTGATGTCCAGAAAGGAGAAAAACAATGTAGGTGTTCTTTAAGACTACTACTGAAAATATACCTTATTATTTGATATTTTCTTACCTAAGGAGTCATCCCATCTTTATTTTTGAAACTTTTGCTTTAGTTTACACAATGCTATTCTTGATTTCTCTAGGAGGAAGTTGAATGACATGGAAATAATTAGTTCACATGTATTCATTTCATGGGAATTAAAATGAGCAAGTACAGCTACTGAATGCAAACTTTAAAGTATGTCATAAATCATCAACAACTGGGTACATGGTATACATATTTTTGAAATGTAGATGGTTTTATATTGAAATCACTACTTGAAAATATGTAGTGGCAAAATAAACATTAAATCAGAGAGAAGCTTGAATAACTTTGTAACGAGGATGATTTATTTTGATTCTCACTTGTGATTTCTGAGTTGTTACTGCTGTTGTATACTTCATCCATGGAACTTTGCACAACTGGCAGTGCTGAATATAAACCAAAGCCATATGTTTATGTCCTTTTGCCAAATGACTACAGCAAATAGTTCTATTATTCCCTTAGGTAACTAATGTGTGCCAAGTATTTCTATTAGTCTGCTTCACCAAGGCTTTAGAGGGCAGAGCCACAGCTTTATGAAATTAAGGGGCAACTGCGTACTTTTTAAAATTAGAGAAAAATTATATAGTCTACCATGGTGAAATGCAGCTCAACATAAGAAGATGCGTACTCCTACTTTCTGGAGGCTTGTTTCCTGGATTTTAATTTTTGATGTACTTTTTAATGTCACTATTTCCTGGGCTACTATTCACTAAATGTCATTTTTCTTCCTCGTGAAGAAAGAAAATGTCAATATTCAAACAGAAAACAAAAATAAAAATGCTGCTTTTAGCCTAGATATCTTTCAGAAAATGTATAGTAAAAAAAATTAAATCAATACACATTAATCAAAAAAAATCACAAGTAATTCTTCAGATTGAATTCAAGCAGTGTATTAAATACATTCTTGCTTCTGGAATCTTACAGATTCAAAGGTATTCGTGTTCTTGTTGGCATTGAATGTTAACAGAATATAGTTCTGAAACTTAAAAAATAGAGTTTCTATGTATTTACAAATGTTTCTATCTTTTTCAATTATTTTCAATTATTTTTATACCTGATTATAAAAACTGCTGTTCTTAAAACAGCAGATGCTATGGAAGTCATGGTGCACAAGGTACTACATAGTATTCTAGTACTATTATAGAGATATATTATGATTCAAATTCAATTTATGAAATATGTTATCCCACCTTTGCGTGTTTCTGGATGAAAATATGTGCAGATTCCAAAGGACCAAATTCACTATTCCCAAGAAGTCTTGCCTGATTTAATGGATAATCATGAAATTCATTCTCTGAAAAACAAAACAAAACATAACCAAAAACCAGCTATACCAAATGAAGTGTAGATGAAGTAGGAAAATTTTTATATCAAATGAACAGAGATTAATTTTCTCTTGTGGTTTTTTTTTTCAAAAATGTGATAAAGTCATCAACGACACTTTTAATAGAAATAATAAGCATTTTACTCTTGATATGGTACTTTTTTAAAAAATGTGGCTAATGTTTTCTCCAATAGCTTATTAATTAGACCTGCTCTAGATAAAGTATTTCTTAATTCAGACAGAAAATCACAGTTTCTATATGTAACAATCCTGAGTCAATCATCTTTACTGCGTCAGTACACCTTCAACTGAGTAGGATGGTTTGGTACATGGTATGAAACAAATGATAAGCATTCTAAATTGTTTTAATAATAATGAAAAT
Source organism: Penelope pileata (assembly GCA_013396635.1). Lineage (NCBI taxonomy): Eukaryota > Metazoa > Chordata > Aves > Galliformes > Cracidae > Penelope > Penelope pileata. Next base: position 234,743 of record WBMW01001258.1, on the reverse strand, counting down.
GAAACCCTTAAATATTATTTATTTAATTTATTTATCTATTTTACTTTGAATATCAATGTTTGAAGTTGGACAGACTGATAGTGTTCTCTCTGTAAGCAAACTACAAGATATCTTTGACTTTTCTCCATTCTTAATATTTATTCCTTTCTGTAAGGAAACTCTCACTAAATCAACAATAACGGTGAGAGAAAAAGAGCTGAAGTTTTTATCTGAGTGTCCAGTATTTGAAGCCTTTTATTCAGAAAAAAGGAATGCCCACAACATTCAAACACTTAGAAAAACATAGAATTCACTTGCAACTTGATAAAATGTCTGTGATAGTTATTATATAAAGACTTCATGTTCACATCTCTCCTGCCATCAATGACCAAACTAAAATTTTACTTTCACTTGTAATTTTAGGGGTACTTTTCGAATAGCATCCAGTGTATTTAGTAAGATATAGCTAAGTCATTGTTTCTATTCCAATAATAGATTAATGAGAAAGTTTGCAGATAAACTTTTGGAATTTCAAGGTGAAACCTGAACTATTTCGTTTAGTGATACCTGATGAAGTTTTGCCAATAAAATTTGTAATGTTACATTCCTGAAACTGGAAAGGCTCACTCCAAATGGATTCTCAGGTAGGCTACAGTTTACTGAGTATCTAAATTCTGCTTGAGTCTCCAAAGATAGAGTATTATTTGAATCACATAAATAACTTTTAATTAAAATAAATAAGCTTTTATCAAGTCGCAAAACAGACAACAGATGCAATATGATGAAGAGAGGAGAAAAACCAGAACAAAACAGCCCAGTACTGAGAAGATATTTTTAAGCAGTTTTCTAGCCAATATGTTGCTGGAAAAAGATGTTGTTTACCCTCAAAGGCCCTCTTTACCCATTATTCTCCTATTATTCTCCTTTAACATTCACCAAAAAAATAAAAAATAAAAAAAAAGGAGTATTAAAGCTATATCTACCTGTGTTGTCTTTGTTCAAAATATACTAACCTGAAACAAAAGATCTCTGAGAATAGGTACAATGGTGAACAAAGTATTTTCTGAAGCCTAAAACTTAGCAGTTTTTTATCTAAATTCATATCATGTTATGTATTTATTATCAATATATTTTTCATTTATTTTCTCAAAGATTGCCAATAAAGAACTAAATCACATAAGGGAGTAGCTGTAAACCCTTTGAGTTCCCTAATGTCAAACTCATTAGCATCCGAATAACCACACAGCAGCACATCATCTGCACAATTGCAATTTTTTACTACTTTTAATAGCGTTTCTCAAAGGGCTCATTTTCAACTTTCTTCAGTGGTTTGTTGGTTCTCTGGGGAAAAGGAGCTTCCTGACGCTCACAGCTTCCACTCAACAAGCAGGCCGTTTGCTGTCAGAAGCATCAGCCCTCTGCCCTAACCCCATCTGCTGTCTCTCATCCTAAGGGAGTGAGAGTTAAGACAGCACAGCTGAGATCCACTTGGAAAAGTGCACAAAGGACAGGAAAATATACAGAACTTTTTACATTTAACTTTACATCATAAGCTAATACACTGAAAGTCCTCCTTTTAAGAAAATGAATCTGGGATAGGTCAGGGCTGGAGAGGAGTGTTTAAAATTGTGCTGGAAAACTACATGCAAAAGTGCCATTTGCTATTTTACTCCCATCTGCCTTGTATGCGACATCGTCAGCAATCTTTGAAAAGCAGAGCTTATAGTAGGACAAAAGCAAGACTTTATATAAAGCAAAAAAAAAACTTGACCTCTCTTCTGTGCTCAATTAAAGCAGGAGTTATTGGTTAATAAGTTTAAATGTGTTATTTTCTCTCTCTTTCACGTAACAAGGTGCTGGCAACCATACAGCTGATTCGTGGGTGAGTACTCTCATTTGAAGATATGGTGTTTCATAAAAACTCTAATACAATGTCATGCATCTGTCATGTTATAAACAGGTTGTGTAGGATTATTCTGTGCCATGGGATGTGACATACTCCTAATGGAATATAAACTGTGTCATCCCTGTCCATGCTCCAAGAAGCAACTTGCATTTCAAATATAGTGCTGAGATCTGATTCTTCAGGTAGCAAACAAAAAAAAGGAAAAGTTAGTTATGATTCTCATCTAAATCTCATGCAATAAGTTCTTTAAAAATGCTTTTTTTAGTATATTTATCCAGTTTAAAAATGACCAGAGGACAGATTTTGAGGTATAGCAAAGAGTGGAGATAAAAGGGCAATGCGATGGCTGCAATGCAGACTGGAAAATGAATGTAGCCTCAAGAAGCCATGAAGACCGTTTATCTATGTTATTGGCAACTTTGATGGTAGGATTGCTGTTGATGGGAATCATATAGAAATAATTTACATATTTGTCAATCAAAGTTCTTTGGTGGGATCATTCCCCTTAAGATCATACGTATTTTGATGCAGGCCCAATCTCTATTCATGGCTTGCATTAATTCATTTACCTATTTTTAAAAAAGAATTGGAAAGAAAAAATACTTGTGATTTACAGATAGTGACTGATGCTTACACTTTAACTCCTTATGGAGGTTGAGGAAGGTGAACATCTCCCTCTACTTCAGACAGCACCTCATTTCAAGTAGGATGATAAATTTTGTAAACCCACAAATGTGGAATAAACAAGTTCCATCATTTGTCACTGTAATGGTTCGGTGAAGTCACCTGGAATCTTTGCAGTTCATTCTTTGGTTTATAGCCATTTCCAGTGCAATATGATTTTGTACTGACTCTGAAGCGCTAGCCTACTGAGATCCATGAGTCACATCAGACAACTGATGTGAACCATGATTTAGGCCCTGATCCTCACTACCATATGTATGTGTGACAAATTCCTTCAAGCAACCATTCTTACGAATCCATTGTCTATGAGCAAAAGTCCACTCATTTTGGTCAGATTCCTGAAATTTTAATAATTTAATAAAAGACATTATACAGTTAAAATTTATGTCACCAGAAGTCTGAGGTTTTTCTCTCTGTCAAAATTGCATTACAAAAAATGTGTACGTCTGTAAAAGACTGCTAACATTTTTTTAATATAATGGATATCATTTCCACCAGATGAAATTGATTTTCTCTCATTTATCACATCACTAGTTGATATATTGCAAATATGAAAATGAACAAGGAAAATAGTTTGTGATTTGTTAACTCAGAATGGAAGCAATAGCTAAAGAAACAAAATTCAGTGTTCTCACCACTATGATCTCAGAACACTTTTCATGTTCCTATGGGGAGAATGATTTCTCTTTTTTGAGATAAAATATTGAGTATTTGGGAAAATATATCTGAAAGTAAAATATACTATTACAAAAAGTAAAGATGCATTGAGCTCTTGACTGTGGTCAGATCTTTATCCTGTACATGCTGAAATAGGTAACTTCACACATTAAGTTCTGCTCAAATTTATGGGTCATCTCAGTGAGACACTTAAGCACAGGTGTAATGTTCAGCACATGAGTAAACAAATGAATTTCATTCAGCCTGCTGATATTTCAATGGAGAAGACATGAGAAGTCCGGGAAATCAGAAGGGAACTACTTGGACACAGGTTTTTTTATGGCTTGAGCTTCAGAAAGGAATTTCCTTGGGGCAGTGCACTCCTATTCACACTTGTTCTATTGAGGGTGCAGTGATGTGAAACAGAATCTTGCATTACTTAGTTCTAATCGGGGATGAACACAGGGTAACATGCAAGACAGCCTTATAACGCTTCCAGTTGTCCTTCCAGTACCTTTAAAAATACATCCTTTGCATTCATCCCCTCTTTTAAACATGGCAATAATTCCAATGTCTTGTGCAAGATCATGTTTCACCATGCAAAAGGATGTAACTTTCACCCAATTTAAGCAACAAACTATCCCTCAAAGATGCCTGAGGCTTTGCTGTAATTAACATAACTATATTTAGATGCTATTCATGACCAATAATCCCAACACCTTGTGGAAAAAAAAAAAAAAAAAGAAAGAAAAAAAAAAGAAAAGAAAAGGAAAAGAAAAAGAAAAAGGAAAAAAAAAAGATTGCATGCTGTAAACATTATAAACATATTCAAATAAGCTTAACACAATCTGCCATGCTTATTTCTGCCTAGATCATGGACCAGTGAAATGGTTAATGCAAATGGATTTATAATTTGCTTTGGGGGGCCAGTTTCTTCTCCTTATTTATTAGCCCAGCTGATGGGGCAGATTTGATGAGGCACTTCTGGAATAATTGAGTCATCACACAAAGAAGGCTGCTAGCATTCAGAGTGGTTTTATCAGCAGCAAGCAGGCCTGATTACTGACAATTACACTCTGATCCGGTGATGGAGGAGAAAGAGCCAACGAGTGGGAAATGTCCGTGTTTCTATCCAGGAATAATTTCTACATTCATTTTACATGCTAAGTGTTTCCTATCTCTGCATAATAAACTGTAAACAGGAATAGATGGCACAATGTCCCTTAATATTTCCTGGTAATGAAGACACAAATGTACAGTGAGTGCTGATAAATATAGATGAAACATAAGCTATTCTCTGACTCTGTATTGTTACCTTTAAAATAAATGCATTTTGGTGGTAAAAGCGTAATCATAGCTAATGCAAAAAAATGACAGAAGATTGAAGCTGTCCTTGTAACTACACAGAAACTTTGTAAAAGTCCTGTTAATCACCACTGTTCTAGAGGCTTATAAGCTGAAGGTGATATACTGGAAGGAATATCATTTTGTTTCTCAGCAGTCAACTATGTAGAAACTCCCTTGCTTTGACACAGTAAAGGAGAGCAACGACAGTGACTTTCATTAACACTTCAGGGATAGAGCACATCTCAATGCTAAACCAAAAAACAGTGAAGCTGGTCCTGGAAGACAATTTCACTATGGTAAACTCTCATTTCTCTCCCATCAGCCTTAAGATACTGTTTATAATGAATAATAAAGTTATAGATTTCATGAGTTGTGGTTAGCAGTGTATCATTCCTTTTAGGATGATATTCTTTTAGCAATCTAAATTCTGTCAGTTATTAACAAAATGCTGAAAGCAGAACTTTGGAAAAATCTTTTTCTTCTCTGACTCAGGAAAAAATACGTGGAAACAGACATATTGAAGAGCTGAAATGTGATTTTGTGTTTGTTGATGAGCAATTATAGATTTCAGCTGGAAAATATTAATGCCCTGGTCTAGGGAGAGTTCCTTTTTAGAGTTGATCAGGCATGAAACACTGAATAATAAACTTCTGCATGCTTGTTTATTCCTTTTCCTCTTTTTAAACTAATTCATAGCTTCAAAAGAACTAAAAGTTATTCTCTGTTCTCTTGTGGTAGCTATGGTAACTATGTTTCATTAAAGTAGCCACTTAACTTCAAGGCTTGTGTTACAATGATATGCATTATTTGGAGTAAAAACACACCATAACAACCTTATGATTTCAGAGCAATTTTAAAAGAAATTTCAAAGAGCATGCGTCATTGATTCTGGAACACAGGATTTGTTTTATTTTAAAACATGTTTACTCTTTTACAGCCTGGATGACTTTTCCTGCATGCAGTCATCTCTGCCGTGAGGTACTGTGTAGGGGAACCACTACTGGCTTCAGCGAAAGATGACCATGCTCTGCTCATTGAAGAGGAGCTTAGAAGCTGCAGAACTGAGGCCAGAGTGAGACTGCTGAGCAGGCAGATCAGTATAACTAAGAGTAGCAAAATTGTATTGCTTTAATTAATCTGTTACAGCCTCCTTCAGCATCAGGAAGATTTTGACCCGGCTACAAGCCTGTTGTTTAGGGACCACTGTTACAGTCCTTGTACCATACATGGTTTCCAGCAAGCTAGTTAGGAATCAACGGAATTCTGCAGAATCTACGGAAGTGATTAGGTTCGGTTGAAGTGGTCACTTCTCAAATACTTACGGGCTTAATCCATGTTGCTGTGTTCCTTCATTGTGATTTCTGACTGCTCTGGCCAAATTTTATGGCATGGATTTAACAGCTGGAATTAGGACATCACAATTCTTATGCTGGGCAAAATGCTTGGCTAATTCTCTCACTGAACGTTCTCTGACATGGAGTCAAATGGAACAATGAACTTAAAATACAATCTATTTTTGTAAAAAGAAATGCAACCACCATTCTGCTAACCTACGCATTCATCTTCCCCTTTCTAAACAACAATCTCCCTTTATTAAGCATGTCAGACATATCCCAAGAAAGGGAAAGTCACACAAAGGGAAGTGTGCCTTCCCTCAACCTGCAAATCACATATGTTCATTAACTACAAGAGTGCCATGCAAAGTACAGTCTGCCACCACCTAAAAGACTTGTAATGACCCTAACTGTAAATGATAATAGGACTTGCTTGCACTACTGCATTGCTCTGAATATCTTGGGAGAATGCTGAGCAGCACAGGAAAAAATAAACCAAGAACAAAAATATCACCTTGAATTTCAAAGAAAAAAGAACATTAAGACCCAATGACTAATATTTGTCAGATAGAAAAGTGTATGTGTAAAATGAACACAGGGACGGGCTTCCTATTTAGAAAAGTTTCACCCAGAAGTTTGGATCATGTCTGTGGACAAAGGAGAAGAGTGTTCAATCTATTCTAAGTTATATCAAGAGGTCAGTGACATCAGAAACAGCCATTTAAATTTTGTTTTGGGGGCCTGTTATGATTATACAGTAAGGTGAAGATTATTTCATAAATCAATGTCTGTCTTCTGTCACAGACAAACATAAGGCATCATGATTGTACAAATTAAGAAAAAAATTGTTAAAAATAACAACAGAAAAAAATTGTGGAATTCTCTTTTCCTACCTCTGCCACTGATCTATACTGTGACCTACAGCAAGTCTCTTAACCTGTCAGCTACAACGATAACGATATAGAGTGCTGTGAAGTGCTGTTGTGCATTACTAACCACACTTTAAGGTAGTGAATATGATTTTCATCCTCATGCATTCATTAATTTAATTGCTTGCTGATGCTTTTACTTCCTCTGAAACTCAATCTGATACTTCAAGAGTATGTTATTACTTCAGATTTCCAAGAAAAATATGTTTTCTCTTTCTGTTCAAGCTTTTTTTTACTAAAAACAAATGAGTAGATACAAAAGGACAATTCTGAGAAGAATGCCTACTGAGTAATGCGTGATGAATGGCAATATAATTTAATGTATATTTCTGGTCTCTTGTCTCTTAACATACTAGGCAATACGGAACTAACTGTACTCTTGGCATGCCAGGTTTTTAACTTATAAACCCATTTCACTTATTTTCTTATAAAGTTATCCTAGAAGCCTTTTTGCTTTGAATGTTTTTGTTCTTAGTGCTGAAAACACCAATAAGATATGTGTATGTGTGTATATATGTACATACACACACACACGTTGGTCGCTCCAAAAGTAATGCCTCCTATTTTTTAATCTCCATGGAAAATACAACAGCTACAAAGAGCACAATAACACTGTTTGATAGAGCAAATTCTCAGCTACAAAACACTATTTTTCAACACAGTCACCACCAATTTGTGTGAGTGAGCTGATCGAGATGCTCTTCATTTCATGGTGTGACAGCTGTGCATGGCCATCCAGAACATGGCTTGTCTTTCACGTCACTGTCACTACTGCTGAAATGCACCACCACTGCTTCACTGTGCTCACGTCCACTGCTTGGTCTCCATCAACATTCAGTGTTGAAGAGTGCCAGTGGGTGCCATTGTTTCTGCTGTTTCCACCCCTTTGCTTCATATACACTTCCACATCAGAAGCCACTGTGTCAGACTGCCCCTCTGCTGCCATCTGTCACACAGCAACAAAATGTAATGGAATATTGATAGGAAGGTTCAACCTCTACTGCCATTCCACCAACATCCACCTCTGATGTTGTGGGCCAACATAATAAAATAGGAGGCATTACTCTTGGACCAGCCCTCACATATACATGTAAATATATTTGTGGTAATGCTGGGTTCAAATACTGTGTCCAGAAAGCATTATATTTCCTTTAAAAGCAACTGCAAGAGAAAAATTTATTTCAATGTGAGCAGACTAGATTTATGGTAAGAAAATATCTCATTGTAACATGAAATGACATTGAGTTAAAAATGACACTACAGAAACATATCTTTGTAATATTATTTTCAATAATATCAATCCATTATTTATCCAATTGCAGTGAATTTGACTTGATTAAGATGAAAAAATCTTCCTATGGAGAGATGTCTTACATATTTTATCACTTTAAAAACAGTTTCCCTTCAGACTCCCTAGTGTAAGCCTGGCTCCATTAAAAACAACCAGAACACTCTCACAAGCCCCAGTAATACACATTAGTTACATGTGGAAGCATTCACATACACTTGGTATTAATCGCACAGGTATAAAAAGATACATACCTGACTAAAGATCTGACAAAATTAGATGATTAAAATTATTTTGGCAACAGTAACTATAAATAATAAAAACTGTGGTAGAAATTTCTATTGCACATTAATTAAATATTTTTATTTTAGTTGCTAGTTCTGTCATTTTTGCTTGTATCAGGTGTCTGAATATGCACGTAACAGGCTGGCTTGTTGTTTGGATGTCACATTAAATCATGGCTTCTGCCTCTTCTGCTGGCACTTCAAAAGCCAAGTTATGTGCAGAAAATGAATTAGGACAGGGAAAGACTTTTGTGTACAAGCCACAATCAATTTTTATATGTTGTGCTTACCCCAGGAGAGAAAATGTTTTCAAGAGGCCTGCATTGTTTTGCATCAGAGTTATGTCCTGATACAAGAAGTAGTAGCTGTGACTTTTAAGTGATCAAACTCACTAAGAGCTTAATTATGGCAAACAATAATGTTCTACCTTAAGTAATTTTGACAACACATTCTCTGTGTTGCCCATAGACTTGGAGTATACAAATCTGGGACAATGTCCATAGTTAAGAAAACTCTAGAAGCAGCCAAACAGGTGTGTGCTTGTCTCAGAAAAAGGCCTTTATAGACAGAAGACCTTTTGTATGCTAGTTCTACCCGAGGCTCCTTTTAGGGGCCACACCTGAGAGAGAAAGTGAATTATCAATGACATTTTTTTAAAGAATCAGTGGTTTAACACTAATTTCTAATCAGATCCTACAGAAAGGAACAGCTCGCATGGCAGCTGTACTTTTCCCAGGGTTAATTACCTTTCACTGCTCTCTACTAATGAGTCAGCTGTTCCTGTCATCACACAACCACACTGTGTTCATCTGTAGCTCTAGCTGTGGACAAACACAGTAGTTAGAGCCCTGTTTACATATTGGTGAGGTTTGTTGTGCAAAGAATTTGCAAAACACTTAAAAAAAATTACCTAAAACTTTCATTTTCATGTCTCTTTTCATAGAAACGACTGCACTTTTCAGGATGGCATTGTGTTCTCAATGCTACTGAATTAATCACCAAGACTAGAAATCAAAGAATAAAAAAAAATACTTAGAAATCATTTTTAAAAAATAATTAATAATAGTTTGTATAAAGAAGATTAGATCTGTTTGATCTAGCTAGTCCTATCTGATTTTGGGGTGCGAATATTTATTTATAATTTGCTGGTCTATGGACTGGGAATAACCTTTATAAAATATTGTTTTAACCAGCAGAACAGATAATAGTGCAAAAACTAATGGGCTTAAGGAAAGAGTTTGTATTATTATTATGTCGAAACCTAATGAGACAATTATTAAAGGCTTTCAGTAACCTCCTGCTAATGTTTTTACATAATTCTAGAAGGTAATTCAATATCAAGTAAATAGGACACATCATTTTCTAGCTGGGGTGAGAAGTATATATTCTTTATGGCTGTGTAGATCAAGGACGATCATAATACATCATTTTTATATGTCTTCTTTAAGGACTGTATAAACCTTGGGTGATATTTAGAAAAGCTAACTTTAACAGCAGAGAGGGGACACATCTAGATTCCTTTTATTGTCAAGGAAGTAAGAACATGGGCTTATCCACCACAGCAGCGAGCACCTGCAGCTAGTCACTAAAGTTATTCTAGTTTATTTGCTATGAAGAAAGGCTAAGAAGACTATGGTTAAAATGGGATACTGTGACAGACCTTCCAAAGTTCAAGACCTGTTTGGATCATCAATCAGAATGCTTGCTTTTCACATAACTGAGGGCAGGACTCTAAACTAGCAGTGTCTTCAAAACATGATTCTCTCCCAAAATTTTCTATTCAATGGTTGCCCTGATCTGAGAAGATTTTCTTGTGCTAAGATCTGTATGTGTTAGCAAAGAAAGTTAATTTTCATATGACATCAAAGAAATGTAACACAGTACAAGTTAGGTGAGAAGGAGCTCAACTACTTGCAGTGGTATTTGTAACAGACCTGTTCCTGAAGATTTTGTTGGAGGATGAATTCCTTTCTAGCTGTCACATAAGATAAGAGTACTTGAAAAATCAAGGGCAGGAATATGATCTTCTGAACATGATGATGGAGGAAGAAAATTAAACTTTCCAGATCCAAGTTAACATTGTAGAGTTGGCAGCTCAAAATGTAACAAACTTACTTTTAAAAATTTTGTTCAGTTGTGTTCAGTTTTGGGCCCCTCACCACAAGAAAGACATCGAGGCCCTGGAATGTGTCCAGAGAAGGGCAACAAAATTGGTGAGGGGTCTAGAGCACAAGTCTTATAGGAGCGGCTGAGGGAGCTGGGATTGTTTAGTCTGGAGAAGAGGAGGCTCAGGGGAGACCTCAACGCACTCTACAACTTCCTGAAGGGAGGTTGTGGTGAGGAGGGGGTCGGCCTCTTCTCCCAGATAACTAATGACAGGACAAGAGGGAATGGCCACAGGTTGCGCCAGGGGAAATTTAGATTAGATATGAGGAAAACCTTTTTCTCTGAAAGAGTGGTCAGGCACTGGAATGGCCTGCCTAGAGAGGTGGTAGAGTTACCGTCCCTGGCACAGTTCAAGAAGCATCTGGATGAGGTGCTAAGGGATATGGTTTAGTAGCTTAGTGAGTAGTGATGGTGATAGGAGGACGGTTGGACTAGATGATCTTGTAGATCCTTTGCAACCTAGTGTTTCTATGATTCTATGACTCTTTGAAAAATACCAATACAAAAGGACCATGTGATTCCAAAGCAGCACTTGGAAAGTCATCTGAGAAACGATTGATGTTCTTTCCTTTGAACACTACTGTAATGAACCAACTCTTTCTCCCAGGTGCCTGACAAGATGTGCAAGCTGTATTGACAACCTTGGACACTCTGAGCAATGAAAAAATACGAGCTATGTGGATACAATCTTTTAAAAGTCATATATTTATTTACTTCTTTATTGAATCAACTGTCTTACTTGGTTTTGGAATGTTATGTGAAAGTGAATTTCCTGGAGCTGTACTAACTGAGCTGAATGATACATAGAAACCTCTGATCGCCCAGGTTGGGACAGAGAAAATGTTACTGTTATTCTGTAATGTTCATTTTGTCATAGATTCTCTGCTCAACAGATTATTTCTTCTTCATCCACAAGGAGGAAAACTGGGAAATAGTCCTCTTCATTTAGTGAATGGGAAAACCTAACCCCTTGAAGAGAGTTTCTCCCTTTCCTGAGAAGCAATCTGCCTAATGAACTCTGTCAGATACAGGGCTTAGTAGCTCGCTATTAGAAGTAAACTTCTTGCTGTACACTAAAGACAGCTTCTCTAAAGAGCCTGTTGCGTCAATGATAGAGTTACTGAGGGGATCCCTCTTGGAGGCTCAGCAAGGAGGAGATATGCCAAATGTCTCCCCAAAAAATTTAACGGCAGAAATCCCAATATCTTCTGTAGTGTTCCAACTTAAAAATTTGACTTCTTACTTGTTAAATATCATCAAAACAACCGTGTATCTTCTAACTTTAAAGATAGAGATTAACATGCAAATGACAAAATAAATACCAGAAATTCCTCACATAAATTGTGGAGCGAGCTATATGACCTGAAGCCCTTCGGAAGACTGTCATTTTTTGATGAAAAGCAACTTGCACCTGCAATATTATAATATTATTTCCTTTGATCACAAAGCAATAGCAAAAATTATTCACACTAAAGCCAATAAAAGTAAGTGGTATAACTAACATTGTTACTATAAATATGTTGGACCATAAAGCCATTTATTCTCCCGTGCTATTCAAAATCAGTTAGGAATATTTCAACGGACACTTTTTAATCACAGCTATTAAAGTATGGACTGTAAGGAAGAAAACTCTGAAAACATTGTATGTGAGTAAGGTAAACTTTTTTGAATAAATGTTAAATCAGTCTAACACCAGTTGCTAAACTAGTGTCAATTCATACCACGTTGTACTTTGTATTCCCATAATTTTGGGCATGGTTTTCATTGATGTTGAGTCTCATCCGTGGAAGTGCTACTGGAGATACAGTGTTACTAAACCTTTGTAAAACTCATAGTTACAAAATTAGATAAACCTCACCCTAATCTTACTGTAAGCTTCACTACTCTGGGTACGTCCCCTTCAGGGAAATAGTATAAAAAGGCAAAAGACCATCAGATAGCTGTGGCTCTGCCTATGCCTACTATAGTGTGTCTTAGGGCAATGTATAGTCACATGCTGCTCTACGCTATTCTGTATTGATCCACCCTGTAGTGACCAACCACCACATAAGTGTTAGCAAAGCTTAGTGAAGCTCCATTCAGCTCTGACTGCTGAAAGAGTTCTTAGCAGCCTAGACTTAGAAACACAACTTAAACACTTTGTCTTCATCTGAAGAAACTTTCAGAATCTGTACCTAGAAATTCAAAGAACAAAGATATATTTAAAAAACATCATGCCTTCATGCTTAAGGTATAGGTACGATATCTAATCTTCTAGACATCAAAATTTGTATCATCAAATTTCTTCAAACACACACAAAAATATGGAAATCTATGCAGTGCTCACACAGTAAATGAAATTTTGATATGAAATCTTGTTTGCAGTTTTTATGACAGCATGAGAAACACTGAAACACTATAATTACCCACAGAAACAGCGCAAAACCATGATCTAATCTACTCTTATGTTATCTCAAAGCTTGAAAAACAAGGTCTTGAAATTCTTCAAAAGGAGAAAAATCTGGAAATTCTTCAGTGTTTAAAAAATCCAAATGGTTTAACTTAGAAATCTCTATTGTATTCTTGTACTGTGTTTTTTCAAGTTCATTTAATGTAAGGACTACGTTCGGAAAAAAAAGATTTTTTTTGAAAAGAAAAATAATGGCTTCTTAAGATAGGGAATTGGTCCCTCCACTTTTATAAATGTGACATTTCTTTGAGCGGCACAGCAATTTTTAATTTTCTTATTCTGCTCTCCATTTATATGGGAGCACACACTGAATTTTGTCAATATTGTGTATATGCAAGAGAAAAAATTTGGTATAAGGCATAACATATCACTTCTATTACTGTCTTCAAACTGGGAAAAAATTGGGAGAAAAGTAAGTTTCTGTGGAGACAACATATGAAGAAATCAAGTCCAGTCTGTACACTGGACAGGAATAACATTCATTATACACGTCTCTGACTTTACATGCCTGAAATGTGTATATATATATATTTCTGAGGTAGTGACTCCGCACTTCCCATAGTCTCTGGGTACCCTGTAGGCAATCTGCAGGCATTTCTGTTGCTCTGCAGATGTGTGATATTTCTTACTTATTTGATACGTTTACTTCAGTGTGACATGAATTGTGTCCAAGAAATCTATTTTTTTTCACTGACTCTGAAGGGAGTGTGGATGACTGTCTCAGGTCTAGACACCTACACCCCTTACAATGGCATTTCACCAGAGGAGTCCTAACCAAGGAATCTATGGCAATTGCTGAGAAGCATCTTACATCTTATATAACACATACACTGTGCTGTTCAGAGAAGTAATTTGAAATGGATGAAAAAATGAAAAAGAAATAAAGTAAAGAACAATCCTCCAGGAATGAAGGCAGTGCCAGTCCTTGTAGGAAAGAACTGGCAATGGAACAAATAAAGTATTTAGTGTAAAATAGGAGTCAATAGTGTAAAAGGAGTCAACCACAGCTTTGATAAGAGCAGGGTGGTTTCAGTGTAACAGGAGTTTCCAGTGTCAAAAGGGAGAGAAAGAAAAATATCAGCATGATATAGTTGATATTTCTTTATCTAGACAACAAATAATGAGTGCAATTAAGTTTTAAGCATAGCAGAGAGAAACTGAACTCTAAGAGTTGGTATGGACAGAAATATCTTTTTAATATTTGTATAGAACAATATTTTATGAAAGAATGAAAGTTTTCTTCATAAGTGAAGACATCATCACATGGACAAGTGTTTGATAAATGAGAAATATCTTTCAGCTTGAACTATTCTCACTTGATAATATGACTTAAGTCTGAGTTTGCTATTTAAGCTGATCTATTTTTCTTGCTTGGTATATTACGAACTATTGTATACTTGATGGCACAGATGACAGTGGCTCTGCATTTAATTTTTTTAAAACTATCCATAATGTCACGTCTTGTTCTATTTAGTGTCTTCTTTTCAGTGCCAAGTTTTAAACCACAAAATTAAAGAAACTAAAATCCAAATTTCTTCTAGCAACTCTTGTTTGCCTTTGGGAGCCAACAGGAGGCAGATTTTCAAAAATGAAAATGTTATTGTGCCTACATTGCCTGCCACAAACATGCCCTTTTTTCAGCATGTAAAGTGAGTGTTTAAGCAAAGAATTATTAACACAATCATTTGCTCGATCTATGAGTGCCAAGCAGAGCTTTTTCATTTGCACTTAGGGGAACCANGGTTTTTTTTTTTGACTTAGGGGGAAAAAAAAATTAAAAAAAAAAAAAAAAAAAAAAAAGCTTTTCTATGTTGTTTTCTTTATTTTATGTATTTACACCAAAGCAACAAAGTCTTTTAAGTAAAATTAACCATATCCAAATAAAAGACTGGCAATTTAAATAAGTATATGAACAGGGGGAAGGGAGACTTATTTCCTGAGTTTCAACAGATGTCATACTTAATTGGTTGTGAAATAAACCAGAGATACTCTCGGCCTGTTTCCCTAGTTTCAGCTGTGAAGACACTTTCAAACATGTGCATTTCCCTCCTGCTTGTCATAATGAGGGTGTGGGGTGAGAATCAAGCCTCCAAAAGGAGTAAAGCAGCATGCATGCTGTATACAGGCCTTCAGATACACTAATTAAACAGAAGTGAGAGTTGCATCTTTTGTTCCTGTGAGGTACACGTCAATACAGAATTAAGCAAGACAGTTCTGTTGACAGATGATGGTTTTTGCCTTCTGCTAATATTAGAAAGTCACTGGACTATCCCATTCTCATGCAACTTTCCCCGTCTTCATGTATTTTCTCTCTAAAACACTGCTTCTCCTAATTCAGAGCACCAGCATTGTCCTACAACTTGATGAAAATCACTACTTTTTTTTTATGGTAGAGAAATCTCCTAGATATCTTTTTTTTCCCCCTTGTAGATGTTTGTATGTTTCCTAATAGAATAAAATAAAATAAAGTAGACAGCTTTTCTAAATGTAGTGAAGAACAAAACTTCTATACAAAAATCTCAAATATTTGTAATTGTGGCTGACCACTGGTTGATGGTAGGCCCATAAAAATACAAGCATAAAAAGAATGACAGACACTCATTTTATGCCCTGTTGTATGTGTAGCCCTCAAAATTAAAATGCTCTTTGAATTTGATTGGTATAGCTAAATATGCAATAGGTGCCTCTCTATGAAAATCCATGTGACTAAGTTTAAAAAAAGAGAGAGAGAGAGAAAGAGAGAGAGAATAGCATTTGTTAAAACTTTTTGAATAGAAATATAGTGGAAATAGCTTAAAAAGAAAAAATAGGGCCAAGGTCAAATATGTTTAATTCACCTGTGACAAACAAACTGAACAATATTTGTTCTTTTAGTTTAGACTTAGAACCCAGATCCCAGGAGTTCTAGGAGAGAGCTTTAATCCCTAGAAAAAATTCAAATTCCCAAAGTGCATGATGGAAACCAGTATAATCCTTCCTGAAGGCAGAAATAAAACAGAAAATACTTTCTTTGCTGTTAAAACGAGAACAGTTATCAGAATCTTTATTCTTTTAATGTTTTACAGGTCTGACTTTCGGCAGATGACCTCTCTTGTTTGTCCCTACATGTTTTCCAAAATATAAAAGTGAAATAGAGTCCCAAGGGCACTGTACTTGAAAGGTTATGAGAGTTAGAGAATTTTAACCATGCCTGCCAAATCAGCAGATGGCTTGTGATTATAATTATATGCATCAATAAAACGAATAATCTTTACAAAATTTGAATTTCTACTAAAGTAAGGGATTTAGTAAGCAGATGCAACAGAATGCATTTTCTTTAACCCTTTTCGTAGACAGCATTGTTTCTCACAAAAATAATGGGAAGGGCTATTCAGAAAGTACATGACCATACACTTCAACCTCAAATATATTTGTTCCTTTTGACAAAGTGTCAGTGTTATTTAGAGTGACTTATGTGTTCAGTTGCACTTTGTTCACTAAATTCCTAATGCCTAAATGTATATATAGGATGATTCCCATTAGACCCATGCTTCAAAATGGTGTTTAATTTTATAACATATTACAGATACAATGAAAATGTCACGTGCACTCTCGCTCTTCATTTGTACTACTATGGTAGTTCTTTCTGTTTAGGATTTGGTGAGTTTCCATATCTTGTGTGGAGATTGAGGTGACCACATTGTTAGCAAGGAAAGTACTTTTTCCCAAAATGCATGAAATTCTTTTAGTGTGGGGGCTTTTTTTGTCACAAGAAAATGAACTATGTAAAAGAAAATAAATTAGTACAAAAATCACCGTCTCCATCCTTACTTTGAAACTTATTTTTGTAATAAGGTCTAGATTGAATGTATTAGAATGTGTTAAACTTCTTCCTGAAGCAGGAGAAAATCAGGCAGTAAAAACATTGAACAAGATAAACAAGCAAAAGCCACCGTAAGCCCAAGTTATTTCTGGACTGCATCACAAAAATGCTGCTTGAAGACATGATATTTAGGAATACCCTATACTCCTCTGGTACAGCAAGGAAGAAAAGATTTGAAAACTGTTCTAAGTATGTTTTCAAAATAGTCTCTTCTTGGGATACTGTAGCTGCCTACCTATGGTATTTTAACAATATTTTGTTCAATCATTAAATATAAACTTTTATTTGAAGAACATAACATTGTTTGATTTATTTTAAAATACTATAGAATCTCTGATGTGAAGACTGCAAGACGATATTTCAATGCTCATAAAAAGTGTATTTTTACTTCAGAGATGACAGAACCATTACTCTGTATCATGTAAATCCTTCTTAGCACAAGGATTATTGACCTGATCGTCCATAACGGTGCCTTTGGAGCCATTACTACTTTGTTGTGCCAATCCAGCTGCTGTACATGTGCTCTAAGTGTCAGGGGGAGTAATTAAGGTGTCAAATTATCTGTTGAGTTTTAAGGAACTGACCTCATGATTCTCACTATCACCTGAGGAAACACTGTTAAGAAATTGAGATCTCCAATATTTAAATGAAAAGATGTTTTGGAAAAGTTCTAAAGCGTTTTCTAACACCTCATGGAGCAGAGTTCAGATATATGTCTTAAATAAAAAGTAAGTTTCTTAATGCAGGGAAGGGTTCATGTATGAAACTAGACCTGAAAAATGAGCTAGCAAATGTTACCTGAATCTATTAAGCAAATCGATAAACTTCTCATCTTCAAAACACTTATGCACCTGCTTTACTATATTGAAATGAGACATCGATCTCATCTCAGTAGAATCACTCGTGTATAAATGTTTTGTAAGTGTTCACCTATCCAGGAAGATAAGTCTACTTTCCACTATAAAATAACTCCTTCAGTTATCATCTTTCTCTCATTTAGAAAGATAAATGTTGCTAGTATTATTAAAAGACTTCAATGAATGTAAATGAGAACAATTCTCCTCCAAAGAGACTTTACGTAAGTGCTAAAAAAAATACTAAAAAAAGTTGAGAGGGAGACGATATTTTTTTTGTCACAAATTAAATCGTATCTTTAGTCTGAAGTGATTCAAGATTATTAAAATTCAGAAGCACCAATTCCGCCTATGCAGTTTTTAATAATCTACTAATATGAGCATATAAACTATAAGAAGTGACCTGATTCCAGTTACATATGCGTAGCTCCAAAATAGTTCAAGTAACAGACAGATTTTGGTCTAGACATTCCAAACAGATATGGATGTAGTAGAATATAAAGTATACTCTGCATGGTGTTTGCTATGTTTTATTTCGGAGTGACAGAGCCAGGCCTCCAGGAGAACAGTCTGTGACTGACCTTGGACATACTTGATCAAGAGTATCAGATATATCAAGATTAATGCTTTGAAAAACTGTAAGCGTGTAAAAAAACTGAACTATTCAACTGAATAAAACTGAATAAAACTGAATTATTCAAATCAACTGTGTAATGTCATAAAGTTTTTCAGATCCATATGCACAACTGACATAGGTGTTTACTGGAACTGAAAGTAAAAATAGGTGAAAAGGCCTCATATCAGATCGTAAGGTCCAAAAAACCTATATCAGAGAGTAGTTTTTAAAAATCTAGTGTGTTGTATAGTTTTTGGGGAGATCAGATCAACAACAATAGTTATCGTAAATCAAATTTTCTTTGTCTTTTCTCTTAGCTGTACCAAAGAAATGATAGACAAGGGAAAAATTAATGAAGCTATGAACAACTATGAAATTTACAGTGACTCAACCTGTTAGATTAAAGTAGTATTATTATTTTTGCAGCACTGTTGCATGTGCATTAACCCTATGAAATTACTCTCTACTTTTAATAGGATAAAGGACAGCTGAACTTGCATGTTATCATGGTAAATACTCAAATATTAAATATGCCTTATTTTCCTTCACATAGGTATTTAAAAAGCATGATGATTGTATGATAGGGATCTGTTCATTTGCATAAGATGTAGTCACCCACCTGAACTGAAAGTAAGCTCAAATCGTGCCTGTTAAAATGAATTGAAAACTTACTAACAATTAGCAAAGTTCAAAGCAAAACTTTTGTAGCTCAGAATCTCTGCTGATCTAACAGTTATGTGTGAATTACTGGACTTAGCTGAGATAACAAGCTTGTTTTCTGATGCCTACATATCTCGTTTTCTAGGATTGCACAAGGAAAGCATGTTGCTCAGAAGCACACATCTAAAATACATATAACATAATAAAAGCAAATACATGATTTTACTGGAGTTTGTTTACTTCCTTATTAAATATCCTAAGTTGGAAATATTGAGAAGTGCAAAAAGTAAAAATAATTAGTTAACATATATTGAGTTTCAGTTACATAGGTAAACAGTTTTTTGCATATGTCCACTGTCTATATAAAGATGGATAGGTAGATTCATAAATATTCACACATATCTTTGCAAGGAATCACCAAATGCACGAGTTAAAATATCACATTTCATCTTAATTTCTGTAGGCTGTGATGTTACTTCTTTTGTCCATGCAGTAAGAAGGATGTCCCTGGGTAAGAGACATGCTGTAGTGAACTGATTTCTGTGACCTATGAAGAGTTTTAATTAAGTGAAAGGGTTATTGTGGAAAATCTACATAAACATATATTGGCTAATGTTTCCCAAATTAAATAACACTTCAAAAATAATAATTATTAAAAAAACAGCAAAAAAACCAACTGCAGTGCAAGCTGATATCTGAATCTTGCTTTCTTAACTGTCTGCGCTTAAGAATGTATTCTTAAAACATAATTTTTATGTTTTCCATGTTGTGTATTGGTTTTAGTTTCTAGTATTTATTTATTTATTTATTTATTTGGGTGAGGGATGATGAAAAAAATCATTACTTATTTCAGACAGGCATCTTGTAGTAATATTATGTTGTTTTGAATCTAACATCCCCCTGAGCTTCCAAAGTACATAGCAGACAGAAACATTTTAGTAATACAAACAAGACTTTCTGGCAACTTCCTGTTGCCATTTTTCAGCAAAATAAAGTCCTGACTAGACTGAAACACTGCTAGAAAAGATTTTGTCATTGGATACACAGGCAGGCACCTGAAACTATATCACATGAATATTTTGCTGTTGTGCAAAGGAAATAAGGAATGACTGTATAAATATTTAACAGCAAATCTTCAACTCTTTCTTTAATTTCAGTTCATGTAAAGACAACATTGAGAGATAGATAAAAATCTGTTAAAAAATCAACTATTAACAATAGAAATACATATAGCAACAAATTCATTTATATCTGCATAGTTCTAAAACTGTATCAGGTAGTCAGGGGGACTAAATAGCTGGCTAGTGGACAGAAATGTGTATTCTTACATATAACACATTTTCAGCAGATTTTTACAGAGTAGTAAAAAGAAACTTTCTGTCTGCAAAGTTCATCAGATGTTAATGTACATCTGAAGTGGTGCTTATTGTGTGGCAGTTCCTACAAAGAATATTTATTTCATTATACTATAACTACAATTTCCAGTTCACATACATACTGTTTCACGTTACTTTCAGAATTCCAGAAACTTTTGTAAGCTGGCAAACAAGACAGAGAAAAAAGGAAGCAAACAAACAAGAAACAAACCCAGCCTTGATTTCAGAGACATTTTTCTCCCCTTCATGAAGTGACAGGGGAAAAAATCCCTTCATTATGACCTACTTGTCTAGAAACGGACTTTCAACCCCATGGTTAGGCTAAGATTTGCTCTACTTTCTCCCTAGGGCATAATTGTCAGACTGACTTACCGTGTGCCTTTTAGCCTTTGTTCTGCCTCTCACGCTGACATCAGGGAAGCAGTGATGTAGAATAAAGCAGGGGTGGGCTAGGTTAGTCCACTGTTTGTGTCGTTGTGTGGTGTGCAGGGACACTCTGTGATACTCTAGTGAGCTGCTAAGCTTTTTTTGTAGGCTTTGTGTCATTTACTTAACGACCAATCTCATTAGCTGCCAGGGTACAATGGGCTGATGCATTTTCTATGTACATACTCTACACAGTGACCCTCAAGGTTGCCGAAGGTCTATTTAATCAGTCAAAATGCTGAATATATTTGCAGTAAATCACTAAAAAAATACAGGACCACAGAGGTATCTCATGAGGGTTTACTCTTCCCCGGGAGTTATTTGCAGGTAATAAAGTGATAGGAGATGCAGGCAAAAGCAAGGGCAAAGAAGGGAAAGGGGTAGTCACTGGGTTTTCACTAGTCACCTTTAATTTGGGGAAACCTTGGGGGCCCTGCATATCGTTATGTCTCTGCTTGTTAATGTCTCCATGCAGTTCATGCTTCAGTGTAATCATATTATCACAATTAAACTCCTTAAAAAAGGAAGAACAGCATTAACAAAATACACAGCCTTTTGCACATTGGGGAGGGAATATGTGTGGGGGGGGATGATGTTTATTTATTAACTTCCTTACTATGAGCAACCTCAGGGCTGGCTTCTTTGCATTTCTAGCCTCTCATCAGTTACAAGGTAAAACCCTTTTAACTCTTCTGAAAAATGAAATGCTGAAAAGCCCTATGAATGACGACAGCTGTCCATAAGTAACAGGGAGAGTTCTATTGTCCAACTTGTCCCTGGATAAAATGAATACTTTACAGCAGAGGCTGTTCAGCTTGGCTAAAGAGTATGGGGAGAAGGGGAGGAGGTCACTGGAGATTTCGCACACTAATTTAATCTGGGAAAAGGACAGGCACTGCATCTCACTTGAACAGACTGGCGGCAATCTGGGCTCCCACAGAACTATCTCCTTTTGCCTGTGCTCTATTTATTCCTTATCTCTGTTTACCAACCGCTAGGTCTCTTTCATTCACACCACGAGACCGTTCTCCTACTATCAGTCAGCAGCTGACACGGTGGAAGAGCCTCAAAGGCAAAAAAAAAAGGGATCAAAACTAAACCAAAGCTGTATAAACAATGCAACAGTAGAAGTAAATGCATAAATCCTAATTCTTAACCCAACCCACAGGGTGCGAACAGAACCTTTATAGTAAATCCAACAAACCCACCACAGTGAGCTATGGGCTACAGAGGAAACAGGAAAAGCCAAATATCATTCATGAAATCATCATGTCAAGCAGAAACATTGAAAATAGGCATTGGAGGACATTTATCTGGCTTCAGAATAACAGGTTCCTCTGTCCTGTGTATCCATCAGCAAGTAAAGAGGGGCACACTTACTTGTGTGCCTGGTGAATAAGAGCCCTCACTAGAGACCACTTGATTACCACAAGATTCAAAGATTTTAAGTAACTTTGCACTCATTGGCTGTGATTTAGATCAAGAGAAGTAGGGGCAAATATTTTTTTAAAAAAGTGCATCAGGAGTTTGCATCTAGTTAGATAACTTTATATCTAGAATTTAGAAAGTACATTATTATTGAAGCATGTGTCCAACCAATTTCGCCTTTAAAACCCTGGATATTTCATTATTTAACTTACACTTTCTCCTATTTCTTGTGTATAAGTTTTTAGCACTTTGTGAAATATATATAATAGGTGCAGACAAGAAAGAAAAGAAAGATGAAGCTTGGGACTCAAATGAAAAAATAATGGAAAGTAATAATTTTTTTGCATTTGGAAAATTGGATTTGGATTATTATTATGATGACTTAACTGTGAATATGCTGATTTTCTAATTACAGTTGTACCTTTATTTATATTCTTAAACTGCCATAATAAGAAAAAAGGTTGCAAATATTCATAGAAACACAGCAATATTGCTTCAGTGAAACATTCCAACTTTTTAAACCTACAGAATCCGTAACTCCAAAAGTTGGAATATTTCTTCTGGAAAGGAAGCTATTCTTTCTCAAGTTTTTGATACATAAAAATATCAGTTAACAGCATACAGCTAATATATTGTCAATTGCTTGATCAAGATCATTAGAAAAATAACAAAGAAAATGTTACTCATTATCAAAGATGATACTGGACCTAATTTCAGTTTTGATTTCCACCTATGTGCATTATGAGCAATGAAGTCTTTACTACTTGGATCCTTTTTTCCAAATGAATTAATGAATTAAATTTATCCTTTCACCAGCTGCTAGGCAGCAGATGGAACCATTTCTGAAGCCTTGTTGAATTCAATCCATAAAACTCATTTCCTAGGATTAGCAGTCCAAAGTTTCTTTTAATGTTTATATACCGCTTGGGATTTTGAATTTCATGATGTTAAACTTTCAATTTAACTATTTTTTTCATTTCATATCAAACAAATATGATCGTTTGGATTTCTATAGCTTTGTAATCACACATTTCAGGTCACATAAGGACAAGAATTCATTTCAAAAGCAATCAAGTAATGTAAGATTGGGGTCTGGTATTTTTTTGTTTGTTTGTTTTGTTTACGTTGTGACACTACCATAGAAACCATTTGCGTTATATTCAAGGATTAATTTAGACCTGAACATTTGTCTTCTCTTATTCTTCAGAGGAAAAAAAAAGAAAAAGAAAAAGAAAAAGAAAGTTACAACTTGGAACAAAGATTTAGTTTAAATAAGCGATTTGTGAAAGTTGTTGTTATCTGAAAATGTTTGTGCTATTCACAGAAACTTGACATGCTCCTGAAACAAGTTTTTCAGACACATCTTTTTTAAGGTTAACTTCAATGTAAGGCTTATCTAGTTTTGAGACAAGCAAACAAACAAACAATAAGAAAACAAGCAAACAAAAACAAACAAAAAAAGCACAGTAGCAAATGGTGACAGTTCTTTGTAACTCTACACTTTTCTACTTGTTTTTCTGTTAAATAACAGGAAATATTTGTAAATCTGTTGCAGTACCCTGGACAGTTCCTTTTCTTTCATTTTCGGTTTTCTTACCTCTAATACACACCTCTGAAACTATAACCAGAGATAAGGAGATTTTAATTGTGACTTCATTCACAGAAGCCTCTATTTGTAGATCTTTGAAAGACCTAAATTGTAATGTAACCAAAGTTTCTTCTTATTATTAGAAACTGACAAAAGAAAAAGCAAAATAAAAATACACACTCTTTCTTTTAGCTTTAAACACATCTTATATCAAAAGTCTGAAGAATAAAGCTTCATGATGTAAAAGCCTTCCTGTAATTCAACAAAGTAAATAAAACTAAAAAAAGTGGTTCGTTCTTGTGTATAACAGTGATTTCCGCTAATTTGGCGCAAGAAATCTATATTAATCTAATAATGCAGTAAGCCAAGAAGGCCACATAATAATAATTACCATTGAGTAATTGAATATTTAGAAGGAGGAGGAAAAAAAAAAAAGGAAAACTGGTAATCTTAGCCTGCAGGCATGAAAGTACTATAATACACAGATGATATTTACAAGTAAAAATAAAATGCTCCAAACTTAGCAGGCAAAGTCTATATTTAGAAATTCCTCATTTTGAATCTGGATTATTTTTTAGTCACCTTATAGCAGAAATATTTTATTGCTACAGTGAAAGCCTTCATCACAAATGCTGCAATTTTCCCCAAGAATTGCAAAATCATTGCATAGCCAAACCGAAGAAGACACATCTATGCAATTAACTTGAATAATGTAATTGACAAAAGAGATAATAAGTGGTCTCTTTGAATCCTAAAATGATCTTTAACTGCCAAAGTTCACCCCACAGAGTTTAAGGATAAAATCTTAGATCTGTGCTTTTATAATCTATTAGATGAAAAATTCACAGCACCTTACAGAAGGTTGTCTTGTTATTTACACATGAAGAAAGACAAACATCTGAAATAAGTGCTTTGTTAAAGACAAAAGAAAGTCAGATAGAGAGAGAGAGAGAGCTATTGCTGATCAGAGTGTTAAACAGACTTTCTCTAGCATCAAATGTTTTTTCATAAAAATCATTCTGCAAAACGTTGTCCCAGAAGGTCCATTTCATTCTTCAACCTTGCCTGATATTACTGTCATTTAACTTTCTAAAGATTTTCTTGACAGAGACATTCATTCTAAAGTGTACAGTATTCGCTTTTTTAATCAGGAGCTCTCAATTCACCCCCTGAATTCCGAATAATTTAAAGGACTTAAATGTCACACTTTGAAAGACCCTTTTTCATTTAGAGTAATACTATTAAATACAGTGATCAACAATCTTCAACTTAAAAACATTATTCATGATTTTAAAGCTTCTTAAAATGTTATGAGAAACCTATTTGGTATATCATACATAATTGCAAGTGAATCTGCATCTATCGAACAGTTCCTACACTGGCACCACTGTCTTTCTCTCCTGCCTCATTTTTCTCACCTCATTTTTTTTTTTTCCAATGGTAGTATATAAGTTCAGTAACTTTTCAAAATGAGAGGAAAAGTGTCCTTGTGATCATTTCCTCAAATCAAATAGCTAGAGCTGCAAATTTGAGCAATTCTAAAATGTATATGAACAAAGGCTTTACTGAGGCAGTATAAATGCAATTATACCATGACATTTCATTCAGAAAGCTTTCTCAAAGAAGTTACAAGTAGCTATTTTTTAATTGAGGCCCAAAATAGCATTTAAGATAATGACCAAGCATACATTGTAGAAGAAACAGCATTAGCGTCATTTAAACAAAAAGAAAAGTTTGCAGAGAGCATTTCAAACATGGATTAAAAACCCTCAAACTTCTTAACACAAATCTCTCAAGCTTTCAACACTGATATATGGACAGGATTTTTTTTTTATTTTTAATATTTTTTTTTCCAAAATAAGAGCACAGATCACAGAAAAGAAAGGTTACTAATAGTACAAGTTGCTTAAACATCAATGGGTTCAGAATAGTGTGAAAAAGTTGTTAAACTTACTTTATTTTTGTTTCCAAAACTTATATGTTTCTCCTCCCTTGTGTGCTGAACTGTGCACTAAAGCTGTGTCTTTGAAAGGTAGTTCCCATGATATGACATCCAGTGCCTTTGACTGCCTAGAGATAAGCACCTGCGTTTGTGTCCCCTCTTTACGTCACACCTCCCTATTCAAACCTTCTCAATATGATTCACATTTGCACATCAACAGCCTCATGCGCATACACAGATTTTTTTCGGCTCTGGGCCCAAAACTTTCACTTTAATTTTCATCACATGATTGCTGTGGCATATGTCCTTCCAAACCTCCCATATATCAGTCATCATGCAAATGAGATGGAATATCACTCCTCTGCAGCAGATGGCCAGGGATGATAACAATGGCTCAACAGAGGAGATTCAATGTCCCTGACTTTATCGCCACGGCAACAACAACCTAAAATATATGTAATGGAAGTGGTGCTTATTAATTTTGCAGGCTCGAGTGTTCTGATTTTGTGAGTGAATGGGCTGAGTTAAAAAGGGGGCTGTGTCCTCCTGCCTCTAGAAGACTATCTATAAAAGCCAGGGACCTGGAAATTATTTTCAGTGACTAAGAAGGCAACAGCCTAGCAATTATTTGAGTAATTAGGTGTAATTCCTCCCTGTAGGCCTTGTACCCTCCTGCGCTTGTTTCACAGAAGCTCGTGAATTAGACAGGCACAGATACTGAAAAGAAAAGTGCCTCAAGATATATCAGGAGAGCTTGCAGGAACTAAGCTTCAGTGATATGACACTTGGCCTCCACCAGGCTTGGTAAACACAAGCCCCAAGCCATAAGTAAATAGAGGCCCCACTCCACAAACACAGACCAATTAAAATTACAAAGGCAGACACACTTCTGGGTGGGGCTGGGAAAAGCTTTATTCTGCAATGGTCTCAATGTGAGTTGCACACATAATGGTCTCTTAGTTCTGAGCAGCAAGTACTATGCTTCCATTGCTATCTGTCACTATCAAACGCAAGCACGAGGCACTCTTCAGGCTGTGAATGTCTCCCTAGGGATTTATCATGTGCATTTAAGGAAATGTTTCAAAGTGAATTTTCTGTGTGTTGACTTCTAAATGCAAACGAGTAAGAAGAAATAAATGCAGCAATTTGGTATTTATCTTCAACAGTTTAACAGAAAGGATTGAGGATCACCATTTAACCTCTGAACAAACAAAATATTCAAAGCCTCAGTTTCACCCTGTATGCGCCACAACTTTCTTGTTATTTAATATTTTGAGCATGTGAGTAACCATTTGGTTATTTAGAAATAAAGTTCAGTTACATTCAACTAAGAAACTGTTAATACAGAAACTGTATGCGTCTTTTGTCCTTTTCCCCCAAGGACATTTTAGAAAAATGGCAGATACCTTGTGTCCCTCTGCAGTAGAGGGGAGAACATCTTAGGTACAACTGATGAAATACTCTGGAAAGTGTATTTTCTATCTTGTGCTGGAAATTCAGAACAGAACCAGACTAAGGAAGCTTGCTAGCCCTTGCTTGAGAAAATTTCTCAAAATTAATGACATTGTTGAAAGCAATTTTCACTCCTCCCTTTGGAGTCCACACACCTTGAACAAGTGGCATGTGTAAATTTGAAGTCAGAGATGAGCACTACACTCCCAGAAGGAAAATTGGGCTGGTGAGACAACAATCGAAGCAAGTGACATAAAACTCCAGAGCTTGTGAATGCTTCCTGTTTTGACAGGGCTCGACACCACCTCGACATTGTTTGTGTTCAGTAGCAGCATTTCCATTAGTTAATTTCTATGAAGATAAAGCTTCCATATGATATATTTTTATATTCTAAACTTCTAGAACTACTATTTATTGTATGTTTGTACAGTGCCCGACACCCTCTGACCTAGTAACAGATGCTACCAGAATCTGAAAGGTCAATACTACATTATCTTTCCTTTTCAACTATGAAAAAAATATTAAGAATGTAAAAATAATATATGACTGTTTTAACCAAGTGCAAGACTGAAACGTTTCTTCTCTATCTTTAGTATTCCCAACTACTTACTAGGCACTAACAGAAGTACATAAAACACAAACAAATGTAAATCGAAGCATAGTGTTCATCTTTACCTCATATCATAGAGTGGAGTTTGTATTTTATATAGTTTATAGGTTATATTTTCCAAATATAATGTTCCCGATGAGTTTTCTTTTCCTCCTTTAGAAAAGCTTAGCCAAAATTAAAGCCTTGAGCTGCTTATTTTTATTTTTACTTTGTTTCTAGGTGCATGTGTAATGGGATTCTAGAATTTCTATGTTCATGTTCTTAATTTCTGTACATTTCATTCTCTACTTTGAAATAACACAGGAATGTAGCTGTTTCGGTGAGTTGAAGACATAAGTGTGGTCCAAACCTATGTAAAGCTCTGAAGTTTCTTGCAGTGTATCTATAATTGGAAAGCCAATACACAGAGTACTACAGAAATGATGTTTTCCTGACAGCTTGTGTTATTTGTGGGACTGGCCACTGTCTTCAGAACCAGATGGAGCTTTTTTAATAGATTTTTTTTTCTTTTTTTTCTTTTTCTTCCTTTTTACTTTATTTTTTTTTTTTTTATCTGCTGTGTATGGTCCTAATTGATCATTGAGGGAGACTGGCATTTAGGTCACTGTCTCCATATTTTGTGGTGTTAAGTATAGTTCTGTGTTGTGAACGGTCTCATCTGTCTTAAAGGTACAGCATGTTCAACAAGACTATTCAGATCCTCTCACAACATGGGACAAACATGGGATAAGTAAATCTTGTAGTTACAGATTATCTTTTTCTGTTTGATCCTTATCTGCACGGTTATAGTGCCATGCATATGCAAAACTGCTTGCTGAAAAAACTTTTGAAAGCTATTTCTTAAATTCCGCTAGACATATATGTAAGAAAAAACAATCCTCATCATTAAATCAATCCTACGCAAGATCACATTTAACAGAACTTTGTTTTATGCATTGTCTACAATCCAGTAAATAATGATGTACTGGCAAAGAGAGCACTGTTTGCGTTGACTACACTTTTTTAAAGCAACATATATACTGAGGATATAGATGCTTTAAAGTTTTTAAAGCAAATCTTTAACTTGCATCCATCATCCTATTTTGACTCTAATCAACAAGAGATTCAAAGTTCACAAGAATATCACAGAAAGGATAAATAAATGGTCAACTTTTGCCCCAAAATGCTTATTTTAGTAAAAGAGAAACCTAACAGAAAAATGATGACTTGCTACAGAAACATGAATGAAATAAATACGCATTGCAGTATGCAGTAGCTACCATTCAGGCTTGCAGTGGCAAGAAATTGAACAGAAGAATACATAAGAATGCTTGGGTAGAAGACCTTATACTCTTATATTAATAATAAATAAAATCATCTTGAAAGAGCATAAGCAAAATGATAAATCAATGGTTGTAAAATACCAGACAGATCACAGCAAAGACTGAGAGAGAAAACTTACTTGTAGACTGTACAGCAGTTACTTGGCTGGTATTCAAGCTCAGAGGAAATTTCAAAAATAGAAAAGAACTTGAAATTAGTATTATGAGTATTACACTAAATAGCATGAAAATTTTCAATCTTTTCACCTCAGTTTAGCTTGTCTTCACAGTAATGAAGAGACCGCGACAATATAGTATATATATACTCTCTGTATTCCTACATATTGCGGAACAATATTATAGATCCATTTTAAAAACACAAGACTTGGTTATGATACAGCCTATTTAACAAAATAGAGATCCCTAATACACACCATGAGGTGAAAAATAAACAGTGAAAATACAATTATATAGAAACTTCAACACGATTTCAAAATGACAAATATAATTCTGTTTTTAAAAACAGCTATTAGCACAGCAGAATCATAATTGAGCATTATGGAAATGGATAGGTATCAAAGAAATCCAAGAGATTACATAAGACATACTGGATAACATGCAATATAGGAGATAAAACCTTGATTCTTCATGAAGAGATAAGGGTATGAACTAGTCTCTGCCAATGCCAGTAAATTCATTGCACACATTGGCATCATCAAGCACCAAGTACAGAGTCATTACAGACAGCAGCATTGACAAAGTTGCCAAACCTATGTAGCACCTTGTTAAATAAAAACAATAAATCAGCCTAGAGTGAGTTATGTTAGCTCATGCTGAGGAAAACTGCCAGATATGTATGTAGCAGCAAATCTACAAGTCATTAAACATTTAACTTTGAAATTACATTTTGAAAAGCTATTTACCATGTTTGCACATATACTACTTCAAATGTTTAAATTTAGAGGAATAAAGGGATGAAAAAGAAAAGATACGTGACCAAATATTAATAACAGAATGATTTATCCAAATAAAATGATACATTGGTTTTCAGTATTCTAGTTAAGGCTTTCAGTATGTCTTCTGTGAATTACTTCATTCAATGAAGTAACAGAAAGATTCTCTTTTCTCTCTGGCTACCTTCATTCTTAAATGTTTACTGAACAGTATGCCACAGAAAGCCAAGGAATTTTGGAGTTTTCTTTTTATTCCAGTACATTCTATTGTAGAATGTTGGAAATAGACATTTCAGGTGAGTTTTCTCAAAGCTGTTTAGTGCAAGTATGCACACAGTTCTCTTAGGCTTTCCATACTCAAGGGATTGTGGACAACTATCCATCTAAGGAATGTTAAAATTTTACCCTTAATGTAATGGCCTTTGTTATTGGGATTGAAATTCACTGAAAGGGAGATTAAAATGTCATTGTTTCAAGTTACAACTTTTTGCGATTCGGATTGAACTAAATCTAGGAAATGAAAATATTTTTCTCTTCGTAGTCTTATTTACTTTAATATACAGCCTCAATAAGTTAGTGAAAACAGTTATTTAATAAGCCCTGAAAATTAGACACAGGTGATGTCAAATATGGATTAAGCCTATCAAAGAAATTCCATAATAAGGCTAAATATTAAGATCAACACATTTTCTCAGCTCTTGCTGCTAATTAAAAAAAAAAAAAACTTCAAATACATCTTTCTCCTAATCATTGTATTATTAAATGCATAAATAACAATGCAATAATCATATTGCTGTTGTGGTAAGAAACTTTCTGTCATGAAAGCTACCAGATTTTCATTTGCAATTTAGACAGCTTATCAGCTGGAAAATTTGTTTTGAGTCACCATATCAGATCATGTAACAAGTTAGTAATTTTTAAGTTATTATACATCTTGACTCAAAAAATTAAATATGTCTATGTCAAGCTTACTTTAGAGAACTTTATACTTCTAAATTATTCATCCAAAGTTATATATTTGTGTATAAAACATTGTTATTTTTTTTTGTCTGTGTATGTAATTCCTACCTTTCACATACCATAACAAAAGTTGGCGAAAGTTAAGGGTGACACCTCCACCACTTCAGAGTTATCTCCTTAAAACCTATTTGTAGCACCAAACCAAATTTATTTTCGGAAAAATCATTCTTTCCACCAGAGCAAATAGTGAATCCCAGAAATCTCAAAGCAAAGTTCACTTATCTCACTACCTATACAGTTCTGAGAAATATAAAACTGTATAGTCATAGAAATAGTCTGATCTGTGACAATGCGTCTTCCCCTCAGTTCTTTTCATATCTTTCCTTACTGCTTTTTCACTCATGTAAACCTATGGTCTTCCTAGTAGAAGCATTCTAATTTTCTCAAGGTGAAAACCTCCCTTCTCCGATTTGTACTCATCTGCAGGCAAGCTCCTGCCTTTGTTTCTGTTGCTCGCATAACACAGTTTTCCAGATTGGAGGAGTCACAGGTAAACACTCATCTGAATACCGGTCTTTCAGCCTAGCTTCTTGTCACCAGATCTTCCTTGCCTACCATTTTTGGTTCTTCAGAGCTCTTTTATTCTGATAGCAATGTCTTAGGAAAGTACTGAAGCAACCTCTTCTGCTGCTCTCTCAGAAACGTTTAAAAAGAGCTATTGCCAGTAATATGTGATCCTTGACAATGGCTTCCTTTAGGGAATTCCTGCACATCATTTTCAGTTCTCATGTTTGTCTATATGCATATTATCCAAATTATCTAGATAGCTCTAATTACATTGTAGAAATAGTGAACTTAGAGTTCCTTGATTTTAAGAAATCTGAATGGCAAAGCAAAATTCAAAAGCATCTGGACATTATCACAATGAAAAATCAGCTGGTTAAAGATATTGTGCGTGCATACAGAGAAAATACTGGCATCTTTTCCCTTCTTTCACTCTCAAATTGTTTTGCACAAGATTATTAATTTTCCTGCTTCTCCTAAAATTTTTAGATTTATTTTATTTGTCTAGATTTCAGGATTTGTTCAGGAGAATCATCT
Source organism: Penelope pileata (assembly GCA_013396635.1). Taxonomy (NCBI): domain Eukaryota; kingdom Metazoa; phylum Chordata; class Aves; order Galliformes; family Cracidae; genus Penelope; species Penelope pileata. The sequence goes on along the minus strand of WBMW01001258.1, from coordinate 202,591 downwards.
TCCTAGTACAGATTTTCTATTGCATTTTTAAAACTTTGTCAGATTTTATTGTTTGCTGAATCTCTGAAGTTATAGATTTTTGTATTTTTGATAATATTGCATTTGTGTAATGTTGTTATAGTTTTGTAATGTTACATTCGAAGAGTCATGTTATACCATAAGACACACAGTGGTACAATGTGGTAATTTTAAGCATTGCATGAAGAGAACCGGAAGTCTCATTCAACTGTGCATGCAATATTGCGTGTATATAGTCACAACTTGATCCAAACTTGCCTTCTGATTAATCTTGTCAGCATTAAAATATGCCATTGTGATACACCAGATAATTCTAATATTTAATATTATGACATGGTACACAACAAACTTTGGGCTATCCAAACCACTATAAATAAGTGTTTGCAAAATAATCTCAGGTTTTACATATCTTTACACAAACTCACACATTATATACATATGCGTATGCATGCATATAAACAGCTTTTTGTATATAATACAACTAAGTCTTTGGGGAAGAAAAACCTTATTCTTTCACATATTGAAGAGATCAGTTGAATAGAATGAAAATAAACAATCCTAGATACCTTTGCTAAACAGCAGAGACAAAATTAAGTGAGAACTATATATATATGGATATATATCTTTTTTTTTCTCAGTGAATTAAATAGATCTGCAAGAATGCCAGGTCTTTAATCATGCTTAGATCTAGAATGGGATAACAACTATCTGAAAGAGGAGGGAAGTATGTTTCCACAGACTCTGCTTGCTTTCTTTTCTTACACAGTTTGTTGAACAGCCTACATGGCCAGAGGCTATTCTGGACCTAATCCTAGGAAATGAGCCAAGCATGATAAATTAGACTGAATGTTGGGAGTGGCTAGTGTTCACCACAGTGTCATTAGGCAGTCTCTCAACTGCAGTCAGTAACCCTGAGTAAGCAAGTATATATTTTCTTCTAGTCTGTCCAAAACCAGTCTTTAACACTCAGCCATTCCCTCTGTGCTGGAAATTTCAATAACGAATATTTGGAGAACTGTAGAAAATAAATACTTGCTCAAAAATTGCAAGTACATCAACATATGTTTTATACTTCATTTTGAGGTATGTATCTCACTCCAGATGTGTATCACTTTTGAAAATATTGATCAGATTTCCTAAACCTATGTCTACAGAAGTAACCAGTAAAATATTTCTACTGTCATCACCAAGCAAAAAAATAGGACCATCATGAAGACAAAAATTAGGTTCAACCTTCCTGATAAATATAAGAAGTAATTAGAGTGTTTTGCTAAACTATTTGCAAATAATTTCAACCAATAAAGACAGGTATGTTAACAATCGCCAAAGCAAAAATTTTGGGTCAGGGTAGCTTTTCTTCACAACTTACACTTTTTTAACTGTTAAACATTTTTTCTGCAATTTCACACAAGAAAAGTAAAAATAAATCTAATCCTCCCACCTCACCATACAAACAAATATCTTCATCTATTCTTCATTTCTTTTTGGATAAAACATGGTAATTTGCATTCCAGTTTTTCAAGCCAAAGATACAGGGGGCTAAAATAGGGCTTTATAATGGAAGTTGATTGCAACCCTAACTATAGAGGGGCTACTGCCTTTCCATAATAAAGAGCTGTGCATTTCCAAGGAGAGGAGGAGAATACTGCTCTGCATGAATTCTTGTAATTTCGTTTCTTTAAATTAAGGTTGTATCTCAGGAACTTTCTCAGTTCTTTTGAGCATGAAGTTTGATATTTCGGTTCATGTGGTTTTAATTTTGATCTAGCGCACCAACATTTTGCAGTTGACACATTTTAGAAATGGGGAAAAAATATGAAGCTTTTCACTTCGACAAAGCTGTGATCCTAATTTATTTTGTTGTGGGCTTTTTTTTTTTTTTTTTTCTCTTTTTGTATGGATCACATGAAAAGTCCATGCAGGATAAAGCAGCAAATTAAACATATTGGGATTTAGTTTGCTCTCTTTGCATTGTCTTCTTACTTAACTGTAGAATGATTTTTGGCTGTTCAAGTTTCAATCTGGAATGAATCCTGGCCATTTTTCTTTTTCTGGGCATAAAATGGGGGAGACCACAGAGACAATGACAGGAATGTAAACTGTGATCATAATAACCAGTGCCCAGGTATGAGATTATTATCCTCTGTTTGTATCCTCTGATTGTACGCAGGCTTAACTAGCTTTCATTATATTGATAGATCATAGCGTCCTTATGAATTCAAAACCTTCCACTAAAGCATTATATTTAAGAGATTACTATACTTAGAAGAAAATCTACAGAACATAAAGGTTTTCACCTATTTAAGGACACTCGGCAAAAAGAACTGTGTCCAAAGGCAGGATTTCCATTCAAAAGATTTTAGCACCTAAGAGGTCTGAAAGATCATCTACACTGTGTTTTGACACTTGATTCAAAACTAAATATCTCCCAACATTACTGACTACACATATAATATGCGCACTTTGTTACCATGTATTCGTAAGTATAGTCTTTCTTCCTAAACTTACTCTTTCCAAAACTGAGAACAGGAATATTGTTGATCAGAAATATGATTCAGAGAACAATATTGTGTCATTTCACACTTGAGAAGAGAATTCTTAAAGTGAAGAAAATTAGAATCACACCTTTTTGTATATCTAGGAAGAATATTTTCTTTCTATTTTAGGCACTCAAAGCAAAAAAAGAAAACAAACTTGTATATACTGAGTCTTGAACAAGCAGTAAGACTTGTTTTTCTCTTCAAAACTCTGCGAATAAAAAAATGTGAAAGAGTATTTACTAGCTATGAAGTCTAAAAAAATACAGGGATCACATTTTTTTAACTCTTTTTTTTGATAAATCAACACTTTTTCTAATGTATATGCAATTTATTTTTATCTAGTAAACGAAAAACTGTCATCTAATTGTATCTTTCCGTTTCAATATAAAAATCATATTGACTATAAGAGTAAATTGTCATTTTCTATTTCCAAACAAAATGGACAAATTAGACAACTGAATAAAAATACATTTATTTAGGTGATATTTTTTAAATGAGAAGTTTGTACATCTTCCAGGTTTTCAAAAGAAAAAAAAAAAAGAGCAAGTATAGTGTAAGACTCAAACCAATTGAAAATCCATATCTTGGTAATTCATCCTTCCATTCAGAAAATAATTAAGTACAAATGCAATCCCTTGAATCAACATTTATCACTCATTTATTCAAATGATAGTAAGAATTAAATTATTATGATTTATATCGAGCTATACTGGTCTGCAAGAATTGTCCAAATATTAGCATTTAAGCTCTGTGAATCTCTATCTCCATACAGTCCACTGATATTAAATTTGAACTGAGTAAGGCCAGAAAAAAACTGCCAGGCTATGGATAGATCAGCCAATATTGTTAATTCTCCATAGTAGCTGCCACTGACAGAAAAACAAAATCACAAACACACCCAGAATGGAGTAGAAATGGAACATTTGATTGTCCTCCTAATTCACTTACTAAATATATGACTAGTTATATAATATTTTAAAGCATTTTTGTGCATTAATTTGCCTGCTAGTGTATTTAGAAAGTCAGCTAAAGACAGCAATTCTGGTGCCATAAGCACTCTCAAACACTGAACAAGAACCAAACAGCCATAAGTTCCAATATAATGTCTTCAAAAAAAGTCATCAAATAAATCTATGGTCAGAGTTGAATCCATTAAAACAAGAAAATGGATGTCCATGCTTTAAATGACAGATATTTGCTTAATACTTACATCTATTGAAATTATTCTGCTCTTTGTATTGGAGGCTTAAACTTTCCACAAATAAACTGTATATGCAGGAGTTAAAAAACACACCCACCTCACTCATACAGTCCACCAGACCTTCTGTCACTAAGAAAAGGCCTGTCACTGAGACTTTAACACATTTCAGTGTGGCTGACAGCATTCCCAAGAAAAAAAAGTGCAGTTCACTGTCAAGTATTGACCAGGAACAGTATACCTAACTCTTAATGGCTAGTTTGAGTGTTATAGTCAGTCTATAACGATGTTCCCAGAGAATAATGCAGACAAAACAGCCACTTTCTACTAAAATAACAAAATAATTAAGGTTTTAAGAGACAGCACCGACAGCTTAACTGTTTTTTCAAAAATCAGCTTATTAGAGAAAGCAGACAGTGCTTATTGAAGTGACCAGGTCTAACATGCTAGCTGTGAAACTAATGATTGAATAGTTATTCACTCTTAAGTTTCCACATGGAGCATTGCAAAGGACAATAGCAAATAGCAATGCTGAGACCAAGTGCAGAAGTGTTACCTGACAAGATCAGAATTTATTTTCTTTCTTTAACTTTAGACCTTAAATATACTATGACAATTTTTCTATCTTAAAAGTATATAAGCATCTGTTAGCAGAAGCACTTTATTTCATATAACAAGAGAATTCTGTTTATAATGTGTCACCAGCTGCTCAGTCAAAATGGGTTCTATTAGAACTAATTTAATTTTACATAAGATGATCTATTTGCATTCTGGGTCTCCAGTTAAACAACTAGGTACTATTTTGTAGACTGATCCTGTTTCAAGCCTCGGTGTATGGACAATGCTTAATCAGTGTGTACATCAGGAAATAAACATAATCAGCAAGTGCACTAATTAAGCCAGGAAAATTTTGTGACACGCATACGCTGTATAGATTAACAAGGCAATTCATTAGAAATCTTAATTATGGAATATTATACTTTTCATACATTTTATTTTATGATGCTTCAGATGAGTTTTCTCTAAATACAGAAATGATCTACACTTCTCAGAGTAGACAGTGATATCCTTTTAACTCATGCACATCTGCATAGCCTCTAGTCTGAAAGCCTCTATGGAAAACAGGCTTTGTTATCTTCAGCCAGATAACCTGATATGCTCTCTTAGACAAGCGGTTGCTAATCAAATGTTAATATTCAGAAGATTGGAAAGCAAATACAAAGTAAAACTTATAGATAAAAGTGTTGTTTGGTGATTTAGAGCCTCTCCTCATTCTTTAAACTGTTTTTATCATGTTTATTTCTGAAAAGTGATCTAATAAACACCCAAGGCTTGAGCCATAGCACTCAGGTTTTAATGAGAAAAGCTTCCACTGAACTAAGCAGGCTTCAAGATTTTAGTATAATCAGAACTCCAATCTGAAGTAGAGATGTCAATAAATTCCAAACGTATGATGGTAAGTATGTGGCCTCTTCTATGGCAAACAACACTGCTTAATAGACTCCCTAGATAACAAATGGTTTCATTCTACCATACAGATTCACATAAACTTGCTAAAGGGGTTCTTTGTGTGGAATAAGGGCTGACCTCATTGGAAGTACAGGGAAACAAACAACTAAACAGTTTGTATCAGCATAAGAGGACATTATGCAAAGAACTTTATCTGTCAGATAGAAATAATATCATATAACTGACTTCATCAGAAGTTCTTTCACACTGATGGAGGAAGACTTAGGACATTAGCATACGTTTCTCCTGTGCAGCCAAGAATTAGCTTATTTCAGAGCTACACTTTAGTAAGTTCGTTGTATTACTTCTAAGACTCGAATTTATGAGTAAGTCCTTCACAGCTTTCATTTTACAAAGAAGACTATCATTATTTTTAATAATGGTAAAATGGATCCTGCAGTACATTCTGAAGAGAGAGACTAGCACTGCTTCCAACAGTGAAATTACTTTGTAGCTGTATTTGGAAAATAAGAAATATTAAACAGAACAGAAAGGCTGGGTAAGTCTGCTTATTATCGACTGGGCATTCCACATCTAGATAGTCCAAGACCATCCCCTGAAGCACCTGTAAGTTTGTCTTATTATTCCAATACATGAATGGGAGAAAGAAGAAAAGTTGAAAGTACCCTTGCACTAGCACAAATTCTTTAAACCTTTGGTTAGCATACCTGAGAAGGAAGTTTTTGTACAGACAGAAGAATGTAGACTATCTCCACGCTAACATGATATAAGTCATCCTTGTTGCCTTTTTATGAAATCCTCATTTGTTCCATTTAAATCATCATTTCAAAATCCCTGTTGGGAATTGCATATATATCTTCATCTCAACTTATGCAATCTACATAAACCATCACTGTTGGGAAATATTTTTGTCATCACAAGAATGGGAGAAATTAGATCATAAACCTTTGAAGTTTTCAGAGCCAAGGTTACTTCTCAGAAAATAGATGTGGTTCTGTTCCAATGTTAATTTACTTTAGGTCCAACAGAAAAGATGAAGTCTGAAATCATGTCTAGGGGTTGGACCCAATGACCTTCAGAAGTCCCTTCAAACCTCAACCATTCTGTCATTCTGTGAATATCAGCAAATGGGCAAGCTTATGTTTCTCTTTCACCACAGTAGAGGACGAATTATGTTCTTGTTTATGCCATACTTTGAACGTAAAATATTAGTTTGAACCATCAGAGTTGCTCATCCTTGGTTACCTGTAATGTTAAGTGGAAGAAGTCAAATGAAGCTTGAGCACTGATTCACATTAGATGAGTAAAATCTATGGGCTTTAAATGTAAACTTAAAAAAATGTCAAACAAGAGTTACTCTCTGGCCTGCAGCTAGCAGAAATGCCAAGCTGTGCCCATATTAGGATGGTCCCTTGGCATCTGCATGAGTCATAAATGTGTCTTTTGGCCACTACTTCATTTATTGCTCATTATGTTTGTTGTGGACTTGTAAAGGCAGATATAAATAGAAAAATGCTTACGTAATATGACGGACAGATTTTGTTTAAACATTTTCAACAGCCTAGCCAAAACTTAGCAAAGTAGCTATTATTGGCATTTGAAAACTCCCATCCCATAAAGGATTATTCATATATACTTAGGCCACAATTGCCATTTTGTGTATGGCAGGAGCCACGACAGAAAGACAGAAAGACAGACAGACAGACAGACAGACAGACAGACAGAAAGAAAGAAAGAAAGAAAGAAAGAAGGAAAGAAAGAAGGAAAGAAAGAAGGAAAGAAAAGGAAAGAAAACCAGAGATTAATATATGCAATGAAAGCACTCAGTGGATATATGAAATATTCATGTAGAGGACAAAGGGCTTAATAGCACAATAAAAATGCATTCCCAAAACAGAGGCCAGATCACTTAAATGAGATGGAAAAGGATATGTGACAGCACCAAAACCTTGTCCAGAGTTCTGGCCTAAAGGCAATGAAATAAGTGAATGGACAGTCTCAGTGAAGCTTTTGTTGTTGAGTGTAAAAATTCACATTTTCTTTGTATGAACATGACAAGAGAAAATTACTTTCACACACACTTTTTCCTTTAGTTCTATATAGGCCTATGACACAGCATCTTAAAAGGATATTGGTCATCATCATAGTCCAACAATACATAAAATAAAAGATTAAAGTTCTAAAAGTTCCCTAATCCTGCAGCAATACTTGTATTCACATCAGTGATTTTACTCATTGTTTTCTTGAAACCACTGAATTATGATATTGTCTGGTTTGTAATTTGAGTTTAAAAACAGAAGATGTCTTTTTGGAAAGTTTACTTGAAGTATAAATTAATTTGCATTAGTTTATCTGTTACAAAGTATTTTTGCCTTTGAGCAGTGACTTTGTCACATCATCATGTCACAGAAAATTCAATCTGTCGTAGGCTGAAGGGCCAAACCATAATAACTTCTTCATTACAGCATCAAAAGGAAATTATATTGGTGGTAAATTATCTGTCTCAAACCTCAACAGTGAGAGAACTTCTCTAGTAATATAAATGTAGAATACAAGAATACAATTCTATGTCATTGCTGATTTAACAAAGCGTAGAGGTCAACTGAACAAGTGCAGGAAACACTTTTAAGCCATTTGGTTCTATGACGTAAACTATGAGATTATCAGAGATATATTTTAGAAAGACTTTTTCCACCAAAACTATCTTGGGTCTGGGCCATCAGCAGTGGTGAAAAACAGTATTTACCTGGATGCATATAAAACAAATTCACAGATTATTAAATCCTCAGATTCTGCCAATCTCTTAAGAAATCATAGTTAACATAATCCTTCACAGGGCCAAAAGACTTTAGTCAGAGCTGCAATATTGCTAACTGGATTTATAGATATCCACATATATATAAATGCATCAGAATATTTATTTATCTAGAGGATTTTCCAATTCTAGTAAAAAGATACAACTGGGTAGAAAGGACTGCCACTACAACTGTGAATTGAAGGCTTGCAGAACTGGCTAAAAAAAGGTGTGCCTGATTAACCCTGAACATAGCTCAAATAATTCAACAATGAATTTTTCAAATCTACCAATTTAACTATATCATTCACTAAAACATTACAAAATCACCCATACTTTCACATACAAATAAATATTTTTGGCATGCAAGACATATGATTTGCAGATACCAAGTGTCGAAATTTGAAAATGTGGACCTAAGTGTCATATAATACCTTGATTGATGTACACAGATCAAAATGCCTTCAGAAAGAGTTCTACACACAGATTGAGGGTGAGATATGGCTGTAATAAAATGAACATTAATCTATGAACAGTGTTGTTCTCCACCATAGGGCAATGATAGATTCATCATAAACCTTTTCCATCTGTCAAGTGCACTGCAGCGTTCTTATGTCAATACTAACAATCCTCCATAGTAGTGTTTTTTGAACACTATGTCAGACTACTAGCAAAATATACCAAATAAAAATGGAGGCAAAAAATTGTAGGAAACTGGCATGATAAAAAATTGTAACATGAAAATGTATTTGCCTTTAGCATGAAGAAGATATTCCAACTAACATTATTATTACGATTACAATACATATATTGGAACCTATGAGGGATGCTCCAAAAATACTGCCTCCTATTTTATTATGTTGGTCTGCGATGTCAGAAGTGGATGTTGGTCATATGGCAGTAGAGGCTGAACCTTCCCACCGATATCCCGTTACGTTTTGTTGCCATGTGACACATGGCAGCAGAGGGGCAGTCTGACATCAATGGCAGCTGACATGGAAGTGCATATGAAGCCATGGGGTGGAATTGAATTGCTCCATGCAGAAAAAATGGCACCCATTGACTTTCATTGACTCTTGCTGAATGTTGAGGGAGACCAAACAGCAGATGTGAGCACAGTGAGGTGATGGGTGGTGCATTTCAGCAGTGGTGATGGTGATATGAAAGACAAGCCATGTCTCGGACAGCCATTCACAGCTGTCACACCATGAAATGAAGAGTGTCTCAATCAGTCCATCTGCATGAATCAGCAGATTATGATCAGGGAACTACGTACAGAGCTGTATATTGGCTTTGATAGGTTAGAAATGATGACGGTAATGTTGGAAAATCACAAAGTTTGTGCCAGGTGAGTCCCAGGAATACTCACACAGGAGCAGAAGGAGCACTGTATGCAAGTTTGTCAGGACCTGCGGAATCAATATGAGGCTCAAGGTGACGGTTTCTAGGATTGCATCATTACTGGTGATGAGACATGATGTCACCACTACGAGCTGGAGTAAAAACTGCAGTCCGTGGAGTCGCAACATGTATTCACATGTCCTCATTGAAGAAAAGAATTCAAGAGACAGCCCTCAGCAGGTAAAGTGATGTGCAGTGTCTTTTGGGATAGGAAAGGGATGATCCTTCTGGATCTCCCAGAACCCGGTCAAACCATCAACTCTGACCACTACGCTATGACTCCGACTAAGCCAAAGACTCAAACTTCCAGGGTCAGGCCAGAGAATAAGATCATCTTCCTCTTGCAACACAACAACACCATCCCCCATACCAGTTTGAAGACCATGGAGCACGTTGCCAGTCTTATCTGGATTGTCCTACCACACCTATCGTATAGTCCAGAATTGGCTCCTTCTGAGATCCATCTGTTCAGGCTGATGAAAGATGAACCGCATGGGCAACTTTTTCATAGCAACAATGCCATCACAACAACTGTGAAACAATGGGTCACCTCTGATGGTGCAGATTGTTATGAGCATGGCACACAGGCTCTTGTTCATTGCTACCAAAAATGCACACCTAATGATGGTGACTATGTTGAAAAATTATGTTTTGTAGCTGAGAATTTGCTCTATCGAATATTGTTACTGTGCTCTTTGTGTCTCTTGTAGTTTCCATGGAAATAAATAGGAGGCATTATTTTTGGAGCAACCATGTACTTATGGTTTTCTATCATTCCTTATATTAAATAAAAGAATGCTGAATCATTGGGAGAATCGCAATTCAGAAGAAATGACCAACCCTATAAACCTCATACAATCAGTGGAGAATTGAATGCTGCAATACTTTCCCTCCAGCCCGTTAGGTTCATTCATCAATCTGAGTTTACCTTAGTGTAGGGAAACAGTTGATCACAGCATGAACTAATGATTGAGCACATGGTGGAGGGGCATGGCTGGCCTGGGGAATACCAGTAGACCACTTGCACCTGTGACCAGAAGGGATGGACCTAGAGTGGGGTTGCCCCAGGCTTAGAAAAAGGCCAGGTAGGCAGAGAAGTGAGCAGATTGAGGAAGCTTGAGAGGATTGAGGAAGAAGCTTGAGAGAAAGAGAAGACTAAGAAGTAGCTTGAGAGAGGGCTGGGGAGAAACCTGAGGGAGAAAAGACTGGAAAGGAGCCTGAGAAAGAAAGAGAAGATCAAATGGCATAGTCGTAAGAGTTTTTGGGACTTTTCCCGTGACACTTAGTGGTGCATAGAAGATAGAACATGATGTGAACCTAGAAAAGATTCCACTTTTACAGAATGTGTCTCAAAGTAGGCTCATGGCATAGATAAATGCATTGAAGCAAATACTTGAAAGCAATAATACTCATTGATTCATTTGCTGATAATAACTGAACTTAATATTATTTGATCCTTTGAAGAGCTAGTTGAATAATGAAAAGAAATGCTTGTGATATTCTAGTATCAGCTGACGGAAAAATGTGAATAGGTCACAATTAAACATTATCTGACTATTTGTACAATTTATTGAATAAATGTTTCCATTATTCACCAATAATACATTCATCTATCTACAGATGAAAGGAAACATACATTTTGTAAATTAGACCTACATTAAAAGGGTCCAATGAATATCAGTAATATTGTCCCAAATTTTTGTCATTGTTACAAAGAATACAAAAGCTTACTGAAATAATATTGTCATTTATAATGACAGAACATCAAAAGGAAAATAATTTGACTAGAACACACTCGTATCATTAATTCACTATATACTTAACTTGATGAATGAGATGACATTTCAAAGCACACATGGAAGAATAATCTCATGTTTTAGGTAGAGGACCAAGAACTAGATGACCTTATTTCTACTTCTTGTCCTATCATCAATTATTTTCATTTGTTTTTCACCTCTGTACCTGGAAATTACTTGTTTCTGAGTTAATTACTTTCACCTTAGGAAAACCTATGATCTTTATTCACAGTCCAGTGAATAAGTGAGTACTCTTAAATATCTTTTGAGTTAGAGGAACTGTAGCAATATGTGCATAATTTAAAAAGCCTTAGAATAATAGAATAAATGAAGAAACAATATTCTTACGAGGTATCTCACTTCAGCAACTGAAGGGTTCCTGTGAAAGAATCATTCACCAGTGAGAGAAATCAATGATCAAGTGTGAACAATTTTACTGCTGGGTGATGTTATTTGACACTTCACAAAAATAATCAGTCTGAAATACAGTGATACCAAAGTGGCTGGAAAAAACACAAATAAGGGTGTGAAAGCTGTCCTTGGTGTTTTATGCAGTCTTTGAGTTTACTAATCTAGTGCAGGAACTGAAATGATGATGGAGCAGGAAAGAAATCCCATCCCTCAGGAGTCTCAGTTCACCAGAAATACCAAATTCCCAGTGTCTTTAGAGATGAGCAAATATCAGCCTTTGGAAGACGCAACATTCTTTCATTTTGCACGTTATTTGCATGGACTTGGTAAGTGGCAAACAACTTTACTCTGGATGAAGAGCATTCAGCTCTTCTCTCTTTATTTTGCCTCTAATTATTATTAGTTAGCTTGTGAATAAGAAACGATTTCCAGGTAACTGTATTGGATGAGTTTTATAAAGGGTTTCTACTTGATTCTCTTCAGCGACCTCAGTTCTGTTGCACTTGGATCATGGCAACCCCCACTGTCAATACAAGCTGGGAGATGAAAGTATTGAGTGCAGCCTTGCTGAAAAGGACTTGGGAGTACTGGTGGATGGCAAGCTGGACGTGAGCCAGCAATATGCCCTCACAGCCAAGAAAGCCAACTGTATCCTGGGCAGCATCAAAAGAAGCATGGCCAGTAGATTGAGGGAGGTGATCCTACCCCTCTACTCTACATTGGTGAGACCTCACCTGGAGTACTGTGTCCGGATGTGGAGTCCTTAGCTCAGGAGAGACAGGGACTTTTTGAAACGTGTCCAGAGGAGGGCCACAAAAATGATCCAAGGGATGGAACACCCCCTCTAAGAGGACAGGTTGAGAGAGTTGGGGCTGTTCAGCCTGGAGAAGAGAAGACTTTTGGGAGATCTGATGGCAGCTTTTCAGTGTCTAAAGGGAGGCTATAAGAATGAAGGGAGCAGACTCTTTAGTAGGATCTGCTGTGATGGGACAAAGGGAAATGGTTTCAAGCTAAAATAGAGAAGATTTAGACTGGATATAAGGAAAGAGTCTTTTGCAGTAAGGGTGGTGAAGCCAGAGCAAGTTGCCCAGAGAGGCTGTGGATGTCCCACCCCTGGAGACATTCAAGATCAGGCTGGACGGGGCTCTGAGCAACCTGATCTAGTTGTAGATGTCCCTGAACATTGCAGAGGTGTTGGACTAGATGACCTTAAAAGGTCTCTTCCAATTCAAATGGCTCTATGATTCTATGAACAAGCTAGCAAAGCCAAAAACTGAATATTAATGTAACTGTACATTTTTTCCATACCCTCCTCTTCAGAGTACAGTATAATAAAGTATGGGTGATTAATATTTATTCAACCCTGATTGTACTTGAGTTGCATTAGTGTACTTTAGATTTAAGCTCTGTTGTTTCTACTGCTGATTCTTGGCATGGTAATTTTTTATATTTTAGATCTTTTGATTTTCACATAAAACTGTACTTATTATAATGTCTGTCTTATTAACCCACTTTTCAGTTCTACGTTCTTTTCATGATGGTATTGTATTCATGCAGTGGGTTATTATATTTAGAAACTTGCCTTATTTACTGTAAATGTAGAAATTACTATTATTAACTATGCATTCAGTATAAAACTTTGAAAGCTATTCATACTGAAAGTAGGCTCTTTTGCTGCTTTAAATTTTCCACTACCAAGAACTTGGATACAGATATTTTCATTTTTTAATAAATAGAAAGACGAAGGTCTTGCTACTGTGCACTAAAAAGTGTTATCTTCACAATCAACGCAGGAGCCTATAAGATACTATCAGCTGGAAACCTGACCATGCAAGACCTCTTGAGGCCAAGAATGCAGCTGAATGGATCCTGCATCTGAGGAGGCCACTCAGATGTCATCCTTACCTTCTAGGACATTATTTCCTTAACTAGTCCTTTCAGAGTCCTTTTGACTTGTGATTAGCAAGGTACTGGTGAGAGGAAAGTTTCCAAGTGTGGATACTGGTTGCTACTACTGAGTGGGAGGCATGAGTTATACAGTTGCTATATCAGGTAATGCGGCATGAACTGGTGCTACAGGGAAAGACAGGTGTAAAATCATCTGAGTACTGCTGCTGGAAGTTTGTTTATGATTGTCTTTTGACTACATGAACATTACAAGCCGCCAATGACCTTCCTCAGATTTTTTATGGCATAGTAGACAGTAAGGATCGAGCATATCTGCTAGGATTTGTCACCTACTAATCTGAACTTTATCTCTGACACCTCTGAGTTCTGCAGAAAAGAGAAAGCTCATCCACATCAACCAGTTCAGTGCTGAGGGAAACATTTCTTCCCAGATCCAAACAACAAGTAATGCAATGCTAAAAAGTAAGCATAAAACACACTGGTAGATTGTAAACTGGGTAAGAACAGAGTGGATCATAAATACTATCTCCACCTAAGTACACCACTGATGAACTACTTTCCATTCTTTTCATACCAGTTACCAGGTAGGCGGTAGTATTTTACTCTACCACCATATCTGAAATCTTGGGAAGACAAAAAAACAACAACAACAACAACAACAACAAACAAGTAAAAAATTAAACAAACAAAACAACAAACAAGAAACAGCAGAGAAACGAACACACCGCAGAAGCTATAATCAGGTTTTTTCTATTGACACTATAAGCACTCCTTCTCTCTCCATTTCTTTTCCTTCCTCCTCACACAGAGAGGTTAGAAAAGCTATTGAAGGATAAGAAAAGATTATTGGACTTCTACATAGAAACATCTCGGTAAACACTTTGCAGCCAGAAAACAAGCATGAAGTCAGAACCTGATAATCTTTCAGTGTTTATTGGGTTTATGTGGCAAGATGTGGGGGGACTGCAGGGGTGGCCTCTATGAGGAGAGGGCAGGACTTGCCCCCATGTCAGTCAGTCAGTTCTAGTTAGCTCCAAAAGGCACTAACTGCTGGCTAAAGGGAAACCCATCAGCTAAACTTCTGGTGCTTCTGTGATGGCATATTAAAGAAAGGGTAAAAGATTTGAAAAATAGTACGCAGAAATAGCTGCGACAGAGGAGTGGGAAGAATATGAGAAACAACACTGCAGGCAGGTGAGAGAAGGAGGATGGGCTCCAGGTTCCAGAACAGGGATTCTCTACAGCCTGAGGAAATAACCACGGTGAAGAAGACTGTCCTCCTGTAGCCCACTAAGGATCATGTTGGAGCAGATATCCACACTGCAATCCATGGAGGACCCTGTGCCAGATAGCTGGCTATGGGAAGGAAGCTGCAGCTCAAAGAGAGAATGCAGGAGCAGGCTTCTAGCAGGAAGAGCAGCTCATACGGAGGAGTTCGTGCTGGAGCAGGGGAACAGCGTGAGGGGAGAGAGAAACAGCTGAAATAAAGTGTTATAAACTGATTGAATTCCCCATCCTCCTGTGCTGCTCTGGGTGGGGAAGAAGTAAAAGAGTTGGGAGTTAAGGAGTGAAGTTGAATCAGGGAGGAAGGGGGAGGGTAGCAGGAAGGTGATTTTAGTTTTGTCTTTGTTTTTCACCATCCTACTCTGAATTGACAGTAAATTAAATTAATCTTCCCCAAACTGAGTCTGGTTTTCCCACAATGGTAATTGGTGAGTGATCTTGTCCTTATCTTAACCAATAAGCTTTCTCATCTTATTCTCTCCTCCTGTCCTGCTGAGGAGGCAGAGAAAGAGAATGGCTTGGTGCCTCACTTGGCAATCAGCCAGCATTAACCCTCCATACACTGCATGCTGAGTGCCTTTCAAGCTAAAAGAATGTCACATACACGTCTGCTAATAAGTCAGTGCTAATACAGAACATTTTCTTATGATTTAGTATCAGTCAGCATCAGTTTCTTCAACCAAATTTGTCGTGGTGTACTACAGGACCAATGGAAGAAAATTCTCTGAGAACTGACCTATGTGAGAAGTGAAATGGCGTATGAAATTAAGAAAAAGATTGAAAGCAGAGGTTAGATAGTCCATTATTCATTATTTAGAATTCTAAATTAATAGCACCTCCTTGTCTCTTTCTGAGAGCATCTTACAATAAGCGTGTACACACACACGAATGTGAATTTCCTGTTCTAAACAATTGAAACAAAAATCAAAGCAAAATAAAAAACAAAACAGTGGGAAAAAGGGACACAGCAAAAACAACACAATCAGACACCTAAAGAAATAGTTTATGCAGGTTGTTTTGACCCAGTCATTGGTAGAAGGTGATCACTTTCTCGGTTATGTTTCTTAATAAGATGGACTGGAGACAAAGTGAGCAAACACCCCCATGTCAATGGACATATTTCTGGAGAGTGAGTATCAGCATTTCTTCAAGAGAGCTGTCACCTCACTGTAGCTGAGCAATTCAAGAGTACAAGTCCATTGTCCAACAACTTCTCTCAGACAACAAAACAAACAGAGTAACAAAAGGTGGATTATAAAGAGCTTGGAAGATCTCAAACATCCTCAGAGATCAACCCAAATAGTAAATCATTATCCTCCAAGAGACAATTTATTTCATAGGAAAAAAATGTAGAGTCACTAGCTTGATGATGTCATAACTTAGCTACAAAGGCTTTCTGAAACTCATCATAAATGAAATATGAGGCAGTGGAGCGTAGAGAACTCAAACAGTATACACTACCAGAAATTAAATTGTTAAATATTTTGGCCAACTGCCATTTCAGTGAACATTAGTTGGAAATACTTGGCTAGTAAATTCAGTATCTTTAATTTTAATCAGATTTGAGTGTTTGTAAATGATGCAGCTGTTGCTATAAAGATAATTAAATAACCAAATAGNTGGGGGGGGGGGAGGAGAGATTTGAAGATTAGAATTATCTGCAAACTTTTCAGATCCCACTGCTCTCTGTATTGAAAAAGGAACGATTTCAATGCATGACCTATGTAAAATGCATTTTCTATCTTAGTCCAGTTCCAAACCCCACAAATCTCACCAACGTAAAAGACATCCTTGTCAGGATCAGTAGAGATCCAGAAGAAACCACAGAGATGTAATTATGCACCTCTTTTCCCTACAATTGGTCCCACTATGTGAAAAGCATGGATCAGGAAGAAAGAATTCATAGTTCTCACTATCTGTACTAACTTGTTTTGTTTGCTTTAGTAGTGGACAATGCACCTGAGTCTCAAGCTATTCTCATCTCCCTACACCAACTTTGAGAATTACAAAAGGGAATGCCTTCATTTTGATTATGATGAATGTACCGAGTCTCATTTTGCTCATTGCAAATCACTATGAATTCAGGGTAAATCAACTGACTCCAACTGACTTACTCCAAAGCTCTCTTGGCATAGTGATCACTGGCTCTACAGGCTGCTGCTGATCTTTGGCTTGTGAGGAAAATTTATGTTTAGTCTTTAATAACAAATGCAGCAAAATATTTCTCAGAATATAATAAAAAGTATAACTCTATCCTCAAGTTCACCATGTATTACTTTTATCACACTAAAATACAGTATCTTGAAATAAGATTTTCATAAAGGACTGTGGCTTATAGGTCCTACCCAAGAGATACTGTGTCAGGGAGAACTCCAGGAAGCATTAAATCCTATGGAGAACAGCAGTTACTTTTGTAGCTGCAGGTATTGTATCTGCTCTTCAGTGCAATTGCTTCACATGCATCCATGTGATTTCAATGTATGTTCATGCTCAGCCCATGGTATCATAGCCCAGAAAAGCTCAAATCTTTTAAAACAGTCTTTTGTGTCCCTTTAAAGCAGCACAAGGCACAGTATGAAATATCCCATTTAGTATAGATATAACCTGACTCAGGTGATGATATTCTGATCCAAGCAAAATAACACTTTTTATGCGACTCGTATTCAGAGTCTTATAGAATCTCTCCCTGATGTTGACATGAAAGTCAAAAACATGTCCTAGGTGTCACCTGTATAGCCACATTTTTTTGTTGCATTTGTATGCTAATCACATAAGAAGCAAAAATAGGCTCAGATCGGAAATCAAAGATTGGTTGTATACAAGTAATAGAGTGCTTGAATGCTTTATTTAAAGATAGAAGGCTCTTGAACCAGGCTTTATTATTGAACTAAGACTATCTATCCTTTTTGACACTTTTTAAATTAAGTTCTTCCTCTAATTTATGTTTTTGTCAGCTTTCCTCCCTTACCTGACTTTAAACTGATTTTTTTTCTCTCAAAGTAATAAACTACTCAAGAGAGAAGAGGAAAAAATTTTAATGACCCTAGGAATTCAGATTAACAAAATGGATCATTTGTGTACAGCTGCAGAATTATGAAACCTTTTGAAGAAGAGAGAGCATTTTATCAGTAATAGACTGCTTCCACACATTGCCACAAAATTCTTGTTAGTGCTCTCTACATTCTCAATTCTTGGCATGTCTAAGCAGGACTGCAACTCTTTGGTGTAAAATTAGGAGGTCAAAGTTAAACCAAAGGGATAATGTTGAGGTCAAATCATCAATGTACTTTTTTTTTTTTTTTAACTGCTTTTATGGATAAACCCCACTAGCTTTTGTATCAAATCAGCAAACAAAAGCCTGGGTGAGCCTGTATTTGCACCACCAGTCATGTCTGACTCTTTACTGGCTGCTCAACCTGCCTCCTTATTATTGCTAATCCAACCTGCTTCCCAGCATGGTCTGCATCCCGTCTGACTTCAGCAGAGATACAGGGAGCTGGTTCAGAAAAATAGAGCAGGGTAGCAGCTGCAGCTTGATGGCTGGTCGCAGCCAGATAATCTACTGTGATGTCTTGTTGGAGAAAATTTGGGACAATGTAATTTCCCCAATTTGACATGAACCCCTGACAGAGTTACATGAGGCTATATGTAGTACACCCAGCACTTGGCTACCATAAGCAATATTTGTTTCACTATTATAAGATTTAAGATTGTACATGATTGTTTATAAGATGGATTCAAATTTTCAACAGTTCATGCTTTTAAGACATGAACAAACACTGAAACATGAACTACCTATTTAAGAGTAAAATGATAGCAGACCATGCTTCTTCTCTGTTTCCTTTCTATCACTTTCCCTGCCTCCAACGTGATCTCAGTTCTTTTTATGACTATGTAACGTGGCAGGCATTTTGGAGACTCTTGTAAAAATAAGTACATGCAAAATGACTTTTAAAAAATGGGTTACTAATGTGAAAAGTGATCTTGTTTTCCTCCAGTAAATAGAGTAATGCTCACAAAATTGTGCAAACATTCATCACTCATACTTGTGTTTTAAAATGGCATCTTATCTTTGTACATCTTGCATGGTTCCTGATTTGGCATGAGAAAGTAAAACATAGATCTTAGGAGCTCTGATTTCTTACAGAATAAGGCTTCATTAAGGCAGTTCTGCTCAGAGAAACATCCAATAATGGCTTTAATGGAAGTATTATTTCCAGCCAGGTCCCTCCGTGGACATTCTCTTTCCACATTTGAATATATTTTCAACACAGAAATTCAGTATACTCAACCCTGGGGGCATTGAAAATCAAGATGAACCAGGCTCTGAGCAACCTGATCTAGCTGTAGGTGTCCCTGTACATTGCAGGGGAGTTGGACCAGATGACATTTAAAGGTCACTTCCAACTCCAAGGATTCAATGATTCTATGAATTCAAAACAACAGTAAGACAGGATTTTAACTTGCCAAAAGAAACTCCTTCTAATTTAAAATAAAATTTCTATGACAGGCTGAAATTTACCTTCGCTCCTCAGATTTTTTCAGTAGAAACTCATTCAAAGTTTTCAGATTTATCTTGTACTGATACCCTAACACTGTTTTCAAACAACTTTTCATCATCTTTCACCTTTGGAATTTAGGTAAATGTAAAACAATACTAAAAGTGGAGAATATGAATGTCCCGCATGGATTCACCATTGCAAATCGCATATACAGCCCATATTATGTCTAAAAGCTTCTTTCTGAGTACAACTACTAAAATACAATTCTGGTACTGGTATTGTTTGACTTTTTTATATTGCAACCACTGATATATGTTGAATACAGTGATGTTTTCTATTTATCTGAAGAGCAAGTAAACATTGATTTGAAGAGCTACCTAACCTCTTCCAGTATGCATGATTCAGATGCATTTTACCAGTCTTTCAGGGTTTTGGATTTGTGGTTGAGACTTCTCAATACTAGTTGACAAGACAATTAAAAGACAGCATAAGGATGCTGTCTTTTGTGGGGAAAGAGGGACATGGAAGTGTAATTGCATTTGCAGTGGCAAAAAAAATGTAGAAAGTATTGTGCATTTGCAGTGGTCACTGCAATTAATAGGTAAGAGAGAAAAATAAGTAAATACAACTTTACTTGTTGCTAGTTACTTTTAGCAGTTTCAATTTTCGTTGTACACCATCCTTTATCTCATTTGTCTAAACTGAATTTATGAACTTTTAACTGAATTTTTCACTAGATTGTCTCTAAAATGTTTAAGCATGAAGTTAAGTCAAGAGGATCTCTGACATAAAATCAGATTCTGCTACAGAAATGGTTATCTTTGGGAAGAAAAGATAAGAGCTCAATATGACTCCATCAGTTGCAATAGCAATTTAGATAACTAAGTGTGTAGAAAGAAAAGACCATGGAACATATTTACGTGTTAAAGAGGCTACTCTGAATCTCTCCCCATGAGTGCTGACTTCTGAATGAAATCAGAGTCTGCTGCTGCTGAAGCAATTGAATTAATACTTCTGGGGCTGAACAGACCTATCAGGAAGAGAGACAATGCCACTGAGTGTCGTTGTCCTTTCCACTTCATTATTGATTCTCTGTCAGCATATAGTGTCCCGGCCTCACTGTGCATGGTGCACACCAGTGTCATGTGCCATGTTTAACACCTGGGCTCATGCTAACTGAAGAAATGCAGCTTGACAGCACTTGTCACTGCAGTAGCTGCGCCAGAAATATCATTTATTCTTTCCTTTGGGAAAAAAAAAAAAAAAAAAGGGGGNNNNTTTTTTTTTTTTTTTGAGCCTTTACATTAGTTAACTACAGACACAAATTGTTTGACTAGGATTGAACTCCAACACCTCGGCTGTTTGATGAGATCTACTGTAAAACATTATGCAATGCAATATGTTGTATTATACTATACTGTGTCTATATTATCTCCTACATAGACAATGAAACTCTCAGTTGAAATTCTGAGGCAGATTATGAGTCACACTTGCACTTGTAAACACATAGCGCAAAGGTACCATCACACAGCAGAAAATACGGTATTTTACCACTGTAGGAAAACGAACATCAAGTGTCATGCATACTGAATGCTCAGGGAGGCCAACAGAAATTAGACATCTGATCATAAACAACTAAGTGCATGTCCTGGCATTATAGCCACAGGGTTGTGTCGCTATGTGACAGGATGTTAGTCACTAGGCATTCACGTGCTATCAAAATAAGTAATAGAATATCTTCAGAAAAAAAATGACATGCAGTTAGTATGTGATAATAGGATTGATGTTTTAAAAGAGTTAAAAAATTGCCCAAGTTAGATGGGCAATATCCATGTTACATCACTAAATACCACATACCACCAGTCAGGATTGTTCACATCTGTGTTGCTGGACAAAGTGCATTTGAAGATAAAAGTGCACTTTGCTCAGATCATATGTAAGTCATTGCAGAGGACATTCTCTGTCAGCACATG
Source organism: Penelope pileata (assembly GCA_013396635.1). Lineage (NCBI taxonomy): Eukaryota > Metazoa > Chordata > Aves > Galliformes > Cracidae > Penelope > Penelope pileata. Next base: position 181,296 of record WBMW01001258.1, on the reverse strand, counting down.
AAGGAGCTGTGCTTATGTCATTGAGCTCTTGATTTGTATTCTACTCAATATGTTTTCTCAGTTCCACAGTTATGCTTCATGTTCATGGTATTGTGGTACTTGGAATATAGAAAAGCAAGGGTCTCATTTTTCTTTCATATAGTATAATGTGAGTGGTGATAGCAAAGTAATTATGCTTCTGGGTTGCTGTGTAGATATCATTAGTATTAGTAACGGAGATACAATGTGTAAAGCTGCCAAGGTATTTAATGCCGTCTCTGTTAGTGATAGTGAAACCAGTAAAACAGCAATACAGTCACATTCAGTTTGTTCACAAACCCAATTATTACAGTGTAGGGTGTGTCACAGTACATTAGAGTAGTTTAGGATTTTCATTAAGGTTTCTCTTTTCCTTATGTTGCAAGATGATCTTAATCATTTGCTTTGGTCTCAAAGAAGATACATGTAATCTCAATTCAAATGTGAATTTCATTTGTGTGTGTGTTTGAGAGAATAATAAGTGGGAAAAAAAAGATAAGAAATATTGTTCCCTTTACTGCATTAACTAACAGGTATCTTTAAGAACTTTCCTTTCTTCCAGTGTGAGACCATCTAGGTCAAATTTGGGTGTTAGGAACAGGACCAGGAAGAGTGTATGACTCAGAAGAGCTACAATTCCCTGTTCCGCCATACATGTATGAGGAGATAAAAGGCTTGCAAGTTGTAAATGCTTGTTACTGTATGCTTCTGATCAACTCTGCCATATGGAGAAGAATGAAGTCACAGACCTATGCATTCACAGGTAAACACATTTGGGTGGAACAAGGTGTGAGGCCAGTGGGAAAACATATGGTGCAGAGTACACTATTTGCTCTTCCTCCCATGCTCATGACACAGTCTGGCATCTGCAACACAAATCGGGAAGTTAGAAGAACTTCGGTTTTTACAAACCTAGCTTTTCACTAAGCAACTAGCCAACATTTAAAAAAATAAGGCTGAAAGTTTGAAGGAAATACTTGCAGAGTCCACATCCACATTTTTATCATCACTTAGAAACACAGTTTGTGTTTTGCTACATTTTATGTGTATCTCTTAGGTTCTTATTCACGTCACACACATTAATCTACTGTTAAAGCAGAATAATAAAAATGGTACAGTAGTTACTGTAAGCCCACCTTTTTATTAAAGACAGATACATCTGCAAAAGGAAAACAAAAACAACAACAACAAAACCATCGAAACACAAAATAAACAAAAACCAGCAAGGTTTTTTCAAATCACCTAAGTGATTTGAAAGCTCTTGAACAATTTTGGTCAAACGTTCTCTTCAATCTGAGTAGTGCCTTCAGTTATATTTAATGGATCAGTTTTCTGCAACCCAATCTTTCCAGTAAGGTTTCATTCAAGTTATTGTTCCCTTTAAAGTGGAAATAAGTTATCCGCCAGTTCAGAAGGAGAAAACATAATTATACATATAGAAAAGCTGTTCCAAAGTAATGCCTCCTACTTTATTATGTTGGCCCACATCACAGGCAGATGTTGGTGGTACAGTAGTACAGGGTGAACCTTCTCACCAATATCCCATTACATTTTGTTGCCGTGCGACAGATGGCAGCAGAGGGGCAGTCTGACNGGGGGGGGGTGAGCGAACGGCTGTGTGCGGTTTCCAGGCCTGCCTGCTGAAACCAGAACGCATGGAAGTGAGGATGAAGCCACTGAGTGGAATTGAATTGCTCCATGCAGAAAAAATGGCACCCGTTGATATTCACTGATGCTTGCTGAATGTTGATGGAGACCAAACAGTGGATGTGAGCACATCGAGGAGGTGAGTGGTGTGTGTCCACAGTGGTGACAGTGATGTAAAAGGCACAGCTGTCCCACCATCAAATGAAGAGCATCTCGATCATCTCATCTACGCAAATCTGCTAATGATAGTGACTATGTTGAACAATAGCATTTTACAGCTCAGAATTTGTCCTATCATAGAATCTTAGAACAGCCTAGGCTGGAAGAGATCATCTAGCTCCAATCCCCCTGCTAGGGGCAGGGTTGCCACCCACTGGATCAGGCTGGATCAGGGCCCCATCCAATCCAGCCTTAAACACAGCCACGGATGGAGCATCCACAATTTCTCTGGGCAGCCTGTGCCAATGCCTCACCACTCTCTGAGTAAAAAATTTTTTCCAAACATCTAACCTTAATCTCTTTTCTTTCAGTTTATAGCCATTCTCTCTTGTCCTATCACTATCTACCCATGTAAAACTTTGGTCCCCCTCCTGCTTGTAAGCTCCCTTCAAGTACTGGAAGGCCTCAATGAGGTCTCCCTGGAGCCATCTCTTCTCCAAGCGAAACAAGTTCAGCTCCCTCAGACTTTCCTCAAAGGAGAGGTGCTCCAGCCCTCTGATCATCCTTGGGGCCCTCCTCTGGAGCCACTCTAACAGCTCCACATCCTTCCTGTACTGGGAGCCCTAGGCCTGGACACAGTGTTCCAGATGGGGCCTTACAAGGACAGAGCAGGGAGGGACAATCACCTCCGTCACTATGCTGGCCACTCCTCTTGATGCAGCCCAGGATACTCTTGGCCTTCCAGGCTGCAAGCACACACATCAAACATTGTTATTGTGCTCTCTGTATATGTTGCAGATTCCACGGAAACATGTAGGAGGCATTACTTTCGGAGCGACCTACATTCTGTTCATCTGCAGTTTCTTCATTAGAAAGGCACAAACTAACTCAATTGAACCATCCTTTATACACCTGCAGCTTATTGTTAAATAAATTTTAAAACATTTGCTGTAAAATGTGGTAAGATTTTCAAATAGACAGGGACTACTTCATACACTATTTCAGAAGCAAATATTTAGCAATAGTTGGGTGATATAAAACAACAATTAAATGAATGCACTGAGAATAATCTAATTCTTTACTACCATCCACTGAGTCATGTTCAGTAATTGATTCAGTCTTCGGAACTCCAACTGGTATCAGGGAGATTCAATTAAAAAATACTCTATATGATCACCTAAGTTGAAAGCCTATGTCTTAAAGCCTTTCACAGAACATATGCTATAAGGTTTTACAGGAATGTTAGTCTTGGTCCCAGCAAAATATTCCACTGCACTCTCATTAATGTAAGAGTTAATACTGCTATGCTTTCATAAATCAAATTTCTGCAGGAAAGGACTGGATAAGTGCATGACAGTCATTATCTGACCCAAGATTTCAGTGGAAACTTAACCAACAAAGTCTCACTAGAGAAAACCAAGTACAAAGAAGAGCTATATATGAAGTGGAGCACAGTGGCATTTGTAGCCTGAAGACAGTCAAAGGTAACAGCTAAAAAGAGATATGAAGTCTGAGATAAATTGATGCTATCGTTATCATTATCTTTGATTTAAAACTGCCAAGAACTGTTTAATGTTAAAACAAACAAAAGGAACTGGAGCCTGAATTAAGATTTTGTTGATATTCACATATAAATGAAATGAAAACTGATATGAAAGATATTAAATAAAATCCCTATTGAATCAGTAAAATGTAACACAAAAAAGAGTCTTCAGAATGTTCTCATTTAAAAGTCCAACTGCCAAAGCACATATTTTTGCCCCATGTTAAAAAAAAGGGAAAAAAAAGCTTGCCTGGAAGTAGAATGTGTGCATTATCTTTGTTTAACACGTTAGAATACTCTCTCGGCTTGAAGCTCTTTAGCATATGTGAGGGTGAATCAGGACATGTAATTCTCAGCAGTTTCACAACTTTGTGGCACACTGCCAGCAGAGCCAGCAGGTCATTGATTGTTACTGGGGAATCCCCTGACAGTACCAACCCTGAGGAAAAGAGAGGGAGGGCTGGGCAGCAAGCCAGGACTTCACTCCTGCAAAAACCCCAAATGCTGCTCTGCAACTACTTATGAAGGAACCATTCAAATCTTAGGTACTGCTGGCACTCTTGATGTTCGCGATAAACCACTGAGAGAAGAGACATAGAATTTACGTAAAGGTTTAAACTGTGGGCTGGTATTATGATGCATATTAGACTGAGAGAATTGGGGCTGTTCAGCCTGGAGAAGAGAAGGCTGTGGGGGGATCTTATAGCTATCTTCCAGTACCTGAAGGAGTCCTACAGGAAAACTGGGGAGGGACTTTTTACAAGGACAGGTAGTGACAGGACAAGGGGTAATGGCTACAAACTGAAAGAGGGTAGATTTAGACTAGATATAAAAAAGAAATTCTTCACTGTGGGGGTGGTGAGACACTGGAACAGGTTGCCCAGAGAAGCTGTGGATGCCCCCTCCCTGGAAGTGTTCCAGACCAGGCTGAATGGGGCTGTGAGCAACCTGGGTATAGTGGGAGGTGTCCTTGCCCATAGCAGGGGGGTTGGAACAAGATGACCTCTAAGGTCCCTTCCAAGCTGAACCATTCTATGATTCTATGATATTCTTACTCAAGTCAGAGAGCTGTTCTTAATTACAGTAGCCAGAATACTGCCTCAAAGGGCCAAAATAGCACCTCCTAGTACATTCCTTCTATAGCATGAGTATATACTGTTATATGTTGCCTGAACCCCAAAATCAAATTACTGAATAATTTGATTATGCTTCTGTGGCAATGGGATAAGTGATATAGTCAGTGATTGTCACTCTGATCACTTCAGTACTATGTGATATACTCAATGGGCATGTGAAATGCATTCCTCTGATGCAGATGGATGTACAGGTTACTGTACATTTTGAGATTCCATCCAAATGAATGAACAATCTATTCAAAGTGCTGCCATTGCTGGGCCATTCCTCTATCATCAGAGCACTGAAGAGGTTAAAAGCGATCTTTCACGAGAACATTTGTATACTACAGAAGTACAGTGCCATGTCTCTCCACATACACATCAGCAAGGAGAAAAGTCAATAACTATTTTTAAACATGACTGACAGAAGAGAACACTTAGTTTATACACACACACCCTGTTTGCTCAGCAACTGCTGAAGAGCAAAGAATTTCCCTGTCTAGTTGAGTCCTTGAGACTAATTTTGTTTCTCTTGTCTTTTTAGCATACTTTTATTATCATGTTCAGGTGTGCAGAGGCACTGAGTTATCAGTACAGAACTCAGGACAATATGCTAACAAATCCCATATAGAAAATTCGAAGACATGTTTCTAAGAGCACAAATGAGAATTACAAGAAGGAAATAATCTGGCTATATGATTTGGCATATATATATACTGGCTAAGAACATGGTCCATAAAATAGTTCTTTAACATTGAATGAGGAAATGGGATTAATGTTACTTTATAAGACTGAATTGTTGTTTGATGTCACTGTTTCTTTACAGTTCTGGAGTACTTTTGGAAAGACATGGTTTTCTTATGAGGTATCTAATACCATCAAGTATTAGAATCTAGCTAAACAGTTTATTGGGTCTTTCTTTGAACTACTAAAGTGCCTATTGATGAGTACTCTGGAAATACTGAGCTGTGGTCAGCAGAACTATTCAATCCTCAGAGAAATGTAGAAAAACAAAGAAAAACAGTCACAGAATGTTGAAAAGTTATGGGTTGCTATCACATTTTGCCATGGAGACTGACTAGTTTACAGTTTCTTGCTGCTGAAAATTAATACTCAGCACAAAAGCATGCTCCAGCTCAAAATTTCATTCCACTCAACTCGCTATTGAAAGCATGTAGTAAAGATTTTATTTTGGTTATGTAACTATATGCACTTACAAGACTAGTAATAGGCAACAGGAGTTAACAGGACAGCAGTAGCTTCTTCAGCCATAGCCAGCTAAGAAAATTGAGTGTATCTAGACTTTCACCTACTCAGAAATCCAGATTCAAAATGTCAGCAATTGTTTCTGATGCAAAATAAAAAGTTTCCTTAGGTACACTTATATTTTTTCAGGAACAATTGGACTCGTTATGCAAAGATATATACTCTCCATATTTTTAGTGTGATGGAATCAGAAAATCTTTGAATAAACAGACCTTGTGTTTAAACTTTGTGTAAGCTACTGTTTCCTGAGTATAATTTCTTTCTATTAGATCAGCATGCAGGCAAATTTCTCACCTTTCACTTCGCTATGGTATTATGTAGTATGGAAAGAGCAACCAGTGACCAAAGATGGCTAGAAATAATTCTACTTCATAACTTTACGTGGGGGATCAATTAAGTGCTTCTTATGTACATTTTAAACATTTTTTATTTTATTTTCAACATCAATATCCTAATCGGTGAGTCGACCTTTCCCCTCACCTAAACTATAACTACAATATGATTACTCCCCCTGCTGCTTTAGAAGTGTTCTACCAGAAAAAAATCACTGCAGCATACCTTCTGACATCAATGTTAGAACCAAGTGTTCAACCACAAAAAGAAACAGAGAACATAAATGCTTACACCAATACATTTCTCCTCAAGGCAATTCCCAAGTCTCTCCCATTAAGTCCCACTTTCCCTCTTTGCCTGTTCTTAAACCCTCTGCATTGAAGCAATACAGAAACTGCTGTTGGCATCACCTTGGCAGTTGATTTCAGGCTTGTACACCCATGGAGGAGAAGTCAGGTACAGCTGTGGATAGGAAATCAGCCCCTCTCTATAAAAACATTTGGTTGAGTTGCACAATCCAGCAAGCAACTATCAAACCAGACAATAAAGAACTTGGCCTTCTGCAGAATTTCTGAGAAGCTTCTGAATTCTCTGGTAAATTGACAAGGAGAGCATTCTCTGAGATGTAGAGTTAAGGGTAAAACAACACTCTTTAGTGGAAATATGAGGAAGAAACCCAGAAAAGCAACGTATGGAGAACATAAAATGATCCCCCAGAAAAGAGAAAGGAAAAAAAAAAGAGACCATTAAAACATAAAAATATCCTACAGACAGCATCATGTAGCTATTTCTATTTACAATGGTGTGCAAGCACAAAAAACCCCCCAAATATGTAGCCCACTTATGCAATTAAGGGTTGGCAATTTGATGAAAATATCACGGAACAGAATTGATGTGAATTCAAGCACCCTGCCAGCTCATTGGGATGGAATTGGCAGTCACGGGAAGAGACGGATGGTGTGATGTGCACACATGAGCCTGCAAAGGCAAACTCTGAGCTCCAGGGCAATTGCCAAGAGTTGGTTATCCTGCAGGAAAATAGGGAATATAACAATAGTTAAGCTTTTAAGGAAGGTAGGTTTTTCCAAGCTTCTGATAATTAAAGAAAAAATAGTGTGGGGGTAGTTGCATAACCACTAATGCTCACAATGCCCATGTAGAATGATCATCACACAAATGGTGGCAAATTAACTCATTTTTCTCTAGTAAAAAACTACATCACTCCCAAAACTTTGCACTCTTCACAGTAGTCATTACATGCAGGGTGGTTAAATGCTTCTTGAGATTAACTCACTTAATACAAAATCAAAACAAAACGCAGCACACAGCACTTCACTTATGCATTATTTTCTTCAGTCAATGATTTCAATTTTATACCGGATGCTAAGGGAAACACAGGAGCAATTACAACAGTTGTATGTCTAAACATTTGTAACAATTACCTCAAGCACATGAACAAAAGATATTATGATAATGCAAGGAACCAGTGTAATTTATGAAATACTACTTTAGGATTTAAAGTTATAGCATTGTGTTTCACAAAGAATGAAGAAGTTTCCTAGATCACATAATAATTACTATAATTATAAAAATATTTTCCAACAAATCTTTTCCATGCTAGGAAGTTTTTTTAGCCCAGTAAAGGAATAACAACCAACCATTTCTGTAACAGATTCAGCTCAGCACATGAAGGCAATGAAAAGTTAATCATATGCTGATGTAATAAATGTTCAGGCATCCTGAAAAATAGTCTTTTATTTCAAAAAAGAGTCTATTTAATATGGATATTTTTTTAATCAATATTCATTACTTACTGTCAGATATCAACCACTTAATGTCAGTCCTCACATCGTGCATATTACTATATGATAGCAGAATGACCACAACTCTGCAAAATCTTATAAATTGTGCCAATAACTGGACTTGCTAGTCAAACCCAATTAACTTCTAACACCAGTTTGCCTAGTAAAGCATCCACTTGGTCAGAATTCATTTGCGATTTAAAACTGATGTGTCATACATATTTTGAAAAGTATTATGTTTTCAACGTGCTGTTAGAATTAAAAAATGCATAGGAAATTACAAATTCTGAAGTTGCAAATAAAATTAAGCTGAATACTTAGGGTTTACAATATTTGAATGTGCTGTAAGTATAAAGTATTTTGAAGCATCAAGCAGTTCTGATTCCTGCTGTGTCCCATATAGACTCTCCATCACTATCATCGGTCATGCATAAAATAATTGTTTTTCTGCTCTTACAATAGAACCAAGGGAACCCTGCATTCTGGTTGAAATGAAAATGAAGGCAACACGAGTAATCACATCACGATGGGTCAGCTGTTATGTACCAAACATTCTTAAAAGCAGTTCAATAACGGTACCGTTAACTAAATATTTATTTACACAGACGCATAGGTAAAAAATATCAAAATAAAAAAAAAATACCATTTTAGAAGAAGTTTTGAATTAATTATTCAGAAAATCAGGAATTAAAATAAAAGCTACCTGACTGCCTACAAAAATAGTCACAAGACATTAACAACGAAAAAGGTCCACATTTAAATACCTGAGATAACATGAACCAAGAAATTAACAATTAGTACTAAAGCTACTATTAACTACTGAATTGCATTGCGACAATATCAAAGGAAACCGAGTACTTGATACTATTTTTTTTTTTTTCTGGAAGCTTACTATGAAGCAAACACATTTTATTTAAGTAACACGTTGTTGTTTAATCTATTACCAGAATTTTGGAAGCATTTTTGTAAAATTTTAAATATTTAGTCTCCTTTCATTCTGATTCTGAAAGTGTTGTTGTGTATCTTAAAAAATCGTTGCAAGTCAGTGAAGCAAAATATGTTGCAGTTATTAAAAAAAAAAAAAAAAAGCTAGATTAGAAATGAAATTCATTTCCCCCTGTCTCTCCAAGAGGTAACAGCAGATCAGTAATGCAGAATACTAGTATTACAGGTTTTAGTTTGTCATACAATGATACATTTGGATTCCATATCCAAAGTGAAGATCAGAAAAGATTTAATTGCATTAGAAAACGGTGCTGTTGGCTTACTCTCTGTTTGAATCAAGTTGGCTCTTCAGCTTAGTTAATATTCTTCACAAGAATATTTGGCCTTGACCCTTGATATGCTTAAGTGTGTGCATTGCTCTATGTACATGAACTGTCCCCTTGAACTTAAGTCAATTTAAGCATGTGAGTAAGTGTTTGGAGGATAAAAGATTAACAATTTTTAAAAGCACCTCAGTGGTGTGAAGAAAAAAGCAAACACACTGTGATATATGAATACAGTGAAAGAGAGTCAGTGTACAAATAGGATGTCATGTTAGATTCATGAAGTCATCCTTACACTCTACTTGGTTCTGGCTGTATCACATGGAGTATTTGGCAGGGATATGTGGATCAATTGGAAAGAATCCAGAGGAAAGCAACAGCAGTGAATAAGGTTTTAGAAAACCTGATTTAGAAACGAAGACTGAAGAAATTTTTTAATCTGGACAAGTGAGAAATCTCACAGAATGTAGGCTATTTAGTGAAGTTTTATAGGCTTTGTATGAGACAATACTCTGCTAACTTCAATACAGGTACTTAAAGTGTAGCTTCACAGCTTACAAAGATATACACGAAAACTTCAAAACCCTTCTCTCTACATTTTGTGTGAGTACAGTCCCAAACAAAAATCCCACTTGCTCAAAAAATGAAAATAAAAAGGACGCAAATAGTTTTCAATTTCTATTTCAGCTTGTCAAAATTGTACATTTGTTTTCTCCTTTGTGATATAATTAATTTAAACATTCAAACAACATTTGGAACTACACTTAATCTTGTTCTTACAAATCACTGTTTTTCAGATGGATTGAAGAAATTAAATAGTTTTTGTTTGTTTGTTTGTTTCCCTTTCTGGATTTTTTTTCTCATTTCTAGGAAAATAAATAAATATGAGGTAACTGATTTGATCAAAGTATATAAATGTTGGGAGTCATTCCCACCATACTATCTATGGATTACTAGAGTTTAACATTCTTACTTATAAAGAGTAGGAGGAGATCAAAAATGAACAGAATGAGAATGTTCATGCCTAATTATCTTTATTATGACAGAGGATCTTTGTTTTAAGTTGCAAGGTTATAGCTTATGGAATGATTGTGTATAAAATATTGATGTTACATCGATACTGTATTTTGACTGTTAGCATGGTGTATGCCGTCTGTACGAAACATAAGATCTGGCAAAACAAAAATGTTTTTCTAAGTGATTTACAAAGTGACAAGATTTTTTTAATTCCAGCAATCCTAAAGATGGAGTGAATTATTTTCTTATAATTGTATTCCAAGAGTGAGTGCCTCAGTAGCAACACTAATCAGGAAAAATCTGTAATCTGTACTATTTATCATGCAATTAAAATGATTAAAAATGGTAAAATAGGAGGAAACTGTCTGAAAAGAGCCACAAGTAGGCAGATATCCAACATATGCTCCTGCAATGGAAACCATAAAGTATATGGTTTAATATATACATATTTTTAATTATAAAAACAAAAACTCTTCAAACAGCAAATGTATATGGAAATATCACTAGAGTTCCAGCTATTGATTTTTCTTTTCACAGTTCCTACAAAGTGCTTGGATGGCTTATTTGAGCTTCTACAAATCACTGTGTTCTAAGTATAATGTTATTTTTCTTACTTCCATTATTGTCTTCCTCCTTTAGCTTATTGTAGGCCATACTATTACTCTACAGCACCTCACTCTTTGTGTTTTACACTATGTGGTAGGAAGGTGCTGACATTTAACCTGGATTAGCGAAGTGCTTTGAACTTAAAAGAAGAGTTACCCTTCCCCAGACAGCTACTGGAGAGTGGTCGATCTCCAAAAGGTGATACAGAGTACTTTGGATGCCTTTTATGATATGGCACAAATACTAATGCCTATCCAGAAAATCAATGTTCTCTATCGCATCAAACAAATATTATGGAATTATTTTCTACCAGACACTGAGTGGAAAAAAAAAAAAATTAATTAAAAAAATAGCTTTTGAGAGGTGAAAGAGAAGAGGAAAATACTTAAGAAACCTGAAGTTGGTATTTTATTTGGGACAAAATTTGAAATTATGTTCTTGCAAGCATCATCTCTTTAAATGACTCAATATTTAAGTACTTATATACCACATTTATAACTCCAGGTTTAGTGGGGACAGAGAAAGGCGTGTTAGATGTCTCTGAAAAAGGTAGAGTATTTCTTCATTAGTATAGGCAGACAAATTTCCGACGTAGGAGTTTCAGTGTTACCACATCACTCTGTAGTTCTAGAATGAATACATCTTCCCTCATACATCAGCAAACAGACAAAGGAGCTCTCATCTGTTTGCATTTTTTCATTTGAATATACCATAATTCTCTGTTAAAGACATGCTTGAGAAGTAGAACTATCCAGGTTCCAATTCCCAGTCAAAATCAGCCAGTAGGGAGGCCTAAACCTGGTCCTTCATTCCCATGAGGGACTCCATAATTTCTGGGATGTTAGGTACATGGGGTCTGATGCATCTCTTTCATTAGAAAGTCGTTTCTGACAAATGCATTGCCTGAATTCTGCTCCCAGCAGAGTCTTTGGTTACAACAAATCCCTGACTTGCAACTAATGCTTTCTTGAGAAGTTCTGATAGTGTCTAGGTATGGCCCAGCTGATAATCAATGGACTACACTATGAGAGATTGTGGCTTACTCTAAGCTCCAGTGTTGTTGGTAGTAATTATTGCTCCAATGTAATCAATTTTAAAATTATTTCTGTTTTAAATACTTCATAGTCAGACTTCAAGAGCATAACTAACAAGGATGCCATATTGAGCTGTAAGTGTTTTAGACGCAGACACATTTAAAGTAGTTTCTTTTCAAAGCTCTGAAATTCCTTTGAAAATTTAATATTAATAACTTGGTCTCCTTTCTTCTACTCAAATGCAAATGGTTTATTTGAGCTTGAATACTGAAAATTTAACTGTAGGGGACCCTATATATCAAGGAAGCATTCAGTTACTTTAAGATTATATCACAAATTGCAAAGCAAATTACAATATAAATGCAAATATATATGCTATAAGCAAACAGAAAACTGCTAGAATTATAGTAATTCATGAAAATAGCAAGCTATTGATCTGTTGAATCTAATCAAAGGGTCTAACAATTGACTAAACATTTGGTACCTCGTTTTAACCTTTTTTGTGAACAGACCTGTTGTTAAAGCATATATACACGTGTCCCCTTTCAATACATGCTATATAGTTCAAGGGAGAAAATGGAAAAGAAAAAAACATTTGCATGTTCACTTCAACTGAATGAAGTAGAAATACGAGACGGGATAAACAAAAAGGAGGTATTTGTGGGTATGTTGTCATTATTGTGACTTTCTTCAGATTGAAACATAGATTTTTTTCTAGATTTTTTTGTTTGTTTGTTTGGAGCAATAAACAGCAAAATGGTAGGTGCCACAGAATTATACACCAATATGACAACCCACTAGAAACATCCTTGTTTCTCACAAGCAGAGTGCTAATGAAGTGTTTGTATACATGAGCAAGTATTAATTTAAATGGAAGATACAGCTTTTCTGATCTGTACAAGACCAAAAAAGCAAGATCACTGCCCAATTATTAATTTAAGAGGTTAGGGTAATCAGAGAGAACAAGTTACATACAATAGAAGAAAATGTTATTTTTGAATATGTAGGTATGTGGTTAATAGTATATCAACCCATCCATTTCTAAGATAAAAGTTACTGTAAGAATCTCAGACTGTTTTCAGTGAATTAAACCCTTCCAAGTATTCCTAGTCAAGGGATACGTAATGGATGTGGGTCTATTACATGAAGAATTAAAACAGGCTTTTTCTAAACTGCCAAACAGAGCTTCAGGGAAGTTTGGTTTTACAATCCGATTTTACAAAGCACTCTGCCTTAAACTAGCCCCAGATGCACAGTTCACGTTCATGCACCTCATCTCTCCTTCCTACTTTATATGAGGTGATAATATTTTTTATTCACAAAGCTGGGAAAGATGTCCTTGAATGTACGAACCATAGACATCTATATCATTAAGCCTTGATTGTAAAATTCTCCCTCAAGATCTGACAGATAGGGACCAATCCAGTTTTATAAAAGTTTCATCATCTCTGGAAAAATTGTCTCTATTTTAGCATTCAAAATATCTTATTTAGAAAATTTGCACTAGGGCACTATTTATTACCCGTAAATTATAAGGACAAATTTGATCTATTGACTTTTGTTAAAAATAGATTAAAATGAGGAACATGAACAGAACTTAATACAGTTATTTGTTTTGTAGTAGACACTGGAGTCCTCAGCTGTGGGCAGTGAAGACTGTGAGAAGATCATTTTGTGAGACACTATGCATGCTATGAAAAGTCAATCCCTGTCTCTAAATGTTTGTTGCATAAAACCTTAACGGACAGCACATTGCTTTCTGGTGGAGCTCTACACCCTACCTCTATGAAATCCTTCTGAGTGCCCATCTAGCCACCTATCTGGAGAGGAATGAACTATAGTTACTCCTAGAGCATGACACAATGTGGCAATGAGACAGACAGATGAGGGAGCGCTATGTAGTGGGGAGATCTATAACAAGTGTAATACCAAGTAATTAAACACATGAACATATTTTTGGGAAAAGAATGTTAATAGCAAATCTTTAGTGGTATTGTCCAGCTTTTCCAACCTGTTTAAATACTTACAATTTAAAACTAGCAGTCTGGTTGCATTCACAGAGATCATGAAAATATTTATAGTTCAGGCCTCTTCACATTAACTGCAAGGCAACTTAGCACTGTTGTCAGGAACACTTTCATACCAATAAGCAACTCTTAGGTGCTATTACTAGACAAGTACAATTGTGCTAATGAATTATCTGCAAAAGGGACAAAAACTACCATTTCATATAGATGTTACTATAATATTTCTGCCTAAGCCAGTGAAATCATTTCCTCATTTATTACAATAGCTGTAATTATAATAGCTGTATCATCATTAATAGCTGTATAATAGCTGCACAATTATTAATACTGAGGTACAAAATCAATTTAAATTGACAGAACTTTTGTTATTATCCAGCAGTTATTAAGATACCTTTTACTTACAAATTTAATTCATCCCCTAAGATTACTGGGCTAGTGAATGTAGAAGAGAAGACAATAAAATCACTGTGTTAAATCTAATTTTTTCAGAAAAAAATTCTATAAACTTGCTAAATAACTTCAGCAAGTTAATTTTGATACTTTTATATTGCAAGATCGTGTCACAAAATATCAACAAACCTGTCCAGCTAGTCATAACAAAAGGTGGAGTAATCTGCAGAGATTGTCACAAAGCTAGCTGTTCTGCTATTTTCCCTTTTACCTTTGCAACGTTCTCCTTTAGTGAAGTTATCAGGGTCTTTTATTCTGCTAAGTGGAACCTAATGAGCAATATATAATATTATTTTCTCAATGACTAAGTAAACAAGACTACCATGTACCTCCCTGCAACTCTTGATGCTTGTTGCTTGTTGTAGAGGAGGATTACAACATTGTGGAATTGTGCCAAACAATTCACCTACCTCCTGAAGCAGAATGGCTTCGCAGTCTCTTTCAGAGGTACCTGAAGCTCAGATCTCTCGCTTATTACATGAATGCAGTTTCATCAATCCTGTGCACAAAACCCTGGTATTCAGTGTTACTGGAAGAGAGCATGTCCAGTCACACTGCAAAAGAGCTTATATTTTGATCAGGTAACAGATTGCATTCAGGTGCATGTGAAATTATATGGCTCCAGCCATGAGAGGACACAACAGCACCAACCGTTACATATCAGGAGCTCTTTTTTGAGTCAAAGGCCTGTAGTTGTGTCATATGGGGGAAATACCTTACATTCATGTACAAGTGTAGACATACAGGACTTTGGAAAAAGGAGACCAAGAGATAACAGGCACAAAAATTCTTGTAGACAACAATATGCTCTCTGTTCCCACCTGAGGAAATCTAAGAAAAGAGGAGGATGGTGAACAAGCTGTGGATCATACGCCTTTTTTTTTTCGTGGTCTGCATCCAATATATGAAGGACATTCTATCAGGAAATGTATCAAACACTTCTATACAAATAATCTGTTAGAAATCGGAACTGTATCACAGAACATAAATATCTCCTAACATTATGTCTCATATTTAGCTTTAAACTTCCAGACTATAATTATGATTTAAATTGAAAAATAGTATCTTTTATGAATCACAAGTTGATTTACTGTGTATATATTAAATCTTATTCTGAGAACATGCAGTGAGCACAGCTTTGAATAAATGCTATTTTATCCATAACTCAAGGACAGTGCAATCTTACGCTTACGTGGATTAAAGCAGGAGCAGACATGCACCATGGGGTTCAGACTGGCCCCAAGAATTATGGGACCTAAGCTGAAGTGAAGGATTATCACTGAGTGACGGTATCTCATCATAGAATCATCATAGAATGGTTCAGGTTGGAAGGGACCTTAGAGATCATCTTGTTCCAACCCCCCTGCCATGGGCAAGGACACCTCCCACTAGACCAGGTTGCCCAAAGCCCCATCCAGCCTGGCTTTGAATACTTCCAGGGAGGGAGCATCAACGACTTCCCTGGGCAACCTGTTCCAGTGTCTCACCACCCTCACAGGGAAGAATTTCTTCCTTATATCCAGTCTAAATCTACCCTCTTCCAGTTTATAACCATTACCCCTTGTTCTGTCATTATCTATCCTTGTAAAAAGCCCCTCCCCAGCTTTCCTGTAGGCCCCCTTCAGGTACTGGAAGGCTGCTATCAGGTCCCCCCGCAGCCTTCTCTTCTCCAGGCTGAAGAGTCCCAACTCTCTCAGCCTGTCCTCGTAGGGGAGGTGCTCCAGCCCTCTGATCATCATCCCACCAGGAAAAATAAATAAATAAATAAAAGAAGCAAGAAACAATAGCATAGGTCAAATAGTAGTTGTACATGGTGTAGAGAAATATGTTATGTAGGGGGTGCTGTGCTGTACTGGCAATTTAATCTGAGCTTTATTTAATTCACTATGGTTGCCTTGTCTTTTGCCTTTTGACATCCAAGATTCACAAGCCCATAATGACATGCATTAGTTAATTAGTTAATGTTTGTAAAGCACTTTGAAAATGTAAAGCACTGTGCTGAGCACTACATATGAGAAATTGATATGAGGACACATTTAACTGTGGGAGTGGGAAACGTACTTTTCAGATATGGTAATGGGGAGAGATAAATACTTTTGCGTAATTAAACTAGACTGTATTCTGCTCCCTGTAAATATACAAGAGATATGTTTGTGTCATACCATGCAGCTACAGCTTCACTTAGCGTATATAAACAGAAAAATGGTTCACTTGCTCATTGAAAAGAACACTACAAATCTGTGGTTATGTGTAAATGATATGCAGCTTTATAACAGAAAATTGTTGAGATTATAGCCCACATTCTATACTTACGTTACATACACATAATGCGAGATTGCCTGGAATTGTTTTTAGTGCTAAAGGATATAATTTATTATTCATTTTGTGGTGGGGAGAAGATTAAGTGGATCCCAGAAGAAAAGAAAAATTACATATGGATCTATGGTTCCTGACTGACAAAATTCTGTAAGTTACAAAGATTTTCCAGGACATCAAGAAGTACCCCTGAGCCAAACAAGGTGCTCCAAAGCACAGCATTTAAGATGTAGGCACCTGTGTGCTGGCAACTTGTACAAGAAACTGATGTATGCAGCAGTCTAAAGACATGCATATCACTCAACACACTGATGTGTCCAAGTTAGACATGCAAATTGAAAATGTGGATGTGACCAGGAGATACATGATACAACATAAACATGCTGTCAGCTATCAGACCACACTAATGTAGGGCAGCTCATATTCAATCCAAATTCCAATACTAGAAAGCTTTATCCATTCAGGACAGTGGCACAGTACATACATGTAGTATAAAACAGAATTAAGAGACTCACTATAGAGAAGACAGCTTAGCAATATGCATTTTCCCTTAACAATCATCTCCGTGTCCTAGATTTATCAGGCACTAATGAGACCAGACTAGAAATTTTTTAAGTTATTGCTGAAGAAGTGAAATACAACTTTTAGACAACTGGTAAAAAAAATTGCAGTAGTTGCAGTAGTACTGGTGCCTCTTCTGTGTGTATTGCATCAACAACACATTGTTAGGTTACCCAAGATTGTGTTCATCCTGAAGGACCACAAAGAGAAAGAAAGCTGGTTGGCTGCGCCCACAGAAAGTATGTACAATACAGTCTATAAGTGAGATCAACCACTCTTAAAACTCAGAATCAGATTTCTCAAGAAACTTGTAGTCTCCTTTTAACTCCATACAGGAAGGAGCAACAGAAATCTGTATCTGACAAAATAAGAGAAAGAGGCAAGATCAAGACAAATAATAACCAGGGAAATATCAAATATATCAAACTATTATTTTTAATTACAGTGTAAATACTTTGGTTTTCTATTTCTGAAATAGAAATTCGTCATTTTGAAAATTGAAGGTACAGCTCAATATCTCAATATAGGGAAATTTAGCTAACATGTATATATTCAGTCCCCAATATGCTTCAATTTCATTAGACGAACATCTTCTGATGGAAAAATATATAAATTTTATTCTAAGAGATCAACTCATCAAAACTATTTTATATTTGTAAAAGGTGGATTTAGTATATCACCTGGAGTTGTACGTGTGATTACTAAGTATAAAAATGATAGGTTCTTGTATGCTTTTTAATCTTGAAGGTTCTTCAGTGTAAAAGTGAATTTATAAACTATGCTGGTTCATACTACATTTTCCTGTGTATCATTAAATATATTGCCTCATTTCCATCTCTTTACACAGTTAAAAATTGATTATTGCAAATAGTACACTCAGTCCTCACCTTTTTTAAGGGCTGAAGATGGACCTGATCTTTATTTATATTTTCATTTCATTTTTTGCTAATGAGAAAAGTCAGCAGCCAGTGAGTAGGTTTCTGTTTTCCTCCGTGTGATCAGGATTTCTGCCTTTGAACTTTTGGAATTATTAATTTTTACAGAAGCATCAAAGGCTTTCTGTGGGCATTGATAGAACTTGATTTTTACATTGGTGAAGGGAAGACCTACTCGCCTGGAAGGAATGGGGGCAAGCATATTCCACTAGCTATAGATGCCCCTTTGTACACAATCTACCCTGCAACCATCACCCTTCCGGAAATGCAGTTTTAGTTATCATGCCACACTTACATCCTTCCAGATACGAGGAAATTTTTTTGCAATTTTAGGAGCCTGTCTTGATAGCCTTTTCTCTCCAGGTTTCTGCACAATATTGATAGATGTAGCACATTTATTTCCTCTTGTGTTGTTTAAGAACAGGCTGTTGCCTGCTACCCTTTCTTACAAGTGTTATTTGCTCACTGCCTCACCCACTCAACAAGCAATTTCAGTCTTTCCTCAAGCTAAGAAGAGACAAATTAATGAAACTGTGAGTACTAAAGAATAAAGAGATGGAAATCATATTCTTGACTGAGGAGCATCAGCACAAACCTTCTAAAGTAGTTCCCAGTACAAAAAGTCGGCTCACTTTTGTAAACAAATACTGGTTGACAGATTGACAGTGTTTAAATAACAGACATTTTGAATCGGAATGGTGGAAAATTCTTTCTTTCTAATCACTTGTATAACAGCTAAAATATGGTAGAAGCCTATGGCTGCACTGAATTACTTTTTTCTTTTAGAGGCCACAGATGACCATGATCACCCAGAACATGGCAACAAACACTGCCCTTGGGGACAGAAGGGCAGAAAAGACCTGCGGTTTTCTTCTGTCTGTATGACTACAGCTGCTTTATTCTCAGACCAGAAAATCTGTTTTGTCATCACCTTGTCCAAGTGAAACCATGGCTACCTTTCTCTTCTTGCTGTGAGCAGCTACATACAGTCAAACTGTACAGCTATGAAGACACTAGCCCTCCAACTGTGATATATCATATTTTATCCTGTGCGTTTCCTGCACCATTCACTTCACCGCATCTGTTACAGTTCATCCACTATCAGAGACTGTAATAAATCTGTTAGTTATCCTTGGGCAGATATCCATTGTAAATATGCTGCCAGATTCTACTAAGATATTCTGTAAACATATCTGGAACAAATAAAAGATCTTTTTTTTGGAAGCAATCATGCTGTCTGCCTTAAACAAAGCTACTCAAGCTCAGTTTTACTCATCCTTTTTTCTAGAAGGTATTAGGATGCAAAGCACTCTCCTAAACATTTTTGATGTATGCTTTTGATGCGGTGTTGGCCCAGACTACAAGTAAGCCACTTTACAGTACATTTTTCAGCGTGTATCTGTGCAATGAAGAAGGTGGCTTGTGTAATAAGCAAATAAATAAAACAGGGATCACAGACTAGTGATGCTAAAGAGTGTAATGGACTAGAATGATAACTTTTGCAAATTCTGAGCACAAGTGACTTTCATGACATGAGTTTAACTGACAGGCTGTAATAGCTGTTCTTTAAAGTGGCATTATAGACAATGGTGAAGGAAAATATGTTAATAGAAGAACAAAAAGTGGCTAAGAATATTTTTGAAAAATAGCATTTTGGGATCTATAATGTCATTAAGAGAGTACAGTACAGGCAATAAATTACTAACTAATATCGTTGATGATGACAATCCCTTGTTATTACAGAATTACAGAATTGTAGGAGTTGGAAGCGGCCTCTGGAGATCATCTAGTCCAACCTCCTTTCTAAAGCATGTTCCCTAGAGTAGGTTGAAGCAGGAGGGTTTTGAGTATCTCCAGAGGAGTCTCCACAACCTCTCTGAGCAGCCTGTTCCACTGCGCTGTTACTCTTAAAGATGTGTTATGTGTAATCTACTCATTTCTTTTCTAGTCAGTTCCAACAAATTCAACCAATTTGAATTTCTCTTATCAAAAAAAAAAATGATTATCTTACCCAAGATAGATAAGATATTGCTCTGACATAATCTGTCAGTTTTTTCTTTTGTGCTGTTTATTTCCGTCTCTTCTATCTATTCAATATTTTCCAAGTTCTTTTCTGAGTGAGTCACGCTGGTAAGTCCATATTAGCCTAAATTATATATTTTCTTTTTTATTTTAAATGTAGCTACTGTCTATGTTATTATACAATTTTTTGGTACCACTCTGTTTCTGCCTGATCACGTTGTTCCCAATGGTGATTTTATATTCCAGTATTTCTGGGAATCACATCATTTTCTTCTCTCCCTGTCTCCCATACAAGTACACATTAAACTCTGCTAGCTTAATTCCGACTCACCTTTTAGGAAGCCTAGCTTTGCTCTCGTAATCAGCATTGCTTCCCTTAAATATTGAAACACGATATTGAAAACTGGTGTTAATTGTGAATGTTTTCTATATAAAAGACAATTTGAAGTGCATAGCAACCCTCTTCCTTCATCTTCTGTTACAGAACAAAGAATCATCTTTCTAAATCAAAACTGAGATGGATTTTTGCAGCTCTTGCCTCATCCCAGTGTTTTCTGTTCACCCAAGCACAAGATTCTTTGTTGTTTTGCCTTTTCCTCACTCCTGATAAGTCATTTGCTTAAAGTTAACATTTTTTTAGAATTCTGGCTGGAGTGAGAATTCCAGAGAATTTTTGCACTTTGACTGGGAAAACTCCAGCTTCGTTAGCATGCAAGTTCCCGATCACTTGATTCCACTTGGTTTCTCTCTTTAACTGAAAACACATGAATAACAAAGCTAAATTAAAATTGAAACAGCAGTTACATGTCTGAATATTTAGTCTGAAAATTTATGCTTTTAGTATTTAATATTTTGCATAAAAATAGGATATTCTGTGTTACTTTGTAGGCTTATGGGAAATTAGAAGCATTGACAGTCCATCTTTCTTCTACTGTATCTTTTTATAAGAAATTCCTGATGGGGTTATCTTGTTGTGACAGCTAACTGATAACGAACACAGGTGCGTATGTTTTTTCTTTGAATCAGACTTAGGCATAGATGTCATAGGAAAAAAAAAGTCTTTTATTTGTACCTTGAGCTAATAAAATACAATTACAGTACCGTCAGTATGGAGAAATCTCCCACACACCCCGGTGAGCACCCTGGGGAGTATATTTTAACTATGGTGCACAGTAAATTAGCCACTAAGCACCCATTAATGCTAATGAGAGCTCCATGGTTAATTTCCTGAGCACTGTGCTGAAAAGGTACCTGTAGGTATTGGTTTTAAGCCTGGCTACCACACTTAGACTAATAAAATATACAGTAAAAAGTGAATAGACCATCTAATTGAATCATTAAAGTTGTCCTTACAGTATAATTTAAACAAAGCAAGTTAGTCGAGTTGCAAAATAAAATAATATCAGCGCAGATTAATAGGACAAGATACTTTTCAGACATGGAGAAAACATGAGGGCTGCTCCGGAAGAAATGCCTCCTATTTTATTATGTTTGTCCACAATGTCAGAGATGGGTATTTTTGGTATGGCAGTAGAGGTTGAACCTTCCCACCAACATTTCATTACATTTTGTTGCTGTGTGACAGATGGCAGCAGAGGGGCAGCCTGGCACAATGACATCTGACATGGAAGTGTATATGAAGCAAAGGGGTGGAACTGACTTTGTCCATGCAGAAAAAATGGCACCCATTGACATTCATTGATACTGAACGCTGACGGAGACCAAACAGTGGATGTGAGCACAGTGAGGTGGTGAGTGGTGCATTTCAGCAGTGGTGACAGTGGGTCACATCCATTGGTGTAGATACAAACACAGCATGCAGGTTCTTGTTCAGTGCTGGCAAAAATGTGTAGCTAATGGTGGTGACTATGTTGAAAAATAGTTTTTTGTAGATAAGGAATTGATTTATCAAATAGTGTTATTGTGCTCTTTGTAGCTGTTGGAGTTTCTATGGAAACAAATAGGATGCATTACTTTCAGGGCTGCCTACGCATATTATTTCTGTATAATATGCAAATCAAGACTCCAAAAGAAAGCATAAAATACAATTTAAGATTTTGATAAAAGCTTTTCTCTCCTATCCTGGTAACTACAGTAATTAGATAAAATAGTACAAATTTCTAATGCATGGCATGAAGCTGTTATAACTGAACCTGTCAGTTCCATTGAAGTTGCATATCCATCATTATTTTTATTGTTAATTCCATTTCACTGGTATAAGTCAGTTAGTTGTAGTTTCTATTCTCTTTTAAACTCTGTTTTTGAATGGTGATACTTCAAAATATAATGAAAAAATTTAAGTGGAATGTGCAGATGTTGCATTCTTAACTGATATATTTCCAACTCGTGCGGTGTAAGAGTCATCTCTGATTACACCAGCATTAGCTAAGTTGTCTATAAGATGAGACAATGCTATTAAGCACCAGGATCAAATCTCAAGGAAATGTTTTATAATTTCATTAAAGTGGAATATGTTTTTTTCTTGTGCATTGGCCAGGACATGTAGTACACCAATTCCATAAATCCTTACAACAGAAATAGCTTTAGTTAAATTAAAAATGAAACACATCTTAAAATATCTTTTATAGATACAGATAAATGTAGACTGTATTTATACTTGTATGATGGTCAGATGAATTCTTTCAACTCACACTTGTGTCCCTGTCATTAAGCTCCAATCCCTTAGCCCTTGATACTGAATGTACAAGAAGAGAAATCCTCAAATCTGGTGTTCCTTTCTATGGAAAGCTCTACCACTTTTCAACAAAGTGTTCACAACTGGCAATCTCTTCCTTAATCACCTAGAAAATATCTCAGAGAAAGAGAGAAGGAAACTTTTTAACATTTACTTTCAAGTTGAATTCATTTCTTCAGATATACATATTACATACAAACTGCCTCTATATTTCTGTAGCTCACCAAGGCTGCATTTAAATTCTTAAGATTCTCTCAGTGCAAAAATCAGAAGATGCTTGTGTTCTCTTAATGGCAGAGGTAACCATTTTACCATCTGCCAGAAAAATGAGAAGTATCTCATTGCAGCAAAATAGTGGTAGGACAAGGGGGAATAGTTTTAAACTAAGAGGAGGGAGATTTAGGTTAGACATTAGAAGGAAGTTTTTTACTCAAAGGATGGTGAACAACTGGAACAGATTGCCCAGAGAAGCTGTGGATGCCCCATCCCTGGATGCGTTCAAGACCAGGTTGGATGGGGTCTTGGGCAGCCTGATCCAGTGGGCGGCAAACCCACCCACAGCCGGGGGTTGGGACTGAATGGGTTTTAAGGTCCCTTCCAACCCAAGCCACGCTGTGATTCTATGCTGCTAGTGTGGAATCTTCAGCAATTGCACAAAGTACAAGGAAATCCATTGTTTTATTATTTATTTCTAAGAACGTAGCATCAGTCAGAACCACTGTGCAAGCGGAGTATGAACAAAGCATCTCTGCTCAAAAAACTTCCAACAAAACCTCACTGAAAATATCTCATTAGAGGTTTTTCATAGGTACACAATATGTAGCATCACAATTGGGCTTCAGTTATTATCTACATCATTCAACGCTCATACAAACTGTGATAGTTTTACCGTCTGCATAATTAAGTCTAGAGAGAAAATAGCGAATGGCCATATTCCCTCCAACATACTTCTGAACAAACAAATTACAAACTGAAACTGTTTCTAAAACCATGACATACAACTATGCTTAAAAACATTTAACTGCCTTAATGTACAACTTTTCTAGTAGGTACTAAGCAAAGTTTTAGTAAGTTCAGTGGTATGTTGGAAATAATGATATAAAATGAAGACAATATTGGGTCCCTAAGAGACATTTAGACAATCATTTGGAGGTGCCCTATTTCTGAAAATAGTGTACAAATCCAGTAGTGAGTGTTAGCTCTGAATTTTCAGTGTCGTCTCCAAAAGGCTTTTAAAAAGGCTTATTGGCTAGCAGCTGTTCATGGAATGAACCATCATGGCTTTATGCACACAAAGAATCCTTAGACTTCACATTAATGTCACCCCTTTTAAACTCAGTCATGCTATTCAATTTCTCTAGTGCCTGAAGTTAAGGAAGCATACAAAACTACAGATCTCTCTCTCCTGGAATCATACAAACAAATTTCAGTGTGCTATTCACTTTACCAGTTCTGCCTTGCCCTTTTTCTCACTCCAAGTCACGTCGGCTTAATCTATTTCAATTACAAATGAATTTTTGATAAATAATCAAATATTGAAATGTCAATTTGAGATGCCTTTATCTGCGTTACCATCTAATTACAAATTTTTAAAATAGGTTCTATTTTCTTTTTTAAACATTCCCTCTGACATGTTCTTTCCCATGCAGATCTGCTTTTTAGTAACTCAAGTACAAAACAGTCATTTTTCCTTCCCTCTAACACACACAGAGCAACACCAAAATCTTTGCTTACCTTATCCTAAAATGAAGTAAAAAACTAGTGATCCCAGGGATTGATCAAAGCTACTGTCCTTACCTTTAAAATACTCACACAACTGTTCATCAGATTTTAGCTTTCAGATCAAAGTGATACAGCACACAAAGCGTTCCAGCTACAATAATGTAAAAGTGCCCTCTGGGAAAAACAGACTAGATTTTCCATGTTAATGCTCATCCATCCTCTAGATTATGTTGCAAAGCAAAATTCAGAATGTTAGTCACACTTCAGGTTTCTCATACCAGGTTAGATTTTACCATGCCTGAATGGAGTGAATGTCAATTATATACCTAATCCACAAATAAAGCTGATTCTCTAGGTTTACAAATACAAGTATAGGTGATCAAATTGGATTTTACAGGAATACAAACTAAGAAAAGTCAGTATTTTATGTCCGAAATGGAATCTATTTTTAAGACTCTCCAGACCTGCAACTATAAAGCATAGCTATTTTGTTAATCACTCAGCAAAAAGATGCTGAAATACAAGCTTGTGAAAAATATGTTTCAGACCAGGGAGTAAAAGGTAGATTATTCTTCTATATGTGTTTCCAGGAAGCTACATCAGAGAACACTAAATAGTTTATTTTCTTCAGAAGAATAAAATTAAAAGGCAAAAAACCCCATGTTTAGTAATAGCAATTGTTCTACAGGAAACATACACTCGGTGAAGGTTAAAGTATTTCTTAGCAGTACATGCTCTACCACTCAACAGGAAAAAAAATAATAAAAAAAAATGCTGGCACTTAAAACTGGCAATGTAGCTATCCATTTAAAACCCTGTATCAGATTACCAATACCATGTGATGTCTTATATAAAGCTGGATAACATTCATGATCAGTTTGTATCCAGTACAAAGCTTCTCATAAATAAATAGGGCTAGAGGCATGTTTTGATGGCAGAGGGCAGCATACTGCTCTGTTCTTATTGAAAGATGGCCCTGGTTTAGTAAAGATATGTTTTGTTGGCAAAAACTCTGCTATCATCTGGTTAAGTGGAAGGATGTTCAGACATGAAGCTCAAGCAAACATTTTAGCTTAATCTTGAAGGCAAGTGATTTACTTTGTAGCATTTCAAGGCTATTTATTTTACAGTACAGCAGCTTGTTTGCCTGGAATCAGTGTGACTCACAAAATCTTGTTAAAAAGGAATATTAGGAGGAGGAAAGAGAAAAATAAAAACAAGGAATAAACAGAGAAAAAGCTATAATAAGTTAGAAATTTAAGTAGAGGACAAAATAAGGAATTAAATGAGAGGAATGTTAGAGAATACAAATATATCATCTAAATATAAATTCAGATTTATCATTCATTTGAACCCTTTAATAGAGCCCCACTTACTCTGGACAGCAATTTCTTTTGCAAATAGCTTCATAGGTATCAGTGGGACAATTTCTGAGAGTTAATGCATTTTTATGTGAATAAGAAGTGGACAATAAAGTCTTTTAGAAGATAATTGATATGAATGACTGCAAAATAGTCAGAAGCAAGGGAATATACATTCTATAAAGTTAAATATCAGAGTACTGGAAAAGAGGAGGTAGTTTTATTCACTGGGATCCCAGCATTAATCAGTCTTTAGTACATGTGCATTTATTTCATACCCACACACAAAAAAATCTTATTTTACCCATTCTAAGTCTTAGGCCTTCACTTCCTTGCCCTTGTATGCACATTTTTTCCCTGCTTCTGAAGGATACTATTTTGATTGGGAAAAAAAGTATTCATCAGCTGGAAAATACTTATTAAAAAAATAAAACAATGACCTGACCACACTGCAAATTTTATAGTCTTCCTTCGAGTAATTCTTTACTACAGCAATCTGATCAGCTATCTTTTCCTATGTCACATAAATATGGATAGGTCTTTATCTACAAGTTTTGTCTACCATTTTGTGTACAATTTTTTTTACAGAACTACCTAGTTCCTCATCAGATTTGCCAGTGTTGTTACAAATTAGCTGATTTTGATATTTGCCCCAGTGAAGGAAATATTAAAGTGTCAATTATCCTCAGATTTCTGGTAATACAGCAATGACTGCCTTAAAATTTATCTCATCTGAAAGATATGTTTCATTTCAGATTTCTATATATTACGTTTTGCAAAACATTTTCAATATGTACTACATGACTCCTAGTCTCTCACATTTTTTGGCCTAGCTTGTTTTATGTAATAATTTTGCTGTGTAACTGGCTTGCTGTTTTAGTACATGACAGCTGAGGATCTGTTTTTCCATTTTCAGCAACCAGCGATAGTGACACTACCCTTAAAAGCAGCTCCTTTGATGTACAAGTTAAAGATGTCTCTGTCACTGCAAGTCAATGGCCAACAGCCATCATTTCTTCATCATTTGTATGTAGGTGTGACATCCTCCATCTGTCTCTGTTGCCACTTACCCAACAATCACAGGATTTAGGGAAAACATGTAGGTAGACAGAGGACAGGCATAAGACCTGTACAAAGGATGGATTATTCTCTCATCCTCACTGATCGTAGTATTAACTGGTGGAATGGAAATACAACTAAGAAACAGAGGAAAAGGATTCAGCACAGTGAGAGGGACATATGAAATAATCCCACAGAGCCCATCGCTAGCCAAACAGATCACAGGCACATGCTGAGGTTGTGCTGTGAGGTTCATGTGTGAGCATCATATGAAAACTATTTTTTCTACCACTGAAGATGACCAAAGGGACAGATTTAAAAATGAACTATCTGACTGCTTATTGGGTTTGGTTAGAGTCTAATTAAATTCTGTCTATACTGATTCTTATATGGGGGAAATCTAATTCTGACTAGTTCACTATCTACATGAAAGGAAATGTTTTTCTGTCAGTTTCAGCCGGGAACGATTATTCAGAAGTATGCTTCCTGAGTGTGCAAAGAGATTAACTTATACAGGAAAGCAGCACTATGTTATATTTGTAAAAATCCTCATACAAGCACTCAAATGTGACTCTTCAAGCTCTAATGCACCTACTGCATTTGACAAATCTATCATCACATTCTGTTATTTAGTGTTGAACACCAGAGAAATTATTTGGTTTTACAAGGTGTAGATATGATGATTGATTTAATTGTAATACAAATTAAACCAAGTTGCTCCTATCTTCTACATATAAAGTATCAGAGCTGGATTACTAAAAATCACCTGCAAAGACAGTGCAATGTAATTGCATTAAATAGCACGTGCAGACATATTAGGAAAGAAAATTGGTGGAAAACAAAGTTATAGATCTTCCATCAGTTATTGTTCAAAAACACTCTAGGAGCTGCCAGGCATGCCTCACAGTAACCTGCAGCTTCTTTTGCATGTAGGGCCTTCAGAAGTCACAGGTGAGGTAGCAGCAACAAATGCTGTTTCAGCAGATATAAGGAGCAGCTGGTTAGCTTAATGGTTCTTCAGATAAATATAAGTAGAATCCCACAGCAAGTTAGGGGCAATGTGACTGCATCTTTCCAAGGGTTAAATAATCCTACAGGCATTAAAAGTTAGTGGCTGAATCCACTAGTTGGGCTCTGGAAAGCCATAGGTAGAGAAAGTCACTTTATTTGCTTCCAGCATGAAAATCTCACCTAAACATAAAATCCCAAGGGCAACATCCCACTTCTTTGCAAACACAGATGATCACAAAGCCAGACGGAAAATTGATCAAGGCCTTGGAGGACACTGGCTTTGAACAACTGTTTTTTAGGGCCTTCTATAAGCCCACAAATGCGGATATCTTTTTCGCCTGAAAACTGACGGATATTCCTGTGGTCTAGACAAATCAGAAAGAGACTGCAGCTATTAAGAAATCATACTGCTAGGAAAAAGAAGTAGGCCTTGCGCAAGGAGCTCCACAGTAACAGAGAACTAACAGGAGAGAATGGCTTCAATGACAGAAAATTATTTTAGCTAAACTATGCATACATCTAGATGGAGAGGCCATGACAGGATACTTCAGGACAGAAAGCAATCATTCCTGACCTGTTGATCACAGTCTACTATCTCATGTCCTCAACAACATTTAGCTATTTACTGACCAGTTTGGATGTTCTGCAAATCTGTTTGGACTTAAAGATAATCTAAGAGAAGTGCAAATTCAGTCAAGACCAGATAAGGCTGACTCAGCAATATTCAAAGGTACACACAATTTAGGGTGAAAAAACTTTCCCTTGGTTGTATGCACCCCAGAGGCAAGCTTGCGGATGCCAAGGTACAGGATGGTATGCATACGTATGTATGATATAATGGCTAGTAATCAGGTGATGTCTATAGAAGGAATATGATAATGATCCACAATGAGGGGCCACCACATATCACTTTTCTCTACTGTGACTCAAAGTTGGGAGATTTAGGTTGCATATTCTTGATAGGCATAACCTTGCTGTTATGTTCTTCTATCAGCTCAGTTGCCAAGCTCTTCAGCAAGTAACAGAATAATTCCATATGCGGGACATTATACCCCACAATTTTAGGGCACTGTACATTACCAGCAGTGAAGTTATGATATTCACAGCTGAATCGTCAAGTAGCTTGAGTTCACGACAAAACAATCCCTAAGATCATTATTTGCAGAGGGTTCCAGTCAGGAATTCAAACATTACAATCAGTTTAAAGCTAATCTTATCATGTAACAAACAGACTTTTGTGGCAGAAGATTAATTCTTTGTCCTGGCAAACTTGGATGATATCTCTATCACTGTATTGAGTAGTGGCTATGAACTCTATGAAGCAAAAGAAAGAAAAGCCAAACAAACAGTAAAACCAAAACATGTAATAATATTGTCCCTGTGGTATATCCTTTTCCAAATGCTACTCTCACCTTAAAACTTACAAATGGCTTTTACAAGAAAGAGATTTTGAAGCTTCGATGGTTACCTTGAGAAGAGACTTCATCATCATTCTGACTGGCATCAGTGAAAAGCAACTTAAAAACCTGCTTTTTCAAGGAGTGATGAGGAATAATCTATCCTGTCCCTGTACATTACAGGGGAGTTGGACTAGATGACCTTTAAAGGTCCCTTCCAACTCTAAGGATTCTATGATTCTATCAGGAAAAATGTGATAATGCCACAGCAAATGCAGAAAAAAATTCAGAACCATCACACAGTTGATTCAAATTGAAGGGTATTAAACAGGATTTGCCCACAACTAGCTTGCACATTTTCTACACTGTATTCTGAAAAATATTCCTTCAATTTGTGCAAAACTGGTGAAAATATTTTGGTTATCATCAAAGGGATAGTAAAA
>WBMW01001258.1:120175-151455 GCA_013396635.1 Penelope pileata | reverse complement strand
AAAAAAAAAAAAAAAGTACACAGGGCATGAAAGAGGATTAACAAATATACCACCATGAGATTTTCAAATTTCAATCACGCATTATAAAATTATGTTCAGGGTTTAATAGTCCTTCACAAAAATGCCTATAGTGAAGTATGCCATCACATTTTGGGTATCTGATCTTCTAAAATGTTAACTATTTAACAGCACTGAAAGCAAATGAAGAAGTAAAGCCAGGCTGGATGGGGCTTTGGGCAACCTGGTCTAGTGGGAGGTGTACTTGCCCATGGCAGGGGGGTTGGAACAAGATGATCTCTAAGGTCCCTTCCAACCTGAACCATTCTATGATGCTATGATTCTATGATAAGTATTCAAACTACAGATTAGTATTTATAAATGGATTTCAACTTTCTTCATAAGACCTTATGCAGTCATACATTCTGGATGGAAATTTTAGTTTTTTACTCAAAAACATACATGCCAAATTTAAAATAGCTACTGAGTACAAAGAATTTTTGCCTTTTCTGCTTTTGTCATGAGTATAGCATCATGTCTTTTCTTTCTACTAGTGTTGTACAGTTTTAATTCAATAATATATAGAAACCTTTTATAGATAGTAAGATGTTGATATTTGCTTTTTTATTTATAAAATAAGACATTTTTCCTCCAAGGACTTCATTCTTATCCCACAGAAATCTTACTAGCAGGCATAACGACCCCAGAAAGTATCTCTATTGGAATTCAATTTTGTGATACAGAATATGCTTTGTTTCCTCAAGATTACGATAATATAAGCACAGAATGCATAGTCCTGCTGTGCAGTGTGATAAATTACATGATCTATCTTTCCATAGAGTACTTACAATGTGGTTTTACTTTTTATAGAAATATTTTCAAAACCTTTTTAAACGTAAGGTTTAAATATGTTGCTGTTTAGAAAATTCTGCTTCCAATTCTAACATATGTTTGAAATTTGCCACAAACGTTGTGAATACAGATTAATGCAGAGGTGTGTTTCATGTGTTTCTGCAATGAACACAAAAATAATATAGATGTCACAGTTTCACGTGATATATGAACAAGGTGCTATACTAAATTATCCTTTGAGATTTTGAGTATTAGCATGATATCATATCTGTTCTGTCTTCTGTTTGTTTCACAAATCCATCACTTCCCTTCAAAAACCTAAACAGAGCAAGTCCCTGAGTGCTACATTGTTTTCCATTTGGCATTTGTTGGCTTGGCATTTGTTTTGCTGATCTACTGATACAGAAGGCAACATTTCTTGTGCAGTAGTAGCCCATCGTCTTTCCCACATGCATCACACATGAAGTCAGAAGGAACGGAGCATGCTGCATAGCTCCAGGCTGCCAACCATGGGCCAGCAGGCTCCTGCAGCTAGGGCTGCATTCGTTACACCTTGTTACACGGGGGTGATTGCTTTGCTGGGAGCAACTGTTTTCAGTAGAGTGGGTGGTCAGGTAGTATGAGATACAGCCAGTTCAGCAAAAGCAGTCCTCTTTTTTATCAAACATCTTGGTACTAGCAAACAAAACTAACAAGTATGTTCCAAAATGAAGCTCACAGCCTGAGAGGAGAGGAAGAGCATTTACAATATGGACTTGATCCATTTTAAGCGTTCTAGTTGGCAAATGCACTAGAGTACTTAAAAGAAAAAAAATGACTAGAGACTGCAGCAGATAATCTGGCATGAATAAGGAACAATATTTTGTAGGTGGGTTCAGTACAAAGCAAGGTCCATTAGGCTCAAAGGACACTGCTACAGAACAATGGAAGCAGATAGGAAGTCTGCACTAATAAATATGCCCATTGGGCCAGTGCCACTGACTAGCATGGCATAGATACATACAGAAGGATTATACACTAAATGGTGCAAACACAGTACAGTCCATCTGTCATAAACATTAAGTCCAAAGGCCACAGGTGCAGATTGCACTAAAAAGTAAAAATTACACACAGATAGAGACCACTTCATGTAATATGGAGAAGGAAAAAAAAATAGCAAAACAAAACAAAAAACTAATTTGTTTCCAATCAATAAATGTTCTCAGAACAGCCTTGCCTGCCTTGGTAATCTCCGCTTCTTCCTTCCCCTCTGTCATTGTACATGTATAACATATATTTTATTTCACAAAAGTGCTTTGAGCAC
This sequence comes from Penelope pileata, assembly GCA_013396635.1. NCBI lineage: Eukaryota > Metazoa > Chordata > Aves > Galliformes > Cracidae > Penelope > Penelope pileata. The sequence continues at coordinate 149,303 of WBMW01001258.1, read as the reverse complement.
TTTTTAAGAGATACTTTAATGTGACACTAGTAAAGGTTTGAATGTGATTAATTAACTCTTTGCAAGAGACAGCAATGAGCAGGATCAATCTCATTTTCCTGAAGTCTGAACTTAAAGTGTCCAAACAAATAAATAAATCCCAAAATGTAAATACTGATTTCTAAGACCTGTTTCTCTACCCAATACGACGAGATTACATTATTCCAGTTGTCAGTTTTGACTTCCGGATCTTGTGGGGGTATGGTTTCTCACAGCCCAAGCATATTTCTGTTTTGATTAACTGTGGACTAGCTGAAAGCTCCATAATTTTGCTGTTCCATGGATTACCACTCTGAACTTTTACAGCATCCAGTTCGCAAGTGCTAACTCCTGCCCTGTTGCTGCATTAATAGCTGTGACTTCAGTTGCTCCTACTTGCTCTGCTTTTGCCTGACCTCAGAGACCAGGAACAACCAGAATAAAGATTCTTCTCTCATTGACTAGGTCTGTTCAAATGCAAGCAGATAAGTCTTTGGTCTGTCATATTTCAGGTCATCCAGCTCTCGAACAGCAACCACAGGAACAAATAAATGTGACACCAAGCTTGATCTTGTAGCAAGTCTTACTAATCACAGTCACTATTGTGATACCTGATCACCCATTTCCCATTAGTGTGAAGCTCAAGTAGAGCTTGCTTCCATTTCTGTTCATGCACTGTAACTCCCAAGCAGGCCTTCCCTAAAAGACCGGTTCCTCTGTCAGGATGTACAGGTGCAAACTGAAGAGGTTCCAATCATCCATCACTAACTTTCATCATCCGTGTCTTTATCTCCATTTGCCTTCACCACGATACTGGCAACACACATGCTCCTGACTTCCCTGAGCTCCTCCAAGGCTGTTGTTTTGTGTTCCCTTACCATATGAAGATCTGCATCATGATGGCATTACTGCCTTGTGATCTGAAGCAGGGAGGGTCAGGAATGACTGAACACGTCAGAGGAAACATGCACCCACTTCTCTTCAGTTCCAGGCTTCATCCTGTTCAAAACATGGTACTGGCTAGTGATCACATAGTCATGGTAATATTGTATGTAGAGCATGGCTGTCCCACAGCACTGTTCTAATATTTTCAATTCCAGTGGATCAAAATTGTTATGAGTTGACAGATTTCTCTCCTTATTTCTAAGCAAAAATGTTCACATCAAACTTCAGAGGAAAAGAACAAAAACAAGGCATAAGCAGCATCAAATCAGACAAAGGCATGGTTCAGAATCCATAGGCCATCCATTCCATACCAATGGTGTTCACTGTCCTGGCAGTGTACCTGTACACAGTAAATTTCCTGTATCTTTGGAGGGATGATCAGGATTCCTTCCCTGGAGGGATCATCCCAGCAGGAACAGGAGGGTCAGATATCTGAACAAGACATCAGCTTAAGCCTGAAATTTTGATATTTTTTCATTATTATCTATGTAAGAATGATATTTTGTCTTTATTAAATAGTACAGCAGTATGCCAACTGCCTATCTGCAAGGCAACATTTTACAACATTTAGATATTCTTTAGAGCTCCTTAACAAATCAAGCTCACGTAATGCATGGAAATAGATAAGCTCACTTAGGAGACAGGAGGCACTATTCCCTTACAAGGAAAATGTCATTTCAAAAGTTGTAACACTATTATTTCAAAAGTCTTGCTCTTCCTAAACATGATTTTTTTTCTTTTTTTTTCTTCTGAAGGCATCTCTTCTTCAGAGCAAACTGCTTTCTCAGAGTCTCTTCATGGGGCACATGCTACCACCTCCAACTGTCTTGGTAGCTATCCACGGAGCTCATTCCAGTTCATGAAAGTCTTTCAGGGGGGTACATAGACCTGGATGAAATATTCTAGATGTGGCCTAATTAGTACCAAGTTAAGGGAAATAACTTACTTCAGTCTAGTAGCTATTCTTTTGTTAATACTGTACAGTACTTCGTTAACTTTCATAATTGCCAGCATGCAGTGTTTAGCCCACTGTACACCAGGACGCTTATTAAGCAGGACTGGTTTCAGCATAAATCTCTCAACTCAACATATTACAGTCACTGAAATAGAATATGAACCATTAGCTACTACCTTTTCAGTTTGGTAGTCATCTAGTTTTATACTCATCTACTAATGCATCTATCTATTCCTTAACAATAACATGATTTTATGAAAATGTATGAATATGAATATGGATGACTGTGCTGAAAAACTTGCTAAATTCAAAGCAGATAATATCTCCCACTCTTCTTAACCACAAACCCAGTTCTCTCATCATGTAAGCTGATTGAGTTGGTCAAGAACTAAAATCTGTGCTACTCCCAACCACATTTTTCTCCATTTGCTCAGAAATTCCAAGATCATATCAGCCTGTAATTCCCCGTTTCATTCTTTTGGCCTTTTTTAAAGATGGGCACAGCCTTTCTCCAAGTATTGGGAATCTTCTGAATTCCCACAACCTTTCAAAATAGTGTCCTTGCAAAGACATCATTCTGTTCTCTTAACACTCTTCACATATCAGGGACTTGTACTGGTCAAATTCAAAGAAGACCTCACTGGTGAAGACTGAAGTGAAGGCACTGAGTCCTTCAGCATTATCTGCATCTGTTCTCATTAAATTTCTAGCTCCATTCTTCAGCAGGCAAACATTTTGCTGCTTCAGTTTTTTTTTGCCTATCAATGTAGCGACAGAAGCTTTTCCTATTGCGCTTGATCTGGTTTGCAAGCGTCAGGTCCTGCTAAGCTTTGGTTTATCTAATACCATACCTGCATGCCAGGTTAATCTTTCTATATTTCTCTTTTGCAGCCTGTCCATGTCTCCATCTTCCGTATATTGCCTCTTTGTTCTAGAGATCCATCATGAATTCCTTGTTAAGCCAAGCTAATCTACTCCCATCCTGCCAGATCCAAACTATTTTCAGTCACTTTTTATGTCAAGGAGAAAAAGGTATGTTCTGGATATGACATAACTGAGTCCTGTACCTCTTCTTTACATCAGATGATTTTACACAGTATACACAGACTTTACTCCTGACAATCCTTGACTCTCAGAATTAAGATCTATGCTACCCTCCTCCTAAGATGCATGGACTTGCCAGATTTTCTCTCTGCTCAGGTCACATGTTAGGAAGTCTGATGTGTTCAGATTAGAGTACCATCCAAGACCAACAAAAATTCAGGTATGAAGGAAGTGATATTTCCAGGAAGATTATAAACCTGTTGTACCCGGGGTACCAAACACTGTCTGTCTCTAAAGATCCTGCAAAATGACCCTGCGTAGAGCTGCAACATGACCCCCAAACATGATCTTGCTGAAATGAAGGCTATAAACTCAGCCTGCATCATCTCGGCAATATAAACTGCAGAAATCATTGTCTTAAGACCAAAGATCTGCTGTTATATTTTATCACATACTACTTCTAAGTATTCATATTTTCTGTGGTCATCTTTATCACCAGCATTAAGACACCAGAAAAATCTTTACTCATACATTTTCTTTGTAGTGTAAAGTACAAGAAGGATGTGGGGCCGTTGGAGCAGATCCAGAGGAGGGCCACAGAGATGATCAGAAGACTGGAGCACCTCTCCTATGAAGAAAAGTTGAGGGAGTTGATATTGTTTAGCTTGGAGAAGAGAAGGCTCCAGGGAGACCTCATTGTGACCTACCAAAACCTGAAAGGACCTTACAAGCACAAGGGGACCAACTTTTTACATGAGTGGATAGTGATAGGACAAAGGGGAATGGCTATAAATTGAAAGAGAGGAGATTTAGCTTAGATGTCAGGAGGAATTTTTTTACTCAGAAGGTGGTGAGGCACTGGAACAGGTTGCCCAGTGAAGTTGTAGCAACCCCTGTCCACAGCAAGGCGGTTGGAGTTAGATGATCTTTAAGGTCCTTTCCAACATAAGCTATTTTATGATTCTATGATTCTGTGAAATCTGCAAGCAAAGTGGAATATTTTTTGACGCATGCAATCACATGATTAACACTTCTATATGAACATTATCAATAAAATTATTTCCATGGGGAAAAAAATGCAATATTTCTTTGAATCAGGTTCACAGGAAATGACATGTGATTCTGTTCCATGCTGTCTAAAGCAGCTAGTATTTTTTAAGACTTTTATCTATATTTCATTCAGGTTTAATTAAATTTTTTCTTAAATTTGAATGCCTTAATTTCTTAAGGAAAGTAAATGTCAATATGAACTTCTCAATATCACCAAAAACATTAATGAGCTGCCAAGAAAAATTGTCCTGCAGAAACTTCCTCATATTTTTTGTATGTATTCCTATATATATGTTGATAGAAATCACAAGTATTCTGATAAAATTTCGGTATATGTAAACACAGATAAAAAGTTTTCAGAAAGACACATGTATTTTTCTGGACCAACAAAACAAATTACATTTTTATAGTGTTGGGAAAACCTAGTGCACATAACTGAAATTGAGATTTGCCCTTAAAGTACGAAAGGAAATGTAAGATCATAGGATCATAGAATGGCCTGGGTTGGAAGGAACCCCAAGGATCATCAAGTTTCAATCTCCCGGCTGCAGGCATAGCTGCCAACCTCCAAATCTAGTACTAGATCAGGTACTTATTAAATATTATACTTATTAAATACTGCAAAGCCTGTTCTTAAAGAATGCTGGCAACATATTGGGCAAACACAACTGTATATTGTGCGAGTTCCTTTTGATACATTAAAATTCTGTGTTAAAACATTTATTCTATATTTAGGCCCAAACATAAGATCCTCTTTCAGAAAAAACATGTTAAAAACATAAGGTCTTCAGAAATGATTTTGCTTGTAGCCTTGACTATGTACTACAAAAACTGAACGCACATGTATTTTACTTATGATTAAGACCCTTAGGTACAAGAAGAACAGCTAAGAAATTGTTTATGAAAAGGAAGTGATTTTCAGAGTTTCTAGAAAGCCTTAACTCCACCTCTGCCCCAGTTTTAATGCTGACATTATAAAGGTTACAGGTCCTCAGCCTCAGGTCACCACATAAGAGTTATTTTTCTGGTATGGAGATATGTAAGACACTAATTCTTAGGCTCATCATCCTATTGATTTCAAAGAGAGTTAAAGAATATTAAGAACAAACTGGAGTCTAAAGTTGATTAGAAAGAGAAGCATACAAGAAAGTCAGTAAATGAAAAACAAAAACCTAATATTGATTTGAGCTACACAGAGAAAAGGACAGGTAACAGACTCCCAATAGAAATTTGGGACAAAGTGGAAAAAAAATAACTATACTGTGGGGTCTAATATGGTCAGGGAAAGACATTATTTCTGATCACTTAAGTGGCTTCAAAACAAAATTGCCTCTACAGATATGCATCACTAAAATGGTTGAGCCACCAAATACGAATATATTGACATTTTCTTGTGATATAGAATATATTTTCCAGAATTATATCAACTCTTTTAATTGCCCTTTTTATTCCTGATATAGGTGTGTAATATACCTTTTTTTTTTTCTCCCTGTGGAATGTTGAACTTTAAACTTATTTTTTTACTTTTATCATTCAAATTTATTGGCTCTAATTTATTTTAGGTTATTTTGCAATCTGCATATTGATAACATAATTACAGGTAAGAAACCTTAATTAACTCAATTTCTGGTGCAAACACCACAGTTTTCTTGTTTACATGCAGACATTTTTCACTAGTGCAGCTATCTCAATTACTGATCAGCACTGACTGAATTAGTGCTATTCCCATCTGGACACAAGCCCACAATTTTTTTGATACATGCTTAAACAGAACACGCAGATTTATAGTTCAATGGCAGTTTACTTCATATCAAGTAATGCAAAAATATTAGAAATCACAACTATACACACAGACACACAAGAGGATGGAAAATACTGAACACTAATCTATCAAGAGACTGAAGAATTCAACAATAAGATAGATCTTCTGTTCCTTAACCATGAACAGCTCTGTTGTATTATTCTATATCTGATCTGGATACAGACAAGGATAGCAAACTTCTAACATATCATTATACTTGACTGAAGTACATGCTTCCAGCAACATTGTTTTGGTCCCTGATTTTTGGGGTTTTATATCCCATATGTTACAGAAAAAGCCAGACCAGATGTTCATGAAATTTAACATGTAAACAAACTTAATTGAAGCAATACAAATACTTGAACATTTGGAGTTCAGCTCTGACTGGCTAAAACCAGACTATTTAGTATTATAAGAACCACTTAGCCTCAACCTTTGTACTACTTTTCACAAAAGGTGTTTGATGGGGAAGACTCTCTCCCACAACTGTTAATGAAGAGTATCAGTTACTGCAACTGAAAATTTCCACTGTGTGTCAGCAAAAAACACTTTCTCACACCCTTTACACCCAGTAGAAACTCAAATGTGAAAAGCTCTATAGGAAAATATTGTGTACCAAAACGGTATTTTCATTAGAAATTTATCTGAGGAAAGAAGTTGCTTTTGACTTTTGTCTTCAAGCTTATGTACTTAAAACTCAGCCAAAATCAAGAGTGAAATCAATAATAGATATTTCTCCATTCTTCTTTAAATGAAGAGAAACTTAACTGAATTTCATCCAAGCCTTTGATAATAATTGTAGGCTCAAAGAGGGAATTGTTGTTTAATACCCCATCACTCATATGCCTCCTGTTAGATTGGACCCTGTGTTATGAGAGATACAAGATTATTTCTAAGTTTCCCTTGTTTCAAGGTAAAATAATAATAATAATAATAAAAAGTAAGAAGCTCTTGGCTTCACCGTTAGTTCACAAAGAATTCCTTTGACTTTGCCAAAGCCAATATTTTATACCACATGTATAAAGGGAGGTCTTTCATGGGAAATTCAACTGGACTGGAAGACCTGTATGTGATGTTACAGCAACAAAAGTGAGGAAAGAATATAACACAGGTCAGATATGCAAGAGTTGTTTACGACATCTCTATCTCCTTCCAACCTTGGTTTATGCTGTTGATAGTTGTTAAAAGTTATCAGGGAACCCCTTCCCTACAATAACCCATTCTTATGGTTCTCCAAACTGTGTTTGCACTTACTCCATTTGACTCTAATGGTGCTCAACAGAACAGCCTATGAGAAAGGCTTGCTTGATCTCTGTCTAGTACCTGTCACCTTTAAGTGCATGAAAAAGCACATAAAAAGAAAACGTGGTTTTCAGAGATGTTGGATGTTTTCCAATTCCTCTGTAATCAATTTAAAGAAGAGCATAGAAGCTAAGTAGAACAAATGAAAAGAATTTTCAAAAATATTCACCAATCGCACAGTTATATTCTTTCTTCTCTCTGAAGGTATTGGGAAAATTCTCCCCCGGCTCATAGACAGCAGACGTAAGTCAGTATTGATATTAAAATATATTATCTTTATCTAGTGATAAAATACTTAGGATTTTTTTAATACTCAACAACTGCAATTTAATAGCAAGGTAGTTTTCAAAGTTAAATGCAAGTAAAATTTCAAGGAAACACAGGGGACATGCAGGTTGCTCTTTCTAGATCTGCAGAAAGCAGCTTGAACAGAATCTATTCAGAGATGATCTTTTGCAGCTAATACATTTTGAAGGATCTTTTCATGCACAGACTGTACACACTGATTCTCTTCCTTGCTCTAAATCACAAAAGGGAGCCACGAGCAAATAATGGCTTTAAAAAGTGAAACAAAAGATAATTCAACTTTATACACAAAATCTGCCTGCCTGCCTGCCTCTCTCTGTGTATGCATATATATTTAAATAAAGGAATATAGAGACCTTAAAACCAACACTTAATTAAAATTAGCTGAATTTGTTACCTAAACTGAGAAAAAAATCTTGTAATTTTAAATTCAAATATCTGAAAACTTGATTCCTAGAATCATCCTAATTTACTACATAACCATCAGCTAGATTCATTGTCACTGCAACATATTTAATAAATATTATACATTAGTTTCTATACTGATTACACAAAATAAGCAATTGTACACAAGATATGCTGCAAAATGAACATTATTGCTTAAATAACTCTGTTTCAGCAGTTTGTCATTACCATATTATCCCAGGTATTTTTAATCTATATTTTCAGAGGATGATTGTAACTACTGTGTCTTTACCTTATTTTAAAGAAAAAGTTAAAAATCGAAAGTACAGAGAATAAATACACAAAGCTTTTTTATGTGACTCTACTTCCATTTCAGCACTCTATACTGACCTCTACTGGTTTATCCATTTTCATAAATATTAATCAGTCTACTTTTAAACTTTTGCACTCTCTTGCTCAAATTCAAGGATAAACCAAACTGTTCTCTGACTTCCCACAACTTCTTCCAGACAGAAAACATCAAAAAGAGATCAAGCTTTCAACAATTTGTGGCAGTTTACCTGTAGAAGATATGACACTATGAAAAACATCACATAAAATAACCTAACAGTACATATGCAGTTGGAGTTTTCTGATTTTAATATCTTTCCACATTAACACTTTGAGTGCATTATTAGCGATTGAATAATTCATCAGATTCGTTTTATTTGCTCCCTCATGTCTGTACTATTAGCTGTTTGTATACAAAACCTGATTTTTATTGTTCAGTACCCAACATCTGACTCATGATTAGGGCCAGAAGTATTACTGCAACAAAAATAACAAAGTTGCTAATACAAAATGATCGTCTTCAATCATCCTCATTTGACATACTCCTGCTTCAAAGAATACCCTTGTTTCTAGAAACCTCTTCAGAGTAAACATTTGCTCTAATTAGGACAGAGCTGGCAGCTTATCTGCAATGCACCAGTATACAAAAGTACAGTAGCAAGTTTGACATTATAGAAGTGCCACTGCAAAAGCTTTGTCAAACCAAAAACATTACCCTGTCTTACTGGAAGCAGTGACATGGTCGTCTCAATTTTTATACTACTTGGTGAAGTTTGACCAATCTATTTTCTAACTTTTGACAAGGAAAAAATCTCTAGTTCCTTACAAGCCTTACAATAAAAAGCAATTTAAGCTAGTCATAAGTAAGTTAACAAACTTCTCCGCATTCATTTACCAAAGAACACTTTCACTGTAAGCAGAACTCACGTTGCAAAACTTTCCAATTCGAAAAACTTACTTTCAGATTTGTTATTCAAGCCCTTGAGTATGAGTAACAGCTTTACGTACTGCGAGAACTTTATTTTCTTCCACTACTCTATCAGTGACTGCAAACAATTTTTATTTATTTTTTGCTAAGTCACCTGCAGTGTCTGGAAAAAAAGCCAACACAATTGTTCTGTGCAAAAACAATGAAGCTTTGTTTTTCTGCTGGTATACATACTAAAGTAATCACGCATTGTTAATTCAATTTCAGAACAGCAAGATGCCTGTTCACGATGCTATTTTGTGTAATAATGCACTTTTATTTTTCATAAAATCCCTTCTGGTCCTGAATATGAGGAAACCACTCAGATTGCTGAGCCTGAGCCTATAACACTTTTATCCTGTATATATAAATATCTAAATCATGTATTAAAAAAAACAAAACTGTTCCATGACTACTTGAACACTCAGATTTCTCTCCCTTCTGAACCATGTATTGCTGCATCCTAATGCTGTCAGTCCTGGGGACCACAAGGAACTGGAGGAACCCCAAAGAGCTGCTCGCGAGCAGTGACCCACACCTGTCCCGCTCCTGCCAGCAGGGGGAGGAGAGGGGGGCACCTCACAGCCTCTAATCCGCTGGCTGCACCCATTTGCTGCGTGTCCGAACGAAACTACAAACAGCAGTCCCACTCATAACGTCTGTGGTGAAAATACTCATGGTCTTACCTAGAAAATGCACTGTTTTTTGGTTTTTTTTTCCTTCTTACCTTTACCCAGTGAGCCAGTGCAGAGGTCCAGAGGGTTGCTGTCTGCTGGTCTTGCTGGGTTTGCCACCACTCCGGTTCTCACACTGCTGCTTCTAGGACTGGGATGGAGAACTGGATCCAATCTGCTTATTCTCTTCTGTTTTAGAAAGAAAACAACTTAGGTTCTGTCACTAGAACTGGGTTGCTCAACATGCTAGAGCAACAAAATAACAGTTCTGAGATTTGCAATTAAATGTCTTTTTCCACAAGTAAGAAATAGAAAATCTAAGACTTATTATAACTTATGAAAGAGTGAAAGAGTGTCCAGATCATGGTGAAACCATCTTCTTTCCAAGAGGCATTTTAAAGCAGTATTTTCAGTCAGTTCTGTGCAAAATATTCCACAACAGCCCCAATAACTTTTTTTCTTACCTCTGGTATCCCACTGAGGTCACATTCTGTTAAAAACATCCTGTCAAGCTTGGTACAAAAGGGCTCCAAAGAATCAGAATGCAGAAGCTATGCAACTTGCTGACTAACTTTGCTCTGTGTTATTTACCAACCACACAAAGAAAATGCTGTCTATTCAAAACACAGTTCAAAACTCTCTTCACAGAAAGTGAGTGAACAAACAGTCCCATGTCCGATGCTGCAGTCACATCTCCCATGAGGCCTGGTGATAGCTCTGGGGCAAGGGACGGAGTGACACTGCCGGCAGCCACTACAAGGCACTTTTGTAAACAACTAGTGTGTGTGAGCAGAGGAGTCGGGCGTTACTTTTCCTCTATCTTAATGTTGTGCTGTATTTGCTTTATCATCTCTAAGTCATCTTCTTCAGTCTTGTTTTCCCTGCTGAGAGCATTTGCATGCATGATCTTTTCCTCACTGTAATCTTTACTTTGTTCCAGCAGGGATCTGAAAGGAATATCTGGAATTATTTTAGGATCTAGATTTGGAACTCTGGAACTGGATTACGCAGCATAAACTAACTCAGAGTTTTCCAAATCCATTACAGAAACAAGGAAATTCAATGATTTATCTTACTTTACATCCAGCAAAATTCAAGACACCTGTTGCAAATCTTTTGCTTTGCTTCATTAAAGAAGCAGGCCTTAATTATAAAAGCCATTCCCAAATTTCATGTGTTCAGTATTAACAAAACTCGAAATAGGGATTCTGACCCAATATGCTGACTTTGCCTCACTGTGCAAATTAATTCTTAAGGTAATTTGGTGATGTTCTAAAAAACAAAGGATGTTTATATTTTCCATTCTAGTTTGGTAATTTCAAGTATTCTTAAAATCATAAACTCTTTCCTACTGTTTTCATTATTTTAAACACATTTAGTCTCTAGAAACTGCTAGTCACAAAGCTACAGTTCAACAGACAACATAAATATCTTTTTCAGCTTTCTGTAGGAAGACAGGGAAGGAAGGAAGACCCAGTGTTTCTAGTACCAGCCACTGGTCTCCACTCATGCAAACAAATCCAATGTTTTTCTTAATACTTACAATAAATCACAGGCAGCAACTATTTCCCAGATAATGAAAAGATGAAAAATTGTTCTTATTGTTCTTTATAATTTTTTTCTTAAATAGTCCAATCAGCATTGGAATCCTCTTCGTAGCACCCAATCCAAACCATCCATCTTTCTTATCTAAAAGGCAACCATCATCATATTTGGGGAGGTTTTTTTACAACTTCCTAGTAAATATTTTTTCTTATGCTTCCAATGGGTCTAAAACCCAGGGATTATGAAACACCTGTCGTGTATGTTTGTAAAAGGACAGTATGATTGCCAGTGACATTATGTTGTAAAATTAACAGTAGTCTGATTTTCCTTTTGTGAGGTTTCATTTTGCAGTATAAATGTGTATTCCCATCTCATCACGTTAAGGGATCTAAAGTGAAATACCTTTGTAAGGTTTAATAAGTTTGTGACACAAGTTCTTCCAAATCTTTATTCCAGGAGTAAGGGATCTTTACACATAAAACATAAAGGATATTCAATTGCTGATACACTTTAACAATTGAATGACTCATGAACATTAATTGGATGATGAAAGTATAAATGCAAAAAGTTTTCTAGAAATACACAAAATTCTAAATTACCTAGCTGTATTTCTTTTATAAATACTTCAAAATAATGCTTTTAAAATGTGACTGATGACTGATCTTGCACGTAGAATTGTCTAAAGATCTCTCAGGATTTTTAAAACAAATATGAATGTTTCTTAGTACCTAACACACATCCAGTCTTTGGTCAGAGTCTACAGCTGTGCCTTGTCAATCAGTACCGTGCTCCAAAAGGAATCACTTGTAGAGACCAAATGAACCTTCACTTCTCCGTAACAGCTGAAGTTACTACAATAGCTGCTTTTTCTATTGTTCATGTAGACTTTAAAAAACACAGGTTGTCCTCTGATCTGTTTGTATTTTCTTTTCTTTTTCTCCAACTTTACATTTTAAGCTCCTCTCATTTTACTAAAATTAGTAATATATTTTACTATAGTATCCATACATTCTTCCTCTTGCCTAGTCACCTCACTATTGCACTTATTTATCCGTATTTCAGGAACACATACCCTGCGTACATAAATACTTCAGTATAGATCTGGATGGTTATTTTCACAGCATCACCTAAGGTCAGAAAGATTTTAATCCCTGTATTATGGAATGGGAATTGACGCACAGAGAAACCTATGCTGGCTCAAACATGAAATCCATGGCAAAGCAGAACCAACAGAAATTCATCAGTGACAATGTCTCTTCATAGCTTCTGCAAGCATGGCAGCAGTATTAGAACTTGTTGTATAGTCATTATTCCACTTCAATATGCTTGTGGGCCAGCTCTCCACAATATTATTGAAATTTTTTAACATTTTCATGGCTTTAGAGTCAAAATACAACATAAACACAGAAGAGAAAATGTCTAGCTTTCAAATGTTTTTGTTCTCTTCTCTGGAACCCTCCTCTCTCTCTTAATGCCTATCATTCGTTCCCAGGAACAAATCGTTGTGATAATCCTTGCCAGGACCGGGTCAAGAATGTGCTGTACATGTCTGTTAGCTCAGTTAGGTGTTCCTCTTAATCCTTTTTTGAGCTCTAGTAGCTATTTTGAATAAGTCAGAGCTAACGTACAGAAATACGTATACAAGAGTAAGGTCTACAGAACATTAGGCCTCCTGCATTTAAATACCTGATTGTTTTTTCCTTTCTCTATTACTGTATAAATTTCAAAAAGTACACATTGCTTTTACACAGAAATCTAGCTAATTATGTGTTAAAAGGAGAATTGTATTCAGATCATACTCCTCCTCACTATTACAAGAGAATTAGATAATCTTATTTTCTGATTAAAATCGGCAATATCATTGCAAAAATAAGACCAAAAAGTGGAAATGTCACTGTGTTGTGGAGTTTTAAGCTCCTTTTTCTGCTGACTGTGATTTAGGTTTCTGTACGAGGTTCCAGGAGCTTTGATGCATCTGAGGTTAGCTCTTTTTGTCATGTGCCACCTGATGTTCCATGTCTCACATTTACAGTGACAGTCATTAAAGGGCACCAATTAGTCACTGTCATTCTGCTGGAATCTGATCTGAGACACTTATCATTTGACTTCTTGAGGTCCGAACTGTCATTGGCTCCACGTAATTTCATGAGGAGTATCACGAATTTCATGAGTTTTGAGTCTCAAAACTATAACGGCAAAGTCAAGCTCAGATTCTCAGAGGTTGCTCCTAACTACCTCTTGCAATCTGTTACTTTTTTAAGAATACCAACAAAGGTGTATATACATTCTTTTCAAATATTTCAGTCTGATAGAGAAAGAGCTAAGAAGTTTAGGATTTTATGTTGATTCACTAAATGTAGGTCACATGGGAGCTAAGATGTGAATCTAATAATGTATTTAATGGCAAAACCTATTTTCTCTCTCCCCAACAGCCTCACTAGGGAAATGAGACCAAGAAAGGCGATTCTAATTATGCACACAGAGGAGCCCCTACTGCAATTGCCAGCATGCTGCAGAAATCTCTGTGGATGACAGGCTGAGCTGGCAAACAAAAGTGGAATGGGTAGAAAGAGAGAGATAGAAAGCTTTTTCTGGCTATTCACAAAACATAGACAGCATCTAAAAAAAAAATTAAAAAAATAAAAATAAATAAAAGAAAGAAAGAAAGAAAGAAAAGATAATAAATCTAAATGTGAGCACGCACACAAAGAAACCCCATAACTGGCAAGCCATACAAAAACGATCTAGCTAGGTGTATAATAAGTCCAGGAACAATGTTGGATACCAACCAATCACATCCTCCCATCAAGCGATTAAAAAAATCAAACAAAAGAAGAATTAAAAAATCCCGTGCTTCCTCCTTTCTCCTGAAATTACCATGAGTTACAGTTGGGAGCAATGTTGCAAAGGGGTGGGGGGAGTGAGGTGAATTTGAAACAGATAAAAGCTGGGTAAACCACTCCAGTAGTCAGGCTCATGCAAAAGTACTTAACCAGAAACAAATGCTGCTGATGCTTTTGTTTTGGTCTTTCACTGGAGCTTATTCTGGCCTTCTGATATGCCTCCTATAGGTTGCTTCTGCCAGGCAACTGTGTGTGTGCTCACAGTCCCAACTGCTAGCACCACAGTTATTTATTTATTTTCAACCCAAATAAACTCTTAATGGCTTAACATAAAACATTTGGATTTTTTTTTTGGAAGCACACTAAATAATAAAAAAGCCAGCAGCACAATAGGCCATAAGGGAATGAAAGACATGATTGCTCAAAGCCCTATTAAAAGGTTTGTTGCTTTATTTATATTTTTTTTAACAACACAATTTCAAAGCCTTTTAAAGAAGACTCCTCCTCCCCTTTGCCTGCCAAGATAGTACTTAGCTAGGGGAGGGAGTGGCTGCCCTTTAAAAGATGATGGTATCTATTAAAGAGAAAGGGAAAGAGAAAAAAGCTTTCCCAAAAATGGTTGTCCAGAAGGGTAAGTGAAAAGAAACAAAAGGTAAGAGATGAGGAATAAACAGAAAGAAGATGGGAACATTAAAACAGTGAGTGCTGAGAGAGAGAGAGAAGAGATTTTTAAAGCAAACGTGGTTCTACTAAGGTTCTTCTGGTAATGCTATTGTGCTAACCATGCTTCACATTTAGGCTTCTGTCAAGTAGTTACTGTGAAGTGTTTCACAAAAATTAACTGTGATTGCCCTCTTTAGCAAGTTAGGTAAGGGACAGAGACCCACGCACATGCAGGCAGAGGTCAGGCTGTACAGCCAGTCCCACAGAACAGGAGACGCTTTGACAGCACACCATGTTACAAAGCAAAAGACAAAGAATGGCTATTTCTGTGCTGTGTTATTTCACTGCAGGTATAGAGGAACTTGTCTGGGTGGGAGAAGTGTCACATGTGGTTGAAATATCTAGAGATAAATCTGAGGTCTGTGTTCACTCTTCTTTCCTCTTCTGAGTAAGAAATCTCCTGTGCAGTTAAGCGGGAAGTGCAAAGAGCTTTTCCTTTCTTGGTAGGCTACTGTTAGCCACACAAGCTTAAGCTGTCAGCCTTTGGACTGAGGGCAACCTCAAGGCAACACAGAAGCCTTTGACACATCCACTTGTGAAAAGCAAGGAAGAAACTTGCATAAGAGGATGTTTTCCTTGTAGCTTGGCTCCAACAGTATCTAAAAAACCATCCTGAGAGCAGCTGTATAAGAATCACCTCTATTTCAGAGCAGAAATTTCATCCTGTGAAATTTTCATTTGCAATCATATTTCTGATACAAAGCAACTCTTTCAGTGGAACTCTCCAAATAAAACATTTCAAGGACACTTGGATTCTCAAACTGAGTCCCTACCTTAGTACAAATGCTCTAGATCAGACATGTCCAGTCCACAGCCTGTGGGCCGCATGTGGCCCTGGACAGCTAGCAACATGGTCCCACAAGATTGTAAGCTTTTAACATTATGGTGTGATTTTTAATGATATTTTTCCTGAGTTGGTTGCATGTAGCTTGAGCGTGGTCTACATAGGTGACAACAGAATGCTCTGGAGAGGAGGCCACAGTGCAGTGCTAACTCTGCCTCTCACACCCACCACACACACTCAGTTGGATCAAAAGCCCCATGTATTATGTTACACGTGCTTGTGCCACTTGGCAAGTAAAACATAGTGATTGCAGATAATAATATTTCAACCTACCCACACGTGTGTGCCTGTGGCGCCCCAATCAATGGTTAATAGGTGTGTAAAAAAGGACTTAGAAAATTAATAGATGCAGTTCTCACTGGCAACTCATGTTTGATGAAATATCACAGTATCATTAAGAAAAATTATGCACAAAAGCTTAAAAATGGATAATGTCACGCAAATCGTAATCAAAGCTGTGAATTTAATGAAGTCCAAGAGTCTGAATCATTGCCAATTCCAGGAGTTCCACAAAAGTATGGATGCTGATTGTGGGGACATCATTTATTTTTCTGAAGACAAGTGGCTAAGTGTGTTGAGGTCTGCAGTGTGTTCAGGTGTTGAGTTGGAGCAGAGATGATAGAAAGGACTTTGAAAAGTGACGTACAATGTTTCTTCTGCATGACTGAATTCTGAAGCTGCTGGCACACTGATTCACAGATCTGAGATCAAACCAGGGCAAACTCCAAAGCTGGCATGTTATTTCAGTGAAACACAGAAACACTGTCCATAGAAAAAGGATCTATTACTTTATGTACCCTATGGAGCCAAGTAGTGAAATTTTTCCTAAAGGAATCTCTGAAGAGGCCTGAAATAACCCGAGGCTAGATATCATAGAAAAAGCTAATAGACTCCTATTAAAAGGAATATTGCTTGTACGCCAGAGTCCCATAATTTTTTCTGTCATAAGATCCTGTTGATTTGTGGTGATACAATGGCTAAAATGTGATATATACTGTGAGGCCAAGCAACTCTTTGTAAAATCCATTATGAAAATGCATTACTTGCCAGGGAGAGAAAAAAGCTAAGTTGTTGAACAGAAAGTGCAGAAAGACTTCAGGCACCTAAGGGGAACTTACTCTTTCTGCAGCATGGCCAAAATGCTGCAATTTCTCTTTACAGTCCTGAAAAGGCCATGGCAACCTTAACACCTGAGGCAGCTGTGATCTTTGATCTATAAGAAGGAAGGAATTACAGCATTCTTCACTAATGTCACAAAAGGTAGAGTGGGAAGGCATACTGGTCTCTTTGCTGCTTGAATGGAGCAGTATTCCCTATCCAAGCAGTGAATGTGCACGAGACTACAGCCAAACAGACAACTGTAATGACTGCAGCACAAATTCCCTAGAATTCCCTAGAAGAGAGTAGCAAAAGTGGTATCACCCACCACCAGGGTTATTTCAGGAACCTTCATTTTAAAAAACAATATGCTTGAACTAATCACGATCTAATTAAAACACAGTATAGGGACTGCATTCTGAAGAGCCATTAGTGGAAGAGAGATAATCTTGCTGGGGGTAATCAGGGAGTCCCTAAGGATGAAGGAGACAACATCCAACTCACTGGATGTACAGAAAAGTCTCATGAGTTTTACAGGGAGCTGAGACGCAAGGGTGATGCTGGTTTTTCAGCATCACTTTGAGCTTGAGGAGAGGTTTGCCTGCCACCCAGTGGATGCAGTGCCAGTTTTGTACAGATTTCTGCAGCTTCATAGCCACAGTAAGAAAGCTTATTCCATAGCTCTCCAAGCAATAGCAGATATGGTTTAATGTTGTTATTGCTCTTTGCACATCAGTTATTCCAGATCAACATAGTCCATCTAGAAATTCAAATATGTCTTTTATAAATACTATTCCAGGATCTTAGAGACAGATTGAAACTCTGTCTTGTGTATCTGTATTAATAATTTCTGTAGGCCAGAAGTAGACTTATTATTGAATAAACTTCCTAAACAAATAATGCCAATATATTTGCTGTACTTTGTTTTCAACCTGTTGCAATGCTTTTCTTCTGTATTTCCTTACACAATCTTGTTGTAATTTATGACCTAATGCACTACTTTTACACAGATGGTGTCAGCTGCAATGTAATTTACTAGCAAAAAATGCACTGCCTTATGGAAGTATTCAGCAAAAACAGAGGACATTTATATAAAACATCTAGATCAAAGCTGAAGCACCACCAAGACAGATGAGGAAGATATGATAATCCCCATGTATTGATAATTAAAGAAAAATTAGACATAGCTCAGCATCTAGACTGACATAAATAGGTGCTGCATCATGGATTTTTAACTCTTTCTCTATAGTAACTTCCATCTGGCATACTGTTCTGCTCCAATAACTATCATAAGCCCACTTCCTAGCTGTTTTTCTTTTTAGGTGTATTTTACTTTATTTCAAGTAGTATTCTTGTGCACAAGAAACAGAACATGGAATTTACCAGGAACAAAAGTAAAGGAACTAGTCTATTACCAAGTTATGAAAAATGGGGGAAAAAATATTTTATTTTTTAAAAAAAAGGTTTTAGCACAAGATATTACATAGTGCTTCTTTCAGTCTTGTTTTCTTATAATCCAAAAGTTTTCCTAACATGTTTTAAGGATGGAAAGAAAAAAACTATAAAATGGCATTATCTACCAGACTAGGATTCCTGCATTTGCTCATTAGCAACCTCTTCTGTTGAAAGCTACTTTACTTTGCATAATCATTCACCAGACAAGACATTTGTACACTTTATAGATGTATGGTTAAAGTGTTCACCTGGGATGCAGAAACTTGAGGCTTGTCTCTTCTCTAAGAAAACAGAAGGATATTTTGAAACATATCTCCCATTCTTTCAGAGGATGACCCTTATCTCATGTAGTTAAAAAGAAACCACTAAGTCAGAAAAGGTTCCTAGCAGCATTGCTTCTGGATCAGGTTGCATCTTTTCTCAGGCTACAGTAGAACAGGTGAGTCTTTAGGACAGCAGGACCAGAGATAGAAAACACTTTAGCCCTAAGTCAAAGCTCATTTTCCCTTGTTTGCTATATTGTTTCTAAAGCCTGAAACGAAGTAGCATCCTAATGACTTTGTTGTTCTGAACCTGGGTCATTATTTTGTTCTGAAAATAAACTCTGGGTCTGTGCTAGCAACTCTGGATGTGCAGTTATTCTGATCTCATAATTCACCTACAAGCAAATGCCTCCACTTTTTATTTTTCTCGAGGAAGGCCAGATGTTATATAGAGGTCTAAGGATTTGATATTGATGATTTCTGCATGTTGCTCAGCCTCATGTTTGAAAGACAGCCTTCACTTCCTTCTGAGCTGTACTTCTGGTTACACAGCAGCTTCAAAAGACTTCACACTTGCAAACATTTTATTACCTTTGGGTACTATTTATATTCAGTTACACAGCAGTGATTTCCTAAGTCTTGGTTTCTTTTTCCAAAGGCAGTTTGTGCTTACAGACACTCAATCTGAACAGAGACATCTGTATTGATTTTTGTCTTCGCTGTGCTTTGTGTTCATGTTTCTTAGGAGATATGATACATATTCGTAACTCTCAGCCTGCTCACTTGGGGAAAAAGTGTGTTTAGGTAACTACATTCAATAATGTGGTCTACCAATCTACTGCTAGGATGCATCCTTTAATGGTCAATTTGTGCAAGTCAATGAATGTGCACATAATTAAAGCATTCAGCATCCTGTATAATGTGGGATTTAATTAAAAAAATTATATTTATTAATAAAAGAATCTATTTACTACTTCCTTAGATTGCTTTTTATCATCCTAGATCCTCACTAAAAGTTGTCACCATACAGTACTCTGAGGTACAGTCCTCATTTTTCTTGAGACCTCCTTAAACTCTGAGAAGATGCTTGCAGCTACTGAGAAAAACTGTACTCCTCCACTTACATAGGCAAGCATTTTGTAGTACGTGCTGCGTAAAAAAATCAATAGAACATCCAGCCAAATCTGATGGTTCTTGATGAGTCAATAGACCATTTAGTCCCCAGGACCAGAAGCCAAAATTAAAATAATAATAATATAATCATAAGGTTTAAGAACAAAACAAAAACAGATTTTGAAGAATTTTCATTGGGTCTCTGTCATGGCTTGGTTGTTCGAAACTTAAGCACATCTCTGCTGCAGATGTATTAGTATCTTGGAAACAGAAGTTCTGGAAGGACACTGCAGAGACATTGAGCTGCATACAAACCAACTTGTCCAGAAACAGGACAGCAGGATTTGTTAGGTATGACACAGAGCTCATAAATTCTTCTTTCTGTGAGAAAATGTAGGTCTTCAAATTAACTGGACCTTAAAAACTGGGATTGAATATGTTATGAGAAAAGAAATTAAAATTTGTCAGTGTTAAGCTGAACAAAAGTACTAAATTTGTTTCTGAAGGACAGTACAAACCCACAGAGTTTCTATCTGTCCAAATTTTACCTCAACGCTTTCACTTCACGTGTAGGAGAATCTCTAGCAATTCAATTAAAACATTATAGAAACTGAGAATTAAAAGTCAGTAGCAGTGGACAAATGTGAAATCGGGAAGGTTTGCACTCTTTTGCAATGTCTGTTATGATTAACAATTTCTGGTTAAAATATTTTCATGCCACAAGAGGGAGACACAGGCATGTAATTTCCTCATTAAAAATGAAGAAAAATGTTTTACAACTTTCCATAAATGACAACATATACCAGGAAGGTTATCTAGCCCACTTGCTCTCTGGAGCAGTTCTGAAGCAGTTCCAATTCTGGATCTGAAGAGCATAGCATAGAGGAGTTCTTGTTCCACACCAGCAAATTGAAGAAAACGGAATTAAAATTCAGGGACATTAAACCTTCACTGAGGTACAAGAATGGAATTACATAAGAAAATTGCAAGTAACACTGTCAAGGAAATAATGCAAAAGCTGAACTTCTAAGCTTTTCTGTAAGAAGCATAGTTTCTCCTAGGAATTTATATGTGGAAGAGATGAGTTAGCGCCCACTAAATTGATCTTGTTATTGTATAAAGTAGAATAGTTATGAGACCAATACTTTATGACAAAAAATGCTTGATATGATAAAAAATTACAAAAAAATTGTAAGAAATGTCAGCTAGATGGGTGATGCTATTTTACCTTAATATAATTTCCAAATTTCATAAGTAGTTGTACGTAAACTTCTGCTAATGAAACACCCCAGAGCGTTCAAGAATACAGAATCATTCAGCACGTGGTTGTTTCTAAAGTTGGTATACCTCAAGGCAATGGCACGATATTCATTTCTCCACCACATTTGTAGCTAAATCACTCTGTGAGCTCCCATTCTAATGAAATTTAGCATTATCTGTTTCCAAGCACAGCATTATGTATTGGTTTTGTTAGCTAATTCACAAAACACTAAAAAATACACTTCATATCTTGAAGCATTCACAAACCACTATTAACAGTGACATAAATGGAAGTTAAAGAATTCCCAGTGTATTGGACAACTGTGTTGATAGAAACACATTAATTCAAAGAATTAATTCAATACTGGTTCTTGACAAGGATGAACTAGACAATTTGCTTGTTCTGGCATTTGTTGAATCTCAGATCAGTGTAATTTCTAAAATCTGATCAAATTAAAATTCAAAGCAGGAAAGAAAGAATTGTGGAAGGCAGAAAGTAGAAGGCAAGACAAAAGGTAGAAGGCAAAACGTGCTGCTAATGGGAGATATTCAGAAACTAAGGCAGTCCCTCACCTGTAGTCACGACAGTGAGCTTAACAATCATGAAATTATTTTATATTTCCGTTCTTCAGCAGACTGATACTCTATAAAAATCTAAATACAGCTAACATTGGACAATGTTCAACAATTTTATATTAGAACACAACAAAAGCAGTTTGTCTTGTATATTATTTAAGCACGGAAAACCTACTTAGTTTTATGGGTCAAATGTAAGGTATCTGTGTTTCTGTTAAAAGGGAAATAAATTCTGGAGCTATCCAACCTGTTCTCTAAAGCCCTTAAAATAATAATTTGTTCTGTCTTGCTAGAGCATTTGTAAACAGTGAAATAAATCAGTGTCTTGAAAGAAATCCTTGCAAATTTTTGAAATATTTCCACATCAGGTTTTGTAGTATTTTTGCAATGTATTTCAGAGAGGCTAATACTGAAAGCTAAAACTAAGTTGATCAGAGGGCTGAATGAAAAGACATGTTTGGCTAGACAGAAACATATTAAGGGAGAGGGGAGAAAGACAAATGACACGGCTTCACCCAGATTAACTTTTTTTAACAGGAATAGTTTGTTTTCAAATCATGGAAACACATTATTTCAAAATTAAAACCAGTAGTAAAACAGTTTATTTTGAAATTATACTCTTTGAAACTACGATTAGCTCATATTGAGTTGAAAAAAATTTCAGGTCTCCCCTTTTATCAGCATGAACATAGTATAAATTACATCTGTAATCCCTAAAGAGATCTCTTCTAATTTTCTTTTCTTCCTGGTTCACTACCAAGGAGCATTCACACTCACTGGAACTCTTATACAAGCACTGAGGAACTGTGAATAGATAAAAAGGCAGCCTTTTCTCAAAAAGAGAAGTCTCATAAAAGAGACAACCTCTCTTATATATAGCATCAATACCCTTTTGACCCTAGAATTCACCTTAGCTTGCTTGTGAAGAACCCACATTTTGGGGTTTCCACAGTGAGTTGTTTATGCTTTCCATAACGTTTTTTCAGACTCACGGATCACACTTAAATAGATCAGTGGTCCATTTCACCAGACAGTGACACTTCATACTTCTTTCCACCTCCACCTGTTTTACTGCTCAACAAACAAACAGGGAACCTTTCCCCACTGTTTGGAGAGTCACAAAGTTAGATTTCCTTAAAGCTGCAATTAGGAGGTGACGACCCATAAGGTCTCCTTCCAATACTGTAAGTGGAAACAAATAAGTTATTGCCAAGAAGCTATCTAGTGTTCACTCTGCTAAGTCACAATATGCAAGAAAAGGATTAGAAAAACAGAGACATACTGAATACTGGAAATATTTGCTTTTCACTACTTTCATTTCGAAGGCTGTGCGCTAGGAGGTTTATCATAGCTTTTATAAAGTCATTTGGTGCCCAGCTTTACCTGTATTTTAGACCCAAGATTCCAGGCTTTGGCTAGAGCTGCCATTTGTTTCCTTCCTCTTCCATTGAGCTTGAAGAAAGATTCCCAGGGCCTCTTCAAAAAAATTTGGGTCTGAGGGAACACGAAACATAATAGAACATTTATAATACTTGCTTTCATCCCAGACTGATGATATCAGGATTGTCACTCTTTCCAGAAAAGGACATGATTTCTCTGCAGACAGTAGAGATGCTGCATCCAGCTGGAGGGTAGGGATAAAAATGCTTACAAGGATGCTAACAATTGAGTTTCAGTCATTAGCCTAGGCTCTTCTCTGTAGCCTGAAGAAGAGATGGATCCAGGGAGCCCACATAGCAGCTTTCCAGTACCTATAGGGAACCTACAGGAAAGATGAGGAGGAACTCTTTATCAGGAACGGTAACGATAAGACAAGGGGTAATGGTTATAAGCTAAAATAGATTTAGATTAGATAATAGGAAGAAAATCTTCACTACAAGGGGTGCGAGGCACTACATGCAGAACTCACTACATGCAGAACTCACTACATGCAAGATTTTTCTAGAAATTCCTGAACCAATCTGTCATTTCCCATTAAAAAATAAATACATAAATAAAATTAATGTTCTGGAAAATCCTGATTTTGTCACATTTTAGGTGACAAATGAATAAAAACTACTGTTGATTTACCCTTATGGGACAGTTTTTTCCACAACTGGGCTATTAAAAACCAACAAAACAGAATAAAACTGAAACTTCAAAATGTTATCTCTGTTCTAAGTAACAGCTCCGGAGTCTCCCTTCTGTTACACTAACTCGTGCTGTAATGGTGTTAACTACATATTCAGGAAAGACTTCTTACTTCCTGAGGGGTGTTGGTGTCAGGGGAGGGGAGGCCAGGGCTGTCCTGTGCCAGACACAACTTGGTCCAGGTAGCTCCACCAGGCCCACCACAGGGAAGGACTCAGCCCAACAGCCAAGCTGGTGAGGCCTCAAGAAAAGCCTATAAGAAAGGGAAAAGTGAAGTCTGGCAGTGAGGAAAAAATTTGGCAAGAAACAGCCCCGCAGAACCCAGGGGCAGAGAAGAAGGTACTCCAGGCACCTTGCTGAAGCAGATACCCACACTGAAGTACATGAAGGACTCCATTCTGGAGCAGGTGAAGAGTGTGAGGAGGGAGTGGCAGCAACAAATTTATTTGCATTGGCAATAAATTAATTTTCCCCTAGTCAAGTCTGTTTTTCTCATTATGGTAATTAGTAAGGGAACTCCCTGTCATTACCTCAACCCACAGGCTTTTCCAGCCGATTTTCACCCCTATCTTATTGAGTCTGTCAGGGTTAACCTACCGCAACTCCTATCTCACTTAAGAAAAATGGAGCAGTCAAAATCAAAACTTGTCTGACATACGATTCCACGTGTCTGTGAACATGTCTTAATTTCTCTTGGTATTGAAATGTTATGCAGTAGTACCACAGAAATTACACTATGACATCTAACAGCAGATTCTCAGGCTGTGCAGGCATCCACAATGAAATCTTGTGCAGGACAAATCTAATGGGTTTTGACCAACCTATTTAGAAAGAGTTGCTGAAATGCTATTTTAAAAAATAGTAGTAAACAAGTAATTCTTTATAGATAACAATTTTTTTTAAGTAAATCTTTTCTTAAAGGTTTAGTGAACCTAATAACTGGAGGAATGCACATCTCTATTAACATCTCAAAACCTTGTGTAGCTTTTTAGGCACTCTTATCTACAAAGATGTAGCATAATCATATCTATAACAAAATTTACAAAGTAGTGTTTATAACATTAATTAGAATTATACTGAAATATTATTACTTTCTGTGGAGGAAATTACAAATTTCTTCTTACAAAAAATAGCCTGTGCAAGACTAGATGATACAATAAGTATGTGAGTGTAAAAGATATTTCCAAAAAGTATAATCAAAATGGAATACCTAAACACAGCTCTCTGAGAGAGTATTTGTCCAAAACTCAACATCAAAGAGAAAATGAGCAGTGATGAAATTTCATGGGACAAATATCAGATGTATTAAACTAACCAGGATGTAATCAGGGCTTTCGAGAAAGAGACAGCTTTTACACAGATGTGTAAAAGACAGAAGAAAAATTGTGATTGCAGAGGGAGAGCTAGCAATGGGGAAGCTCTGAGAGCAAGTCAACTTGTGCCTCACATTGCCAAAAGTTGCCCCTCTGCCATTGGCACTCCATCTAGGTCTGATAGGGTGCCCTCCATACCTCATGAGGAGAGCAGGCTGCACTCCAGTTGGCAGGCTGACTGTATGGAGTGCAGCAGCAGAAAGACCCACAGTTTGAGGTGCATGCAGGAACTCATAGGGTGCCCTCTCACCAGCACATGGGTTAGCAGATTGCAAGGATCTGCACAAAGAGGGAGCACTCCCAGCACCAATAAGGTGGGCAAACAGGGAAATCCACACTGCCAGTGAGAGGGTTGTGCGCATGAGTAACCATTTGTATAGGGAGACAGGGGTGCGTGTGCAGGAGTATAACTTGTTGACAGTACATACAAAAGGGCGTTTAGAAATTTGTAAGCATGTATTAACATTTTGTAAGTATCTGTTGTATTGCTAGCATTGATCCTGAAACAGTTCATTGACTTCTGGTTAATTACATGTAATTAATTAATCAAAAAACTGCTTTATTCCTGACGTGATTTAAATCACATACATTGATAACTTTTCTACAGTAATTTCCCATCCAAAGAGAAGAATCTGAGCAGAATTACTGCAAAAGCTCCATGTATTGAATGACTCACAAGTGATTCAACAGCTCCATCTGCGTATCTAAACAGATTTAGTTTAAAGACAGCAAAGCTGAGTCAAAATACTGGAAAAGGAACTGATGCAGCACTTCCTTCTCCATTGTTGTGGTCAGGGCAAAAAGTTAGATCTTGAGCAATCTTCTGTAGAAATTTCAGGCTACCTGGCCTTATGTCTTGCTTCTCTGTGGCAGTCTTTTACTTTGTGACCTGAAGATAGTAAAAGTTGCATTACTTGAAAAGATCAAACACAAAACCTGAGCTTGACCATCATTGCAGATCTTTCCCTCTGCTTTTGCTCTGTATCAGAAGATTGTCAGTTCTGAACATTCACTAACAGAAGCTTGCCATCTTCAGCAAAACTCTCAGCCCTTTGCCCTCCTAGACTACAAAACACAGAAGATGGGTATTAGGAACAAATCAAATCCCAATGACAGAATAAAAGGACAGGGAAAAAAATAAGGTTGTTATTTCTAGATATAGTCATGTCTACGAATAAAATCTGACAAGTATTGCAAAAGCTTTAGAAATCACCTCTCAGATTATTCTCTCAGGCCCAATACGTGTATTTGTACACAAATTTAAAATCCAAAATGAATGCATACTCCATATATAGCAAATCCATCCAAATTAGGAGAAGACTGTAGAGTGGAGCAAACTCCTATAACTGCTGTGGATGGTCCTCCCTCACATATGATAGCTATCAGCACTTTTTAATCTGAAGAAGTGCTGCAAGAAATCATCTGAATTGTTATTCCTCCACTCCATAGTAGAGAAATGAAAGCACTCAGACTTAATGCTATCAGTAACAAAACAGGAGTGCAGGATTCAGGAGCAAATTGCATTTTGGGGATAAAGAAAGAAGGGAGGTCTTATCCATTTATTACTGAGCAGTGAGCCAATCTATTAATAGACATTAATAAATCTAATTCTCACAATTTCAATATTTACTGGAGAATCCACCATGTCTATGTGTTGCAAGCCCTGCAAATGCAGAAATCAGTGTAATTTTGAGCTAGCAGGCTCTAATACTGGCTGGAGCCTTACTCCCAGTAATAAACTCCCAGTAATAAACCATTGTCAATGAGAGTAATGGAGATAGACTTTGATAAAAAGAGTTGGAGTAGAACCTAAGAATAATAGCTGAGGCAGGGAATTAGAATCCTTTCAGTCATGACCCCAACTACATCTCAAGACAAATAACATCCTTTAATACAACACCTGTTACTAAATGTGGTCACTTTAAATTTCACCCTTAATGGAGACGGCAATGATTTCTGAGCTTCATGACAATTGTTATTAATTCCTAGCATTTTTTTTTTTATGTTGAACATCTCTGAGGTTTAGACATTGGAAAGTTTTACATAAAGATGACCATGTAATAAAGGCAGTTCTGCCAGTAAGGATATATTAAGTAACAAAGAAAATACACTAGAGGCTGTGTTGGTTTAATACAAAATCACGTTCAGTGCTCTCATAAGTATGTAGGATTTTTTCTTTGGCATATTTATACCCACACATACAAGTGACCAAACATCAGGTTCTCAGATATTAGTAGATACTTTTATATTTTTTTTCCTGCATTTCTGAACTTTAATTTTCCTGTGAAAATTACAGATTACTCGAACAGAACTTCCGTCATTTAAGGAATACATATACTGATAGGACTGGGCCTTAGGCACAAACCTTCTATCGCTGTGCAACTCATGGTGGCAGAGAGCCAGTCTGACAAAATGGCATCTGAGATGGAAGTGCAAATGAAGAAAAATGTGTGGAACTGAATTCCTTCATGCAGAAAAAATGGCACCCATTGACATTCATTGATGCTTGTTGAATGTTGGTGGAGACCACACAATGGATGTGAGCACAGCGAGGAGGTAGGTGGAGCATTTCTGCAGTGGCAACAGCAAGGTGAAAGACAAGCCATATTCTGGATAGACGTGTTATGAGTGTGACACGCAGGCTCTTGCTCATCACTGGTGAAAATGCATAACTAATGGTGGTGGCTATGTTGAAAAATAGTGTTCTGTAGCTGAGAATTTACTCTATCAAATAGTGTTATTGTGCTTTTTCTATCTGTTGTATTTTCTGTGGAAATAAATAGGAGACATTATTTTTGGAGTGACCTATACACTAATGATATACTTGAAAAAAAGTTTTTATTTAAATCTTACTAAGTTAATTGAGAAAAATGTAATGAAATGGCAAATTACATTTCTAAGAGTAGTGATACTAGGTACTGTCTGGTAAATGCGTTAAGACTAATTATTACTGCTGACAGTAAAGCACTCAGGAGAAACAAACAACTATGTTATCAGACAGAACATACAACTAAGTGAGCAAGAGATATCTCTAGACAGATAATGAATGGGCTCAGAGAAGAGGAATTTTGCTAATATCTGTTGATGGTAGATAGAATCCAGAAAGCTTGGTTGTATTCAGAAGATTACATGTTTATTCTTTGCCAAAATAAACTACAGAGATTTACATCCCGCATGATTATCTCTCCTGTCTTTCTGATTATATCACTTATTTGTCATGAAGGAAGAACAAGTAGTGGTGGACCTTTCAGGAGAGAAGTAGCTCTCAGGAAGAGAAACAGCATACTGTTCCTAGCAAAGCGCAAATAGCTAGTTACTGTAAATGTTAGATTTTAAATATGTAGCACCTTTGAACTGAAAAGGTGTGTCACTATACTGAATACTTGCAAACATAAATCCTTTCATTTATAATGTGATTTGCTTTCAACTCCCTTAACTGTAAAACATAATTTAATTTTCCTCTTGAAAAATTAATTCCTTGCAAAAACATTTTTGTGCCAAGGTTCAAAGCAGATGTTTATAGAATCAGAAATTATGGATTTTCTCTGGGATCTCAAATAGATTCTGAACCATGATGGGTACTGCAAGAGTGAAATGACTGCTGTATGCATATTATTTGCATATTCAATGAGTACAATTTCATTTTAACCTATTTTTTCATTTAAGAGTTCATGTTTAACAATATATATCAATTGTGAGTTTCTAATTATGAGTCATTTAGCATTATTTTTCCATAGCTGATGTGGGTGGAATTAATCAACTTTAGCTTCTGGATTACAGAAATGGGTAGTCTGTGAGATGTATGGGGGCTATAAAAGACTATCTCTTGGCTTGTGCGTTTAGAATGAAACTCTCTGTCTCCTCCTCATGGAAGGAAACAGACAACATTGGCACTTATTCCTGCAGACCTATAGGTGCCAATTCTCAGTTATACCAAGTGATCTTTAATATACACAGAAAGTGTAAAGGCACTTTGAAAATACTTCAAAATTATGTCTGCTTTAAAGGCCACAGACAGATTAATATTGACCTTTGCATATCAGGATGAAATTAAGTCATATTTGTCCCAGAAACATCTAGATTGTGTAATAAAGATGTGCTTTTTTTT
>WBMW01001258.1:49822-112394 GCA_013396635.1 Penelope pileata | reverse complement strand
AAAAAAAAAAAAAAAGCCTTACTTGTTAGAAGTTAGAAAAATGGCTCCAAGGGCACGGTGGTATTATGTAGGAAGGGAAGTTTATACCGGCAATGTTTTGAATAACTCTGATCTTAAAACCTGACCCTTACACAGATACGTGTACATACAAAAGTTTCCACAAACTTTGAAATCATGTGACCAGCTTTATCCTCAGTAGCTGCTTCTCCTTTTTTTCATGTATTCATATTCAAAACTTCCATCCCAATGTACATAGATTTACTTACTGTATGCACATTACTTTGCATTTACTTCTTCCTTGTGATCTTTATTGCTTAATTCTAGTCCTTCAGCCCTACAAATACTTGCATACATGAATGCAGTACACTAACATTTTCCTCCAAATAACTATTTCCTTTTGGGGATTACACCTTAGGAAAATAGAAACAACACTACTGAAAATTCTGTAACCTAATTCAAAATTGTTTTTCCATTTTGTTAAAACATTCCAGGCAAAATAGAATATAAAATCCAAGACACCTTTTGAGAATAATTTCCTTGTAAACTTCCTTAGAAATAAGTGGACTTTGAAATCTAAAAGTAAAATATAAATACCTCATTTATATTATCTTAAATTCAATGTGTTGTAGAAATTTTCATTTTAATAGTTCAGTTAATACTTGATTTTATTGTTGTTTTAGGCAAAATGAATCTTCCCTTAAAAAAAAATTAATTCGTTTTTAGGTTCTTCAGAGCTTTCTTCCACTATTTTTTTCTTTTCAAGCCCATCTTGCTTTTCTTATACTCTTCAGAGAAATGTGTGGCTGAAAAAGATTAATAAACTGTGAATTTGAAATGAAATTTTGTATATGCTGAGTGCATTTTTTTAAGTCACTGAACTATGGTCTGATTTCACCTTGATGATTTCAGTGTCTGTGTCTTTGTGTAGCAACTTACACAAAATTCCTATGTCTCACATACATTGCAACTATGCATTTTGTTTTGGGGAACGTTTTGTCTTGTGTCTACATCAGAATTCAAATGCTATCACAGTACATCTTGCCGGTATACAGTAACATATCTAAAGGATAAATAAATTTCTACACTATTGACAAATGCTTAGAATGATTTACGGAAGAATTATTTGTTAGAGTTCCATATAAAATTTACAAAACAAGGAATTTCTCCATTGACAATACTGGAATGTGCCCCATGTGAAGAATTTCCAGTTCTAGAAAATGTCTATGTTAAAGAGAGTACAGGAACAAGTTTCAGCACTTTGACTTTATATATCTCACACACTCTGTTTATATAAATATACAAATAGTGTAAATTGTGTTAGAAGAATTAAAATGATAACGTTTAGTTTCCTGAAAGTGACATATAAGTAGAAGCAACGTTTGAAGAGTAATATTTGAAATTCTGTTCTACTTCCTCCTCAGTCCAGTACTCTGTTTATATTTAGTGGACATTTGACACAGACTTTGAATATATTTTACATATAAAGAGAGCAACTCTAACTAATATAGTTACTTGTTTTTGAATTAGGCAAATTTTTGGAACAAATCTCAAGAAAAGAATAGCAAATTTAACAGTTTTCTGCACTCTTCCTCATCCCCCCTCCACATTCGTAGTGCTTCCTTGAAGACAAAATATGGGAAGCAATCTTTAATCTATAAGAACAAACAAGTAGGTGAACCTGTGATGCCAAATATACTCCTATCTGTTCTCCTGATCATATTTTTAATGAAATGTAGTGTAAACTATAACACACGTAAACAAATGAAATCTCCTAGTTTTTACTTTGGTAAAAAGTCAAGGCTATCTATAACTCAGAGTTTAGTACTTACCTCAGGGAGCTATCTCTATGTTTATCTTAAGTACAAAATAAAGATGTCAT
This sequence comes from Penelope pileata, assembly GCA_013396635.1. Classification (NCBI taxonomy): domain Eukaryota; kingdom Metazoa; phylum Chordata; class Aves; order Galliformes; family Cracidae; genus Penelope; species Penelope pileata. Next base: position 110,515 of record WBMW01001258.1, on the reverse strand, counting down.
AATTTAAGAGTCAGATTAGAGGTTTTTCACAATGTTCTTGACAAAGCTGTAGAATATCCCACAACCACAGCTTAACATAAATATGTACCATCAAACCTCAGCCACTTTGTTAGCTAATGGGCAAACACAACATACATTTCAGCTATCTGAGAAATACCAAAGGCTAAAGAGACTTTTAATCTAAAGTCTTCTAACTTCTTCCCAGGCAGTAAAGTATTAAAACATGCTTATTGTCAACATTAATGGGGAACCAGTTAAAACTGTGGGGGCCAAACTAGTTTGAGGAACAGTTATCCAGCACTGTTCTGTTCTGCCCAACATGCACATTCACAAGTAACTGAGAGGAAAGTGTTCAGTCTTCCAGACTTCAATACTGAGGCACTTTAAAATGGAAGATCACATAATGAGAAGAACATTTTTTGATGCTGGACACAGAGTGGGTCAGTGTATAATGAATTTACTGAGATCCATGCACTTGGGAAGTTTCAAAAACAAACTTGACATAGATTAAAGAAAATGAGCAATTAGGAAATACTATTTTATGTGACATTCAAAGCATCCATCTGCTTTCTAGAATATTTGCATGAAGAATTTTGCATTGATGGTGGTGATTTGCTCACTGTTTTCTTCCACAGAGCTCATTCAAAAATCATGTTGTTAATAGCATGACTAAACTCCTGATGCAGTGTGACCAAATGATCACTAACATAGTACTCAGTAGAAATAATTGTCAGGGGAAAAACTCAACATTATGAGTAACACTACTAGGAATGACTGACAGAGTAAGACATACGCACACTATTGGCAGAGGGAAACTAGTCTGATAATCTCTCTTTCAACCATCAAGAAAATTCCCAGATCTCTGCAGATCTATACCGTGGGTACTAGTGCCGGCATGTACCACTGTGATTACCTTATGTCACATGCAGTAGTGACTGTCCTGAAGTGATAAATAGGAGCAAAAGTGACATACTTTACTGCATAATAAGCACAATATAATAATCATAGAATCATTAATGTTGGAAAAGACCACTAAGATCACCAAGTCCAACCATCAATCTATCACCACCATGTGCACTAAACCATGTCCCTAACTGCCTCATCCACATGTTTCTTGAACGCCTCCAGGGACGGTGACTCCACCACTTCCCCAGGTAGCCCATTCCAATGCTTGACCACTCTTTCTGAGAAGAAAGTTTTTCCTAATATCCAACCTGAAATTCCCCTGGTGCAACTTCAGGCCACTACTTCTTATCCTATCACAAGTTACCTGGGAAAAGAGACCAATCCTCACCTCACTACAACCTCCTTTCAGGGAGCTGTAGAGAGCAATAAAATCTTTCCTGATCTTCCTCCAGACTAAATAATCCCAGTTCGCTCAGCTGTTCCTCATAAGACTTGTGTGTGCTCCAGGCCTTCAGCAGCTTTGTTGCCCTTCTCTGGACATGCTCCAGGGCCTCAATGTCTTTCATGTAGTGATGGACCCAAAACTGAACACAATACTCAAGGTGTGGCCTCATCAGTGCTGAGTACGGAGAGATGGTCACCTTCCTAGTCCTGCTGACTGCACTATTTCTGTCTATAGTCCAAGATGCCATTTGGCCTTGTTGGCCAGCTGGGCACACTGCTGGCTCATGTTCAGCCAGCTGCCAGCTAACACTCCCAGATTCTCTTCCTCCATGTAGCTTTCCACCCACTCTTTCCCAAGTGTGTAGCATTGCATGGGGTTGTTGCGACTGAAGTGCAGGACCTGGCACCTGGTCTTGCTGCAGTTGGCCTCAGCCCATTGATTCAGCCTATCCAGATCCCTTTGTAGGGCCTTCCTAAGCTCAGACAGATCAATACTTCCTCCCAACGTGGTGTCATTTGCAAACTTACTGAAGGCTCACTCAATCCTTTCATCCAGATCATCAATAAGGACATTGAACAGGACTGGCACCAATAATGGACACTGGGGAACACCACTCATGACCAGTTGCCAGCTGGATTTAACCCCATTTAACCACCACAATAATAATGACCTAAGGAGGGCGTTAGAAGTCACTGAATAAGAGACAGTAGAATTTTAAATATAAATCTGTATTAAAGTTCCTTAAAGGACACTTAAAAGTAGCAAGGACAGCAGACGCAGGAATAAATGAACAGAAAACATTGAGCAGTACCTAGTGAGTAAAATAGAACAGTGAGAAACAAGAACTGGAGCAAGCATTGCGGCTGAAGTAAAAGCATGCTTATGCAGTAGTGAAAGAGAAAAATGAGGAAACAAGAATGAATATAAATCAATTATTGTGGATTTTGCTTTTAGAAAGGGCAGAGTAGAAAGGAAGAACAACCTATGTGATAGAGACTAACATTTAAACCCCAGATGTTTGTTTATAAGCAGTATACATTTATTGAAATGGAATTAGAAATTTTTTAGTACAGCTGGCAGACTATAATGATATTGATGTTCTTACACTGTAAAGCATAGTCAGTCATTAGTAACAATCCTGAACATCTCAGGTGCATGTGTATGCAAAGATAAATACAACCTGCAATGATTAAGCAACCTTTGAATTCAAAAGCAGATTCTCTGGTCAACATTAAACCCATATATGCAAATGTAATTAAAATAACTCTTAAATTTGGTTAGGAAAAGTCCATGTTTTGAAACTGTGAGATAAGCAGACAGTCCTTGATTTCTTTATTATTTCTGTTCTTCTCTGATGTTCACATTGAATTTTTGTTGCGGTGAACTAGAACAATTCTATGAAAGCAACTGACTGCTTCTGAAATGTCTAAACTTTTGTGGGAGTTGCAGAGAGAAGGAAGTGAAATGCTATTTTGTGAGGAAGCGGCCTTTGTCATCACCAGATTGTCTTCTTGCCCTCACTATCTGTGCTAAGCTACACAAAACAAAACCTCAAAATTGTGGTTCAGATTTTCTTGCCTGTTAGGGCTATTTCAGAACGACTTCTCAAAAATCCCAAAATAAGACATTTTTCACAAGTGTAAAATGAAAATTGATCATTCATTCCTATCTCTTTAAAAAAAAAAAAGATATTAGCAAACTGCATGGACTTATAAAAGACACTTTGTGATCATAGAATAAGAAGTACTATATGAGCAGGAAAAGTACACTGGCATAATTTCCCTTGCTTGCTGATGAGATATGTCCCAATATAGCACATAAAATAGAACTATTGATAATTGAATCTATTTGGACTTCTGGTTTTATCTTCACTGATTTCAAAATCAGCCCAAAATTACACAACTGGAATCACACAGCAGCTGGAAAAGACTATGTATTACTGGATATCCTAACTGAAGCATCACAGGACATCTTAAAGCATTAGCCTTATATAAGTATTTCCTTTTCTTATAGACACACAATATCCTGTTTTGGAGGAGGTAGCAACAATTTATACACCTAGTGGAAAGGTCAAATTAATGACAAGATTTTCTGATTTTTCAATTTCATTTACCTAACACTCCGAAGTACTAATTAGATGAATTAATTGGACATAAAAAATCAATTTAGTCCATTAAAAACTATTAAATTAAAAATAAGATTTACTAGATGAGATAAAATATTTTATTTCTTGTACCTAAAATTAACACACAACCCTCTTCACAATCTCTAACTATTCATGCTTTAAAAGAAGGAGGGATTCATCCCTTTGCTTCCCCACTGGCGCTGCTATGGACCTGCTCTCTGGCCAGATCTATTCTAACACACAGATGGAGAATTATCCGTACGCTATCTCCTGAGTTAACCTTCTCAGACATGACCTTCACTCTCCCTCCTCAAGGCTGGGTGTTCCATTGCTAGCTTGAAATGGAGAGGTAATTATCTCAGGTTGTAAGAAATAGTAGAATGTTGTTTTTGCAGGACCCTCTTTCCTGTCTCCCGAGTTCCCTAACCGTTCCCAAAGACTTTAGAACATACCTGAAACCACCTCAAATGTCTCCCACAGGACCCCAAAGTGCCTTTAGAGACTCTCCCTTCAAGTTAGAGAGTATAAGATTGGTTTTTACTTGTATCATCTTCTCTTCTGTATCTGTATCCTTCATTTTGATATGCGCTGTTCTGCTCTCTAAGATTGTAGGAGAAGGATTCCTTGCTGCAGAATGTGCTGTACCTTATTTGCAATACTGTGTGTGTCAGGGTGGTGTAAACAGAACACCGTGACCAAGAAGACCAGTTTAAACATACCACATCACAGCAATACAGGGTATAGTTTTGGCTAGTTCTTGGGAACAAGGCTGGAGAGTCTGTGCTTCTGAAGGGTACCAGCAGCAGGCCTGAATTTGTTCAAAGGTTACTCGGAAAGAGGGACAATGCTTAAACCGACCATGAAGCAAAGAGGGGAGGAGAATTGGAAAGAATTGTACCCAAGTCGTAATCAGGTGCAGGACATTCGGCAGTATCAGATAGGCTGTAGACTGTAAGCCCTGAAGTACTCAACCAGTGAGGAACCAGGGCAGGGGGAGAATAAAAACTGCTGTACATTTCTGCTTGGTGTGCCTACCTGCTAGGTCACCCACTTTGCAAAGTGTTAATAAAGGGCCATTCACCTAATACTCTGCCTGAGCCTGTCATTGGCCATCAAGCATTTCTCACAAAGTCTCCAGACAGAGGGGAACAAACAGCCTATGCACCTGAGAGACCATAAATTAGACAGAAAGACCACTCCTTCCCCCTCACAGCTGCATTATTTCCTGCTTCAGGATGAGCTACAATTCAGATATTATCAGACAACAAAATAACAGATACTCCTCTTATTACTTTGCTCCATTGCACTTTGAAACAAATCAACTTCTTCAACACAAAATAGATTTAACATGGTAAAGAAAACATGACTTTTTGCCACTTTTGTTTCGAAAATTTTTTACTTGCCTGGTGAGCCTGTGGAGATCCTAGTCCTTCTTGCGCTTCTAGTTTTTGGCATGTTTATCCAAGTTTCTTATGGAAGCACTGTAGTCATGCAGATTTTCTTCTCAAAGATATAAATTCTTCTTGCTTATAATTGTTTTTGCAGAAAACATAAAATTGTCAGTAAGAAAATTAATCTGGGAAATATAAAATTTGGAAATATTTGATAATACTAAAAAGCAAGGAAAAGGCTTAGTATTTTCTTTGTTTAAAATCAGAATGAAGCTAAGGTCTCCCCAACAGATAAATGTAACAACTTGTACTACTCTAACTGAGTTGATGTGTTTACTTTTAGAATTAAATTATACATTTTTTACTGAGAGTGAAGAAATCAGGACCATAAACATTTATGTATTGAATACTGACTTTTTATATCCCTCTTAAAGACACTACAAGCTTCCCAAGCACATCAAATCTTGTAGCAAGTTTATTTGGGCCTAATCATGTCGATCACCAAAATTTCTGATATTAAACACTCACTAGAAATCAAATGAACTATTCTGTGTGGCATCTATCATCTCAATATAGAGTTACTGAAGTTATCTATTATTTCTTGAATTGACAGCTGTTGCCACCATTCTTACATTATAAATAGTCTCACTGATAACTCAATTTTCTGCATGGTAGGGTGGGATTTGGGGGGTTTTGAGTTTTTCAGCATGACTGTTCTTGCTGTCAGAGTACCTGAAAGAGTTCCAGCTCATTTCTTCCTCCACAGGAAACTCATTTTCAGTAATGTTTCTTTCTATTTGTTTCTGTCACTCTAGCACTCACATACACAAAAAAGAGTGACGTTACAATATGCAAGTGTAGTCACAACAATAGAGGCTGCATTCATTAAACAGCAGATTGTTAAAAATTGAATCTTAACAAGGCAACATTGAAGAAATTCAAACTTGAGTTTTGATGAAGGTCTATATCTAGTGACAAAATATGCAACAAGTTTAGAAAACTATTTACATGAATGTATTATTATGTCTGTATCTGTGGAACTTGGCACTTCTGAAACTAGTAATCAATTTCTTTACGTCCCTAACAAGGAAAGGAGACTATCAGTTATATTTGGTCCTTTATCTTTGATTGTTCAGAGTATACTTAGACACTAGGCAAAAACCAGAAATTGCCATTACATAGTGCACGGTAAGTTATTTTTCTCAAACCATTATTGTTTTAGAGCCTGTGACAAAATTCTGCAGTGCTAGTGGGCCAGCTATCATAAACAACAAGACCCAACTCCCAGCATCAGCCTTCCCAAATGAAGTTAAACACTGCACAACTGGCACATCAGGTTGAGGTTGCAAAAAGAATTGTGATCTGGAATAATGCTTTGGATTGAGTGTGTTCAAGGGACGATGTACACAGCCTAAAGAAAGCAGTTTCTTTAGAAACACAATTCTTTTCACACAATTACATCCTTGTGCTACTATCTGTAATACATGGGCTATCAATTAGTTCAGCATATTGGATTATTGATTAGATGCTTGCATTCCGTAAATGCCCGGCAGTTGTTTACAAATGTTAGTTAATTGCAGAATGACTATTAGTGGGCCCTACAACCTCTTCCATACATAAATGCTACTAACTTTACCAGCTGGTGTACAAAGAAGGAACTGAACAATCTTCATTGTCACGGATAGTACCATCTTGGACAAAAATTCTCAGCTAACTAACTAAATACAGATATATATTGGGGGTGGCGGTGGGGGAGAGGATGCCATTTAAAGAATTTTCCATGGTCTAGATTTCTTTAGATATTTGTGTTTTGGACAAAATAGAGTTTTTTTCAGAAGCAAATTAAAGCTATTTTTATTGGAATGAAAATCATTTTGAAATTATACAAAAAAGAAGGTTAATCACAATTCTCTGACAAGTTAATTTCCATTAAACATTATTATTATTTACTTAGGCCCACTAAGGGCAATATACTTCTTAATGACTTCCACAGTAAAAGAAATTGAAACCACAGTTTAAATTTAATAAAGTCTTTTACAATCAGCTGTATGAACAGATTCCATTATTGTGCAACAGAAAAACTGGCACAGCTACATCTGAGATTATTTCCAAGATATAGAAGAGTAGAAAGTAGAAGAGGGTTAAAGTAATAGTTTCAGCATAGATTTTATTTCTGTATTCTAGCATCTTCTAAAAAGCTATCACTAATTTTCCTGGCCTTCATATCCCACTTGAAATAAATATATGGTTGGGAAGAAGTGATTTTGCAGGACTGATCATGGAATTCTAACTCTAATCCTGCTCTGTAAAACAACTGGAAATACCAACGACATCTTATTCCTCAGAAAAAATCCTGATATTTTATTCGGCATCTTTATTTCTTGATAAAATATTTTTTACAGTGACAAGTTCTTTTAACCCAAACCACTTGCCAATGAATTAACAGCACATTTAGCTTTAAGTAAAACCAAGATTTAATTGCCTACTCAGTCTGAGAAGATTTGAAGCACCACCTTTCAAATGAATTGGTGACTAGACTCTGTTTCAATGTGAAGATAATCATATATATTTAAAAGTCATGGAACTTATGTCTCTCTCCTCTTTGCCACACCTTAGCCACAAAACTTAAGACTCATGCTCATTCCTAACAGCAAAATATTTCTCAGGGTAAGTGAAATTAATCCTATTAATTGAACTTAAAATAATAGCTTCAGCACACAAATTAACAGCAGACTATCCTAGAATATTTCCTAACACAGAAATGAATCATAGAATCATAGAATGACTTTACTCTCTGAGTAAAAAATTTTCTCCCAACATCTAACCTAAATCTCCCTTCTTTTAGTTTAAAACCATTTCCTTTCCTATCACTATCAGACCATGTAAGAAGTCAGTCTCCATCTCATTTATAAGTTATCTTTAAGTACTGAAAAGCTGCAATTAGGTCTCCGTGGAGCTTTTTCTTCTCCTGGCTGAGCAAGCCCAGCTCCCTCTGCTTTTCTTCACAGAAGATATACTCCAGCCCTCAGCTCATCTTCATGGTCCTCCTCTAGATCCACTCCAGCAGCTCCACATCTGTCTTGTGCTTGGGGCCACAGGCCTGGTTGCAATATTCCAGGTGAGTTCTCTTTTGATGCGGCCCAGCATACAGTTGGCTTTCCACACTGCAAGTGCACACTGCTGGCTACGTTTCAAGGTTTTTGTCCACTTGAACACCCAAGTCCTTCTCTGCAGGGCTGCTCTCAGTGAGTTCTCCCAGTCTGTGCTCTACAATTGTCTGATAAAGCCTACAGTATCCCCTTTAGTGGGCTAACTCATTTAGAGGATAACTGCTTACTTTATCCCAGCATTTGCTTATACTCCAGAGAAGAAACGAGTGATCTGTAGTATCCAAAGACTGTAGTCCCGTTACTGTAATGAGATGTTGGAACAGAAAACAGCGTGTGTAGCAGCTAAATTTATTTTGCAAAATGTTATTTAAAAGTAAATACAGATCTGCTTTTATTCAATGTCCTTCTTCTGTATATAAATATTAACTTCCATTGTATCTGTAACAACACCATGTAGGAACTGAGCAGACTGACTCTTCATTTCAACCACAGGACTTCCATAAAATTTTGACTTTGATTAAATAAGCCTCTGCTTCATTCTCAAAGCTGTCATGTCAGCGCACATCAGAGAGAAATGAACAACTTGAGTTTTTGAACAATATTAGGAAGTACACATCTTTTACAGTGTTTCAGTTGGTGATAAAATCTCTTCTAAGCAGTCTGTTTTATGGACATCTGCAGGGCTTACTGTAGGTTACTGTCCCTCTCATTTCTAGCAGCCACAAAACAGACCTGTCAACATGTTTGGCCCTGTTGTCTGTCTTTCAAGATAAGTACTTGTACAGAGGAATACTCTAAGCAGACGATATCTGAGTAGGACTAAATATGAATTAAGAAAGATCTACAGAATTTGGAATCTCCTCCAGTCACACATATGCATTTATATCAAGAAATACAGAGGGAAGATCAAAATATACTACTTGTTAATCTCCTGAGTCATGGTCCAACCTTTTTAAACAACAAAGGTAATGAACTGGAACACCAGCAGCTGCTAAATATTGAATAATTCTGTCTTGGCTGTCTTGGTTTCCTCCTTTCAAGAATAAATGTGCTTCCACAGTACTTAACAGGCAACCAGCCCCTAGCTTTAGAGAACAAGAACATAGATTGAAGGTAGTGAGAAACAACTCTAGATCAAAAGTTAAATCAATCAGAAAAGGATTTTAAAACAGTTTTAAAACATATGTTGTGCAGCCTACTTTGATAGTTTCTTACTTTTGAGATACACTAAAATGTTCGCCATTGTAAGCCTTAAGTGATTAAAATGATTTGGATGTTTCTAATTAACCAAAATTTTAAACATGATAGCTGGAAAGTTCTTTTGGATTTGTTTCTTTTAATTTGGTTATTGAGGCCAAATATTATACAATTGTAATTGTATGTGTGTGACCTAAGTGCTTTCACAGTAATAAATCAAAATATTGCCAGAAGCACAAGCACCACGGGAAGCACAATGAACCTATTCTTTGTATGGAGATTATTAGTAATAACAAGAAAGGAGAAACTAAGACAGACATTAGACATAAGCAACCCTGTCTGAATAGAGCAATCATCAACATTTCCATTAACTGCTAGCAGGCCTTCGGCATACTCTGCTGATTGAGGAAATTAGTGTAATGTGCTACTGTTGGAAACTATGCATTTCAACGGATGTATACATACATGGTTGAAATCCCAGATCAAACCTGTCCTAAGCAGACTGCCTTTTGTGCTTATCCCTTTCAAATCAATGTAGAAATATTTCCATTGATGTCAGAAACAGCTTGGGTGGAAGGAATTCACAAGAAGTGAATTCAATTTTCATTATCTCTAGGGAGAAAATCCAATATTCATTTGTAGCTACAAACACAGAGATGAGATTTTTTTTAAATGAGATTATAGTGAATGTGTTATTTTTATCATGAGTTTCTTCACAATTGTTTTTACTTAAACACAATTTATAATTAATATTAAATCAATGGGATGTGTGAGAAAATATATTGCACTCTTATTTTTTAAATGAAAATGAAACAAAAAACATAGCAGGAATTGCAAATATTTCTTGTCTAATACATATATATTTTTAATTTTCAGTGCTATACCTGGTGTAGATCATTAACTTACTCTGTGAAGCAAGAACAAGACTTTAGTGTAATACCTGAGTTGATGCTAAAGTTCAGGATTCCTGCTGCTGCGAATATATAGCAGAAAACAATGTTTCCATCATGACAATGATTTGCTTCTTAGGGTTACTCAAAATACACCTCATAAACAAAATTACTCATCAGGATTTTCATTAAGAAACACATAATACTGACATTAGCTCAAGATTTTTTTTTCCCCAGGAAATTCCTACACTGCTGAGATTAGTTTGTTTGCCTTGCAATGGTACACAGTTACTATTTTCTTCCGAATTCAGTTTCTCTGAAAACAGTTTCAGAAACACTTTTTACAGTTACACTCTCTGAGAGTTGTAAATCTAGGATTAGTAATGTTCTACAGCTGAATTCATACCCTGTAGGAAGTATACTAGGAAGAATTAAAATTCGGTTTACAAGCTGCTACTTCTTCCTTCCACAGGTAGTTCACTCTGAATACACAACGTTCCTTTTCATGAAAATATTTTGCTTTTGCCTATATGCAAAAACCAAGAGCTCACTGTTTCACCAGTTTTGCATATCCAGCTCCCGTTTAAGAGCTAGGAGTAAGTTGCCAGACATCTTGCAATTGTCTACCATGGACTTTTTTCACAGCATCTGTAAACTTAATGACAATGAAGTTTTAATACTACACATGAGATTTATTTTCTTATTAACGGAAAAAAATTTTGTTTTACAATAGTGTCAGTTCATTTTTCTGGAGTCATTTCCTTGATCTCTAGAGTAGGCAGATGCTCTATTTTCCTAAAGATTCCTTATACACTTAACTTATAAACATAAGAAAGTACATGTGAAAAAGGCATGAAGTTTTCTGTGAAAGATCTTTTGTTAACTATTACTATTTTACTTGCTACAAACAGAGAAAAGCAAGGTTGCAAATTGCATTAAAACCCAGTGATAAAGAATATGTTGTGATAAAACTGCAAGTAGCAGTTTCTTCCTGGTTTTATGTTACAGTATATCTAACCAGAAAAGGGCAGGGAACTTCAAGCTGTAAGCCAGCTATTTCTGTTGTGTATATTTTTAATGTACACATTGCTATGTTATATAAGGGCCAGTGAAAGGTGCACTCTTCAGTGCAGGAAATCAATTAGTCACCTAATAAAAAAAAAGAAGCAAAGGCATGGTTACCAGCCAGGAAAGTCATAAGATGATTCTTAATCTAAGAGAAAACACATACCTCCCATGCAAGCAGCAGGAAGCAGCAGGAACACTCCCTATAAGGCTTGAAAGAGGAGACCGGTTATAAAAGCTGAGACAATCTAAAAGACAAAGGAGAAACAGAGACTGAGACCAGCACTGTACCAGGAGGGAAAGAGACAGATAAGGGGTAGAAAAAGGGACCATACTTGGTACAAACGCAAGATTCATTGTATTTATTCACCTGTACAACCTTGCAAAGTTACAGACATTTGTAACTATGTTCTCTCCTTCAGTTGTTGTGCATAAGTGCTTGTATATGGATTTTTATTTTAACCTGCACAAAGTGTCGTTCTACAAGTTAGAACAAGTGTATCCTTCATCCAAGGCTGTGGTTAGTCCCTCAACTTGGCCTATAGCACAAGTGCCCTACCCAGCGTCCTCTTCACTGCATCTAAGAGTGCTTTCCGTGACCAAGGCAAAGAGTAGATGGGCTGGAACCTCAAGAGGCAAGGCAGGCTAAAGCATCTACAAATACTATGAGTGGCACTTAAAGCTTCCTCACATTCAACAAAATGACTTGATCACAAGGAGAATGTCACAGGGACTCCCAGCTACATCCTACTGATGAATCCAAATTCAATTATCGGTTTTTGCTAGAAATATAAATTCAAACTAGATTTCTGTTTGGTTTATTCCATCGTAACTTAGATTTTTGTTTTCATTCACTTTCTTTTCTACTAGAGCACTTAATTACAAGATATATAGCCTAGATACACAAGTTTTAAACAACTGAGTTTAGCAGAATTCTTATCTCCTTCTAAATCTCGCGGTTTAGGAAAAAAGGAAGAAATAAGCTTTTCTATTGTTCATCTTTCAAACCACTAGATCATGATTTAAGATTTCGTCCTGCAATCACGAAGTATAGAAATTGATAACAGAATTCTTCGCTACTGCTGAAAGCACATTTTTAAACAAAACTTTAAAAATTGAAAAGCATATTTAAATCATAGGCAAACCTAGCAAAACACAACACTCCACCACGTCTTTTTTCTCCACTCATGAGTACGTAAGATCCTAAAATAGCTCTGAAACTGTGCCCTTTTGCAATAGGCTTTGAATGTGTAACAGTTTGATGAAGTTGTAACTCAAATTACAAAGAAACGCCAAACTACCATTTGCTAAAACGGTAAATCAGTACATCGGCAAAAATACAGACAGTGTTGTGTCAGTCTCATTTGTTAATCATATTTCATTGCAATTACTGAAAGATGCTATATAACTGTGAAGCAGTTAGGAATGCTTTAAGAAATAAAACATTTAAAATGTGCTACAAGAACTCTTCAAGAATGAAGAAGGATGTTTCCACATTTCCAGTGGGAGATTTAACAAGTGTTCATAAAATGCTGTTGTATTGTGTTCAGAACAAGTGCACATTAATCATCAGTAATTTATAGTCTGCATGACTAATGTTATCAGTCATAAGAAAGTAAGATTTTAATTCTTCTCTTATTCAAAATTCATTTGCAATATCATTTAGAAGTTTCAACTACTTTAATCAGGAACAAATTTTCTGTAGAAAAGAAAAATTTGAATCTGTAAAACAGATCTTTCTATATGATCTTCTGAGCATTATTTACTAAGAATTTTTATATATAGTTGTATAAATAGACTATCAGACAACAGGGGGGCTATTACAGTTTCCCTTCATATCGTAACAGGAAATATATATTTTTTCAGTTTTAAATACTGAGTGTTACTCCAGCTCTGTTGAAGTTCAGCCTAGAAGCAATTCTGAAAGAAAAACTTGTACCTGCAAAAATGAAAACCCAAAACAACTGGCTTCAGGAGCCAGAGAGCACTGACTGTTGCTGTCATGACCTTAACACATCTCAGTTCTAAAGTTCACAAGGACTTAAGAGTCAGAGTTAGTTGGCCTGAGAACTCTGGCTTATGGCATTGAGATGATCAGTTTAACTTCTAGAATTTTAAATAATTCTGTAAGGTGAAACTGAAAAAAATAATTCATTGTGTTCAGATTCAACAGGCTGAACTTCAGTAGTACAATACATAATTCCCCAAACATTTGCATTAAGCTTTATTGCAGTTCCTTGTCTGAAAGGCATGTATTTTGCTATGCTTTTTCTGCTTTTAACATAACTCAGGTATGCACATATTTAAAGGCGTAGACCTACTGCATGAAACTAGAATATTTTCCTGTATAAAGTATATGTATAATAATCAACAACAAAAGCATGAAACCCTAATAAATGCTAACATACTCTATTTGAAATCTTTGCACAGTAGTAGAGCTCTATATAGGTTAAAAATATCAAATAATTCAACTTCCTTCTGAAACAGTAAAAATTTTGTGCAGCTTCTGAGCTATTTACTCAGTTTATAAAATCTTCCTTGCTTTTACAACTTGTGGAAAGGAGTAGCTGAGGAAGGTGAACAACGGGGTATAAAAGCCTTCCAAAAGATAGTTGGATATTGCCTTTCTCTCTCAAGAACAAACTAATTTTCAGGATCTGGAGACCATCTATAATTTCCTGTTTCTGACTCGCATTGGCAGCCTTTTAAGAGAAAGTCTACCTCTCCTTGAAAACAATTTGCCTACTTCTTAGAAATTTATTGAAGGTTTATATATATTGCTTACTTAAAATTAAAAAGACTGTGAAAGAAAATGTGAGATATTATCTGTTGCTAGCAGTGCTAAAGTGAATTTAAGCTTAGGAAACCTGCAGCATAAGGCAGCCACTCCCCACTGGTTGTTCCAACCAGAAATCACAGATGGAACTCTAATTGTGATCACAGCACTGGTATTAGGGCCAACTATAATTTCGACAAGAAATCCTAAACATCGTATGAGGTTACAATACATCTGTCCTTGGATTTTCTGCGTGGGCACTGGGCTTCAGGTTTCTCCTACTAAATAAATCTCAACTGAGTGAAGCCGCTAGAGGGAGAGCTGACCATATTTATTAAAGCCATCAGGTTACACGCTGCTCAGTGGTAGGTCTGGCTGGACAATGGAGGTGGGAGCAAACAAAATCTTTGTACTCCAGATTCAAAATAACAAAAAAGCTACAAATACATCTTAAAGCAAGATTTTTTTCAAACATTTAGGAGAACAATATAGAGAAAAGTAAAGGGACTTTAAAGAGACCATCCAGCTTTTCCACACAGTATTGGGAAAACCAGATACATTTATCTCATCTGTAATTTAATTTCAAGACGTCTCTACATCCTTTATACAGTGTCAGTGGAGAAAATTTTATACTTTTCTGCCTCTTTTTAAACAACTTCTGAAGCTTTTAACAGTGAGCAGGTCTCATCACAATCTTCGCCATCCCGACTCGTGCAACTGGTCCTCACAATGACCACTGCCAGGCAATCTCATTGCTTCTCAACTTAATCTGCTCTAAGCAATCAATGCTTTTCTTAAATTGCATACCTCCAAGTGCAGCCAGCAACCTTTTTACGAACTACCAATAATTATCATCTGGATGTGATTCCACGCATTTTGCTAATTTGAGTTGTAGTTGCTGGGGGGGAGGGGGGAGGTGGAGATAATCAAAACTGAACTTCTATTGTAACGATAGCTGTATAAGTGCTGCTTTCAACTCCATCTCCAAGTCAAAAGTGGAAAGTATTGACTAATGCTGGAAGCAGAAGAGATCCTTTCAAAGTCAAATTCAATTAGTTAAAATCTGTTCTCTTCACCAATTTACACATTTGCATAAGTGATGACAGTTTTTATTTGTATCAGGTATCCATTCCTTAAGAGATTGTATTCAGAAATTGCATTAAAATGCTTCTCAAACTACTGTTTTTCTTGCTTCTTCACCGTGGAAAAGGCCTATTACTTTCTTTTCAAGGGAGGGTGGGTTAGTTTAACCTATCTTTTTCCTCATAAATCCATGTTTTTATTTCCTAGGTGCCTAAAAATTCTTATGCAGATTGATTGTTTGTTTGTTTTTTCCAGGAATTGACTTTAAGATGACTATTCTTCAAATTTTTGGGGTTTTATTTCCCCCTGTTATCCCCAAGTTCCCAAATTCCAGTCCATACCATTGTTGCTTCCCAGACTTCTTCCGGTATTTCTTTTTGAAACTGAAATTAATCTCATCACATCCAGTGATTTGGAAACACTATTTATTATTTCCACATGCTCACTGGTTTGTTTACCTCTGCTTCTGACAACATTTTGGCTGGCCAAGTACTGGAAAAGATCCTTTGTAGGCAAAAAAATCTTTCTTCCTTTTCACTCCATTTATGAGGAATACATCTTTTAATTATTTTGCAGGACAAAAACTGGTGATGTTCTAAAGGGTGATATAAGGGGCCTCCCTGATAGTGAAAACTGTAGTGAACAGCACTTGATTGTCAATCTTATGGAACAGTTGAAACTTGAGTGTCAGGAGAAGCAGGAGTTTGGGATTGGAACAATTGAGTGAAAGAAACACACCTTGTGATCCTGGTGGAAATTCACCAGTAGGAGGGATTGGGGGAGGGAAATTGCAGTTCCTAATGAAAGAAGAATGATTAAACAGCCATCCTTAAGGTCACTGAGAAGATAATGGCACTGAGATTTCCAGGAAGCCATCCAAAAACCAGAGAAGAGTAATGTAAAGTTATGGATACTTTGATACTTAGAATTAAGATCATGCTCAATTCCTACATAGCAATTCCACCAGCATGGGTGATAGACACATTCAAAACGCACGAACAAATAAAAGTCCCATGACACTGTCAATATCCTGCTGAAGCCCCAATAGCCAACATTTATTTCTAGTAAACAATCTCTTTTTCATTTTGGCACTTCAAGATGGCAAAAATCTCCTGAAAAGAGCTCAGGAGATTTTTGGCTCAGCCAAAGCTAAACCTGATTCTGGTCTGCTTCAGTCTTAAAAAGATAGAAAAATGTTAACCTAAAGCTGATCCAAAGCAAAATTCTGTCTTTGCATCTTCTTCCTATTAAAATCCAGTACTAGTCAGAAGAATTTTCGTGTTACTTTGTTTCAGGGGATTTTGAGGGTGCCTTCTGTAATCTTATTCCAGAAAGGCAAGAGTTGATAGCATTCATATGCCTTTGAAGTTTCATGTTTTATTTATGTTATTGTGCATTATACTTCTGGTCTTCTGTGATATCAGCCCTTGGAAAAATTAAACCTTTCTACTGAAGACATTCCAAAATAGGTTTGGAAAGCACTACCACAATCCATGTTTACCGAAATATCACCCTAACTACTTTGTTTCCTATTATTAGTAAGATCAGTATTGGCTGCATCTGAAGCAAAGATTTCACTTTCCAATTTAGGGAATGATAAACAAGGGGAAGATAAACAGCTATGCAGGAGTACAAGGTAGCATATTTTTGACAGTTTTGGCATTAGTTTAACCATAGCCAATGCAGTGAACAGAGGGGAGTCAGATAACTGTCAGCAAGGAACAGATGGGCTCAGGATCAGCCAAACATTTTAAACAGTATAAAAGACTACTTAAAAGTCAAAGGGTATTTACAGTAGTATTGGGGAGCAGGGGAAAGATGTGGAGAGGAAACTAACAGTATCTTTGAAGTTGTTCAGCAGGTGGTTAACATTACCTGATATACATGATGTGACAGTTATTGCATTAGAAGGAAAGCTGATGCGTGCCTCACAAGAATTATTGTTAAAACCAACTTGTACACAGACGTCTCTGATCCACTCATGAATGAACAAAAAGTTTTCAGTCATTTGTTACAGCAGTTTCACACTACTGAGCACAGCAAGGTGGAAGTTTCATGCAGGTACACAAAATGAGAGTGGCAGGTAGCTCCACCTGTTAAGAGGTCCCTCACAAGGGAAGTAGTGCATGTTGTTGTTTATATCATTTCATCCCATTATGACTTGATTACTTGCAAAAAAGAATTGCTTACAAATGCTGTCAAGTTCAACAACTGTAGCACGTATGGTCATTTTAGCTCTAAGCAGACTCAAAGAAAGACAATGCAACTTTTATTTAAGCATAATAGCTAGATCAATCTTCTCAGTCAATATTTCCATATTACAGTATTCAGAATTATAAAAGAATAAATATTATATAAAACGGAAATTTATTTTTGGAATTCTTATAAAAAGGACATTTTTTATAATGCAAAATACATCATCACACACACATAAGATTTATATAATGTGACCTTCCCCAGCAGTTTGGAAGATCTTCTCCTCTAAAACTTTGATCTGAATTTTCTCCATTGGAAGTTAATTAACATTTCAGCCTATCTCCCTTTTATTACCAGTTCTCTGTAGAAATCCTGAGAAATACAAAATCTCTTTTCTTTTTAAAATGGGAGGCTCTTCTAAACTCATTGTGATTTTCCTAATTTCAGCATCATAATTCCAAAGAGGGAAAGTTTTCCTCAAAAATCTTCCTTCCAACAACTCTATAGATTAAGACTTTCTTGCAAATACCGAAGTTCAGGCTTATCTGCTATCTATAAAATAATCAGGCTATTCATAAAGAGACAAATTCTTCCAATTCAACATAATTCAGAGACTGACAGGAACTAAACAATAAGGATGATTACAGAAGGAATGATGGACTGGAATGAAATATTCTAAAATTTTGTTCCACCTGTATCAAGCTTGATTAATTATTATGATATTTTAGTTGTGGTGCCTACCTGACGGAGAACCAGGGCCACTGCACCCATCAGGACAGATGCAGAAATCCAGACTGAACTCCCAAGCAAACACGCAGCCATCCAGGTCTCCAGCTGCAGAGAGTGCCTGAGCCTTTCACTGGCATCAAATGGCAGCAGTGAGAACAGCTGAGTGAGGTGTGAGCAGGTGGGCAATTTGCTCAGCATGGTGGTGAGGCTACACAATGAAATAAATAGGTTAAACAGTGTCATGGGGACCAAAAAAGAGAAGGAGCAAAGGAATCATACTCTGCCATCACTGAGATGGGTTCAACCGCAAGAGAAAGCACAAGGTCCAAGGCAGCATGTATCCCCTCACTGACAGGCTGAAGGCAAGAACTGAAAGGAAAGGAGTAGATGGAGGCAAGTCCATGCCTGGGGCTGCAAATGAAACCCTCTTTGCCTCTCCCCACCCTCCTCACCCCATTCCCAGGTATCTCTGTACAACAAGCACAAGGCTCTGGATGAGGAATGTCCATCTGTGGGTGATTACTGTTCACTTACACTAGAGGAACCAACAAAGCCAAAATCAGAAAAGCCTTCCCCCAGTATCAAGGCTACATCCTCAAAGAAGAAATGAGTGCTAGCTATAGGTGACTTCTCCCTACAGGGAACTGAATGCTCAATATTCCAGGAAGATACTCTTCTTAGAGAAGTCTGTTACCTTCCTGGGGCTCAGGTGAAGGATGTCACCAACAGACCACTACTCTTTACTGCTTTTCCACGCACGGAGTGACAAAGCAGCTACAAATACTTCAAGGGCCATCAAAAGCGCCATCAGAGCCTTGGGATGTCTGCTTAAAGAATCAAGGGCACAAGTCATCTTCTCTGCTTCCTGTCCAGGGCAATGACAATGAAAGAAACACTTGGCTTCATGGTTTATGTCACTGCTAAAACTTTGTGTTTTTTGACAATGGAACAGCCTACAAGGCACAAAGCCTGCTGGCACCAGATGGGTAGCAGGGCTCACTGAAAGATCTTTAGGTTTGAAGGGGGAGAGAGGTAATACTGAGCCTTCCCATTATAAGGTGTGGGGTGACATAACTAGGTTAGCGGGACAGGGTAATAGTGGGGGCCCTCAACGTGCCACCCTGAGATGTACTGGCAACACTGCAGATCATTTGAAATTGTACAGCAGTGAGCCAGGGACCACTGAGGCAATAGGAGAAGGCAACAAGAAAACTGAAGGGAAATACTTCAAAGGAATTAAGGAATTATCCTTCAAGATGACAAGGCCTGCTGCCCAGCTGAAGTGCCTCTACATCAACACAAACAGCTTGTGAAACAAACAGGAGGAGTTGGAAGCCACCGTGCTACTAGAAAACCATGACATAGTTGCCATCACTAAAATCTGGTGGGATGATTCCCATGACTGAAGTGTGCCTATTGATGGCTACAAGCTGTTCCGAAGGGACACGCAAGGAAAGAGAGGAAGAGATGTTGCCCTCTACATCAAGAAAGGAACAGAGTGTGAAGAGCTGCCCCTGAAGAATGGCCATGAACAAGTTGAAAGCTTATGGGTGAGAGTGAGAAACCAAGGCAACAAAGGGAGTTGTGTGGTTGGTGTCTACTACAGGCCACCTGATTAAGCAGAGCCTGTTGATAAAGCCTTCTTCCTCCAGCTACAGGAGGTGTTGTGACTGCAGGCTCTTGTCCTGCTGGGAGACTTCAACCACCCAGACATCTGCTGTAAAAGTAGCACAGTGAGCTGCAGGCAATCCTGGAGGCTCCTGGAATGCATCAAAGATAACTTTTTGAGACAAGTAATAGACAGCCCCACCAGGAGGGATACAATACTGGACCTGTTGCTCACCAACACAAGTGAGCTGATTGGTGATATCAGGATTGGAGGCTGCCTGGGCTGTAGTGACCATGCAATGGTAGAGTTCACACTCACAAGGGATACGGGACAGACAAAGAGTAAAATCAGGAGGCTAAATTTTAGGAAAGCCAACTTTCAGCTCTTCAGGGAGTTCTTTAACAAAATCCTCTTGGCAAACTATCCTCAAGGACAAGGGAGCAGAGCAGAGGTGGTAGATCTTTAAGGAAGCTTTCCAGAAACAGGACAGCTGACCCAGACTGACCATAAGGATATCCCATTCCATACAATGTCATGCTAAGTAATAAAAACTGGGGAAAGAAGGAGAGGGGACATTTAGAGTGATGGCATTTGTCTTCCTATGAAATCATTACACATTATGGGACCTGTTTTCCTGTAAATCATTGAACATCTGCCTGCCAATGGGAAGTAGTGAATGAATTCCTTATTTTACTTCGCTTACTTGTTCAGCTTTTGCTTTACCATTAATCTGTATTTATATCTACCCAAGAGTTTTTGCACTTTTACCTCTCTGATTCTCTCCCTTATCCCAATGTAAGGAGAGTGAGCGAGGGGCTGTGTAATGCTGAGCTGCCTACTGGCAGGCACAACACTGACTAAAATCCTATTCTTACAAAGCAGTGCATCTCTGACATTAGTCTCATGGGAATATTGTTTTGGAACCTCACTGCTGTGATAACTACACAATATTTTCTAGTTTTCGGGCTAAATGAATTTTTAATGAGATTATAAACACTTCTTGCTGTGCCTGTTGTGCCTTATCTCATATTGTTCTCCCTCCACTAACGTATTTTTAGAGAGTGTTTAGGAAAAAAAATTTAATAAGGATCTGGTCAAACAAGAATATTTGAATATCTTCCGTGCTTCATCCTAAAAGCCCTTCCCCATGCTTTTTCCAAGTTCATCTTTCTTGAATATCAATGGTCATAACCTTGCAGAGAATTTCAGAGAAACACATACCTGACATTTATGGAATGCTGTATGTAGCTCTGCTGATGTAAATCATAAATAGAATCTAACATTCTCATGTCTCTATTACATGACACACACTCACAAGATAATTGAATCACTGCTCCATGTCCTTCTCTCCAACCACGGAAAGCCAGTAAGTACCTATCTTACATCAGTTCTTGATAAATTTACAGTTTAAATATTACATTTCATACTAGGCATTTTTATTCTAATATTATTTCTTGAGGTTTCAAGATCATCTGGATATTGTTTATATATGAAATCTCAGTTGTACTTTATATTGATCACAACTTTTAGCCCTACAGCATCAGAAAAGTTCACTGGCACACTCACTACCTAAAAATAGCAGAGCTAAGGATTTTTGTCTAATAACACCCTTTCTGCAGTCAAGACTTACCTTTCAGTACTACCAGCTGTCACCTCCTCATTAGCTGACTAATTATTAACAAGTTAATATTCTCCATCCTATCTAGTCATTCTTCATAATATGGAATCACAGAATAATAGAATACAGAATAGATTTATAGAATGGCTTGAGTTGAAAAAGACCTAAAAGATCATCTGGTTCCAAACTCCCTGGTTATGGCAGGGACACCTTCCACTGGATCAGGCTGCCCAGAGCCCCATCCAGCCTGGCCTTGAATACTGCCAGGGATGAAACATCCACAGTTTCTCTGAGCAGCATGTCCCTGTGTCTCACCACCCTCTGAGTAAAGAATTTATTTATAATATCCAATCTAAATCTACTTTCTTTTAGTTCAAAGCCATTATCCCTTGTCCTATCACTACACTCTCTTATAAAAAGTCTCTCTCCAGCTTTCTTGTAGGCCCTTTGAAGCACCGGAAGGCTACAATTAAGTCTCCCTGAAGCCTTCTTTTCTCCATGCTGAACACCATCTCCTTCAGCCTTTCTTCATAGGAGATGTGCTTCAGCCCTCTGGTCATCTTTATGGCTTCCTCTGGACCCACTCCAACAGCTCCATATCTTGTGCTGGGGGATCCTGGACACAATACTCCATGTGGGGTCTCACAGAGGCGGAGTAGACTGGGACAATCATCTGCCTTTCTTCGTTGGTCACACTTCTTTTGATGCAGCCCGGGATACATCAACAAGTTTTAGCCATAGCGGCCTAGGAATATGATGAGTGATGAGACTTTAGGGAAGGTTAATATTTCTTACTTGATCAACTGCTCTGAGCATGGTCATGAGGGGAAAGACACAAGCATTGCAACACTCAGGAACAGACCAAACAAGCTTCTCTCCTCTCTACTCAGAGCAGACCTTGAGTGCACTAAAAACTTTGAATTTGTTCCACTTCTCCCTATAGATCATTGCAGCTCCTATTATATTTCTCCATTACTGTCATTTGGTGTATGTAAAGTCATAAACATTTATTTAGTAAACAATAAGTTCTCTCCTTCACGTAAAAGGTAAGAAAATAAACCAAATAATTTAATCCTCAATTTTCAGCTTACTTCTACCATTAGAAAGACAGAACTCTCCTTCAAATTATGATTATTTTTCTGGTTACTTTTCATGAGTATCCAGTTAAAAATATATAAAAAGTGTTATGTAAATGTTTCAAACAAACCTCTTTACTCTTTATAGAAGAAACCATTATTTTCAGTTATAGACAAATGTGTACTGAAACCAGTATTGTCCATACATTTCTGAACAGCCTTCAGGTAGGTGGTGAAGAACCTAATCATGTTTATTTTCTTTTTTCCTTCAGTATTTGGAGCTCACAGTTCTGATTCCCAAAGCCTTGTAACCTTTAACAAATTTTAACACTTGAAAACAATTTTGAACAGCTATGTATATATCTCAAGATCCAAAAAATAGATGTGAAGTTAATAAGTACATCAAGAATGAATTGTTATGATGCCTTAGGAAGATTCTATTCATCTGGAAATAGAAATCAGAATATTAGTTATCATATATTCTTTATGTTGTTTTTCTATCATTTCAAATGGTAAATAGACCCTTCAAAGTCATGTTGCACCCTACCATATTTCACACAAGTAAACAGGAAGCATATTTTAAAAAAAAATCTGTCAAGAGTTATGCATTCAACTATTTCTACATTTACTTTGCTTTTCAAAAGATTTTATCAACAAGCATTAGTAGTCAGTACATCAGTACTCAGTCAATACACTACTATTCAGTCTCTAGAAACTCAAAATAAACAAAGAATACGTAAGCTCTGCCAATCAAATTTCAATGGCCTCCTTTAGAGATGCCATAAATTGTCTAGTTGGGCAGCTTTATACAACATGACTCAAAATAGAACTCCTCTATCCTTTTCTCACCCCATTAATGGCCAAAAAGATCTACAGCTAAAATATTCAATGAAGATTTTAAGCCCATTAGAATTTTAAGCCCATTAGAATTCATGGCTAGGTTACCTGAATAAAGACTCCCTTGCTACATCATGAGTACTAACATACTCTAACAGCAGTACACCAGCTCGCAATTTGGAAAAACAAAAAATGTGATAGTGGCCTTGAAAATAATCTAGAACTTGGTAACAAATACTGAAGAATGGTGAGGAGAGAAGGAACCTTCCTATCTGGAGTTGGTAGAAAATGAGTAACTTTTTCATAACATGTTGCAAATATTGCATTGTTTCTTTTTAAACAGCATTATAATACTGCAATGAGTCTAAACATACACGAACCACAGTTCATCTATGTCTGATTTTTTCTCACAGAATGCCCAAACAGCTGCATGTTTTCCCAGCTTGGCTCCAGCATATTGCCAAACTGATTGGCAGTTCTCACACTCTTGGCAATGGTGATGTAGTTGCTAGTTGCAGCTGAAGAAAGAAATTTTCAGTGAAAGTCATTTCCAGTAGAATGAAGGGAGGAGTTATATCAATTCATGCTTTATTTTCTTATTTGGTATCTGTTATTCTTCATACTCAACAGCATTCAACATTTCTCTACAGAGAAAGAAAAAAATAACACTTCTAAAATATTCTTTTCTTAAAATCCACTTTAAAGTATCCCGCTCCAGTACACAACCCAGATTTTATTCAACTTATTTCCTTCCACATTTCATGGTCATGTTCTACATTCTAATCTTAAGAAATTACTGACCAAAGACACAAGAAACAATTGAGGACAATAAAACTTGCAACGTTTGCTAGAATGATCTAGATATATTTCTCAGCTAGCCAACCGTCTAAATGTCCATCAGTGACATTAGTTTTCCTTTTTTTGATGCTTACACTTATGTTTTGTTTTTGTTTTTTTAAAGGTATGCATGGAGCAAAAAATACCAGTGGGTATCTTTTCAGTCTCATGCTATCGGTCCTGCATTCATTTCCTTTGCTGCCTTTGCCATCACACTCACATCCTACTCTGTGCAACTGGCATGAATCTTACCTAAAGCTTCTGGTATTCATGTATGTTTGGGACATCAGTTTTCTGAAGTGCAGTCAGACTTCGAGTGTTTGCATGGACAGGTGCTCACAGTCATTGTACTGACAGTGTCACAGGGGTTTTTGTCTCTTTTTACATGTCCATTTAAACTTATTGTTCAATGAGCATAACCTGCTTCCTTTAGTATTTCTACAACCCGAGTATCTGGCAACTCCATTTGGAAATTTTCTCCCTTCCTTCACACACAATAGAGCAAGAATGATTCCTTCTCTGAGGAGTAACCTCTGCAGCAGGAAAATATTGTCTTTCATTTAAAAGCAGAAAAAACTTCTAGAAGTATTCATAGGAGTCTTCATCCCATAAAGTGAGAGGTCTGAGCGTTGCAAAAAACTTTCTTAGTTTTGATGCATTTATGTGGTCTTGCTGACCACAGGGCATATTCAAAATACATGCCAGGATCTATTTTCTTAGGCAACCTAGTGCAATTCCTTTCTCTTCCACTGAGCTGGTAACTTGTGTAGAACTATGGATGAGAGTTTGAGGGTGCATTTGTTTAAATGTCCTTTTACTAATTTAGAGATGAAATCAAGTTGGCAACTCAGTGCTTAGCAAGAGATTACAACAGACCTAGGAACATTTTTGCCCAAGAGTGGCCTTCTGCTTGTCTGAACACCTTACACTGAAGCTGCCTGAACAGATCGTGCTGTTCCTGGAGCCTTAGGAGTGCAGTGCTTTCCAGGTACACATAAATCGCCATTTTTGTGATAGCATGACACCTTGTGGACTGCTGGTAGTACTACTGAGGAACTCTGTTCCTGTCTTAAATATTGCTCACATTGAGTAAACTAGTACACGGACTGCCTGTTTCTTTTAAAGCTGACTGGGTCGTATACACAAATGTCATTTATTTATGGATAAAAAGCATGGCAGAGGATAAGCTGGTGAGAAAGAAGATATATATGCAAAACCCATATGATGTACAGGCACTAAGCCCAGTGATGGCAACGTGCAGAGCCCAGGGTAGGGGAGAATGCCTTTGGTGGTTCAGCACCTTACCAGCAAGGGACAGTCTTCCAACACTGGCTCATTCCCATCTTCAGTCTATTTTTTTTTGTTAACCCAGTTCTTGGCAGGCAAACAGAAAAATGATAAGGGCCTCTTGACATGTTGCCTGGCAGGCAGATGGTAGGTCTCACTTTCCAAACCTCTGAGAAATTAAGAATGGAAAGGCCAGAAAACTTGAAGACCTTGAGTGTTTTTCTGTTCCCCCCCCACCATCTCCTTGCTAAAAACGGAGAATACTCAGGATTATTTTAAGCATTGGAGAATGACTAAAAATCTTCCTTTCAAGACATGTGAGCTTGTGTGGTTGTGTCACTGGCCCTCATCACTATCTCCTGATCAACAGTAATGGAAAAAATCTGTCTGATAATTAAGCTATCTGACCATGCTTGAATACATCCCTTTATACACTTTTTATTTAAATCCTGAGTGATGTATTCAAGGAAAAACTTGTGCTTTGTTTCAAATAACAAGGCAGCACTGAGTTATGAGCCAGTAGAAAAGTTGAACTATATGAAATCTATATAGGCTTTTTCCAGAGGAATTGAGGTCAATAGATTTATACAAAATGTTTCTTTGCTCCCAAGTCCCTTTACCATCTTTTCATTTTGCACGTGGGGTCAACAAGTCTATTTCCTCTGCTTCAGGCCACCCACTATTTCTTAAGCTGTAAGAATACATCATGTTCCATAACAAGCTGCTAGACAGTGTAAAATGAATGTGGACAAAGAAAGGGAAAGAAGCTTGTACTTTAAAAAAGAACAGCAAAAAAAAACCCAATCAATCTAAGTAGTTAGATAGCGTTGTAAAAAAAAAAAAAAAGAAAAAAAAAACCAAAGTATCATAAGTATCATGAACAGAAAGACTCCATCAAAATTATGAAAGATACCACTGTTTGATAGGATGGAGGACTGAAATATTGTCTTTAGAATTTTCCTCCACAGTCAAACTTACCTTTAAATTTTTGGCTGAGGAAGGAAATGCAAAAATACTCTGAGAACTTGGCAGGAGTTTCCTATTCTAATTTCATGAGTGTGAGAGAGGTGGAAGTTTTGGCTGGGTATATAACCTCTGGATTCCTACTCTAAACAAAGGAAAATTCTAAAGTTTTATTTTCTCCATCATTTTAATATTTTTTTCTAGTGAAAATATTAACCAGCTTAAAAGTGGCTTTCAAGTTAAAGTCTTAGCAAATACAGAGAAAATGGTTCAAAACTAGAATATAACTAGGGGTAGAATTCAACTTGAGATTAAGACTGTGTTGATAGTGGCTACATATATGCAGCACTGGAAACCTAGATAACTATCATGCTTCAGAAATCTAAATTCAGCTAAATCCCATGGTGAAAAGAACACAGAGATAGAGAGGTGAAACTTGTCAGGTAACTGTCAGTATTGTACCAGTTCTGAACCAAAAATTCACCAGGTTAACAGAGTGTCAGATTTAGGTATGATAATAAAAGAAAAACGTATATATTTTCAATGACGTGATCAAAATAATTATACTCAATTAAATTTGACCCACCTTGCATATTAAACCTGGCACAAGCAAGTATGAGCATAAGTGGAGCTAGGGATGATGATGTAAAACCCTAGATCTAGACTTCAATGGAATTTAGCAGCTTCACAGAGTTATAAGCTGAGGCTAGGAGAACTATCTTTTTTCAAATATTTGCAAGACTTTTAAACCCTGCTATAGCCAGGCCTTCCAGTTCTCAAGTGACTGCTCAAGGAGGAAAAGCCAAAAAATATATGTATATGTATGTCTCATAGTTTATATATATGTAGGGACATAGAGAATCTGGAGATGAAAGAAGAGATGACATAGTTTTTTCTTAATCCAAAATGTTCTTGGACAAAAATTCACTGTCTGTTTTCAGCTGTTACAAAGCATCCACCAAGGGAAAGCAGACAAATACATTTGCTTGGAGAAGCAACCATTAGCTTCTCCAAGCACCAGCATGAAACTGCACAAAACATTATGGCAACGCATCGAAACCAAAATGCATCTTGTTCGTAGACGGTTATACTTTGCAGTACCTAGGAATATTTACTGTACAAGGTATGCTCACTTCCAGTAAACTGAAGCCTTGGAATTATTTGGCATTCTGCATCATTAGCGTACTGATTGGAGACATGCTTAATGTAGTTTAAATCCCAACCACTATACAAGAAGGATCCAGTAAAATTCTGAAGTCTACTACTGTTTCTGTAAGAAGCTATAAACAAAATGGATAACAATACAGAAAAAAAAATCGCTACCTCTAGAACTGAAATCAAAGCACGAGAAACAAACAAGCAAACAAAAAAAAACCCATATAGATAATATAAAACATGAAGTTGAAGAGCACCTCCTGATTTCAAAGAAAAAAAATCTTATCTATTCTTAAGAACAAGCAGTATGAAATTCAAGCCACAAGTTCCCTTAATTCACGATTTTATTCT
This sequence comes from Penelope pileata, assembly GCA_013396635.1. Classification (NCBI taxonomy): domain Eukaryota; kingdom Metazoa; phylum Chordata; class Aves; order Galliformes; family Cracidae; genus Penelope; species Penelope pileata. The sequence continues at coordinate 82,869 of WBMW01001258.1, read as the reverse complement.
TCTGAACTGGCACCAAATGCCAAATGAAGTTGCACTTCATTTTCTTACTATTCATATAAGGTCAAAGACAATGTTTAACTTGACACAACTGTGAGGTTTATGGCTTTACTCTAAGTTCCTGATTTATAGTTATTTTTAAATGCTTATCATAGATTTGTATTTATTTATTTATTTATTTTAAAGAAAGCCATAACTTTTTACAGCTATGGAGGAAATGATTTCTAAAACCTTTGGAAAATGTCTGTATCTGTCTGCATTTAAGCAGTAGATCCTTTGTACTGCAGCAGGTCATGAGTATCATATAAATCATTTTTCACAGCAGAAGTAAAATTGTGTAGACATCTCCTATCTGGCAGAGGCAGTCAGAAATTATAGAATGAACTTCATGAACTTATCCAAACGAGTTTAATCAATTCCATATTTTACAAACCATGCATTTCTTTTATCTTGGCTAACAGTGTTCTATGAGAATTGCATAGGCCTACTAAGGAAGCAATAGCTCTCACAGAAGCATGCTTTATACTTGAGTCATTTTGTGATCAAACCATTTAGTCTTAATTGTTTGCTTTAAAACTGGGTCTTAACCACATTAGGAAGAATGTGGTTCTGTTAGCTGACATAGGCCAGGCTTGAGTCATTACAAAAGATGTAAACAAACTGGATAGAGTCCAGAGAAGAGTAATAAAAATGATAAGAGGTGCAGAAAACGACCTATGAGGAAAGGTTGAAATAATGGAGCTTGTTTAGTCTAGAAGAATAAAGACTGAGCTGGAACATTATCAGAATCTTTGAATATGTGCTGTAGAGGAGAACGATCAACAGTTGTCCATGCTCATCCAGGACAGGGCAAGCTACAGGCTTATACAGACACTGTGTAAACCATGCATCTGTATTATTAACTTGAATATACCACCTAAAAAGTAAAACATACACTTTGAACACAATTGTACATCGCATATTTCAGAGCTAAAAGTCAATTTAAACAACTTCTCATGTTATCAAGCTGGTAAAGGAAATCTTAAAATTTTTAGCATCTGACTTCAGTGTTCACACTAAATTTCTTACACTTAATAAGGAAATTATTTTTGGAAAGATAGCCCAGCACCTGAAAGATGTTAAAACACAGAACATGGTTGTTAGGATAAAAGTAACTGAAATTAATGATGTATGCAGATACGCCAAACATACACACTAATACTTGTTAAAGTTTGGTTGCCTGAGTAAGGAATAACTTTCATATCTGGAATTTAAAATCTTTCATTTTGATCACTTGCCCAAAAGCTGGAACTGAGATCAACCATTTACGATAAATACTACTAGTTTAAGTAGCATCATCCGATCCAAATGTCCCAAGGTAATATTCATTATCTGAGAAAATCTGCTCCATAAACCTGTTTGGAATACAGCTGAACTTGGGACTGTTTCCAGAAACTAGGTTAAAGATCGGAAATCTACTTACCAGAAACAGGTGTTTCTTTGAGATACACAGTTTGTATGTATAGCCACAACATACATTACATATTTAACCTAAGAACTGTAGCTATAGCCAAAAGGTTCTCTAGATTATACGTGTGAGTGAGATAGTCCCTGTCCTTATTCTCTAGGGACTACTCTCACTTTCATCTCACCTGTAAGTCTTGCATGTAGTTTTATCAAAGGTTTAGCAGATCCACTGTCCCGCTCCAATTATTGGAGTGAGGGGAGATTCTTTAATATACCCGGAGTNAGGTATCAAGCAGGTCCAGCCAGGCATCTGTCAGGCATCAGTCAGACAGCAGCAGGTAGGCAGCTAGCAGGCAGCTAGCAGGCAGCACCTAGGCAGCTCCTAGCATTTCCCCTGTTGAAGGAGGTCTTCTTATCCTTGTTTTCAGCCAGCATGGCATTCCTGGGCACCCAGGTATGTCACGTATCACACGAATGGACACGGATGGGCTTGTACGTCTCCTTCCGTGGTTGCCTCCCTCAAGGCGGCCGTCTGAAAGGCTGCTCGATGGCCGTTTAGCAGCTGCTTGTCTCTCATTGCCTCTGGTCTGCAAGCCTTCGGGCAGCAGGCAGGTGGGCAAACTTTGAGACAAAAGAGTTCTCACAGTAAGCTTTGAGACAAAAGATTCCAAAACAGTCTCTTACATCCACAAACTGCAGAGTTAGGAATATAGCCAAGATTGCTGAAGAAATAGCTACTGCATTTGCAATGTATGCCCATGCTTTGTCAGCTGGTTTCACTTTGCTATGATACAGGAAGTCCTAAAACACCTTAGAACTGTCGAAACTCCCTGTGGGAGTTCTGCGTGGTGTTCTGTGACAATCTTATGATCCATCTTTACTATTTATCTTAAGCTATGTATTAAAAATCTCCTAACTACCTTAATTGTGTACAAATGGCGTGTTCTGCATGACTGTTTCTGCCTTTGCAGGAACAATTTCTACTGACTACTTCCAAGTATCTTCTCTGTGTACAGTTTGATCAGCAGAAACCACATGGGAGTGTTGCTAGGACTGTCAGATTCTCCACAAAGTATATAAATCAATACATTTAAGAATAAAAGAAGATCTATCAGCTGGTCTAGGAAAAAAGGGCTTTCTAAAGGAATCTTCAGTACTGCCTAAGATGCAGTATACCTGGAAAGCTGCTCTCACAGTCAAATATTTCTTGAGAGAATGGCTAGTAGTTCAATTAACTTGCCTCAAGTCAGCCTAGCATCTCATGTATGTGATGACTAGATGGGGAGTTCCTGGGGTACTCAGAGAATCAATAACCTAAACACACAGAGTGTGTACTCAGGCACAGCTCTGACCTCAGTGATAGTTACAGAACAGATATGAATTTTATCCTTCCATCTCACTTACAACTTAAATTCTATAGATCCATAGCTCTTGTTACATACAACACTTTCCCTTTTCAAATGTGTACTGGTGTAACAGTATATTTGTGATTTAATCTTACATCTCAGTACAGATAACCAAAGCATACACATTTTCAGATTTTTTCATGCTGATTTGGAAAAATGTATTTATCGCTTCTTGGGGGCACAAACCGTATTTTAGCTCTTCCTATTTCTAGATAAGAAAATGCCAACAGCTTAATCAAATGGTGGGACGACCTGTCTGAAAGTTATACTGACAATGTTAACACTGTTCCAAATATTTTCTTCTGCTGATTTGTATGTGAGAGTAAGTGTATATTACGCTGTCAAATGTTATCACCTGGAATTTCCCATCAGCCATGGTCCACATGTAGTCTTACGTTTTGTATGTACAGTTTAGATTAGCTGGACAACCCAATTCTCTTGCAAAGTGTCTGTAGTGCAAATACACACCAAGTATAATACACACAAGGTAAGAACTGGAATTCCCAGATGATAACATAGCATAAATTATATTTCAAATGACTTTCTTATTTTTTCTGTATTTAATGTTTTTGCAACTTCATCCCCATGTATCCTATATGACCTGTTTTTTCTTTGCAGCAGCAATGACTATTAATGGAAAACTATATTTTACTTAGATGTGTTTTCTACCAAGACTAAACTCCAGTGTGACTCTGACTACCAGGTGTTCATCATTCCTCTAAAAGAGCACCCCAGTATCAATAACAAATCTCACAATTATTTTTTTCTTTTACAGATGTGATTCAGCAAATAGAAATTCAGAATTTGCATATCTTTAAGCTTGACATTTAAAGGTCCCATACATTAAATAACTGTTAACTTTGAAAAAATATTTGTAGATCTAGTAGATCTGTCTCCCTGATGCGCACCCAAGATATTCTGGGTTTTCAGGTGAATTGATGCTGGCAGAGTTGAGCCACATTCAGCTATAAATGTTTTATTAATCACTTTTACAATAGAATAAAAAACTATGATACAACTATTGGTGGATATGAAAAAATAAGCTGTAAAATTAGAAAACTCTAGATTTACAAGAAGATGAGACAATGGACCTTTTCCTGCTTATGTATAGCATAGCAATAAAGACATCTATGCTCCTACAGTTTTCTTGCCACGTCAGCATGTCTCTATGCAGGCAGAGAATTCTCCTGCAACTTTTGAGATATTACTGAGATCTTGAAACAAGAAGTTTATGTATCCATTTCCAATGGCATTCAATAAAACAACATGCCTAACAATCAGATGCTTAGCATATTTCCAGAGTATCCAACTACAAATAGATTCAGAAAGGAGGATATTTATTAACGTCAGCTTTTAATTACATCTATTTTCTTCATGAAAATAATAATACCTACATAACACGTGGCTTGGCAGGGTCACTTTTTAGCAGTGCATACATTAGCTCATCCATTCCTGATCAGACTGTAACTGCCAACACACTTTCACTCAGAGAGCGTACATCGACCTACAGCCACCAAATAACCCTATGCTCTGATAGCTTCAACCTAGTCTTCTAGTCTGTAAAGGGAGAATGTCAGAAGAATAGGGCAGGAAGGTTTTTTCAGTGCTATTAAACATTAGTCAAGTTTAATAAATAAACATCTTTAGCATCTGACTGTCCAATTTGATTGGTGCATTTTTAATAGGGATAGATCTCTTCAGACTCTGTATTTTGTTTGTTTTTAAATTGTTTAATCATTTTTTCCTTTTAATGTTTTTCTCACTGATTCAGTTCTAGCTGCCAAATGACATCCCAAACTGTCTTTTTCTGCCAATGACTTCCGTGGAGTCAATATTTTCCCCTCAAGTATTGCAAGATTCAAATTTCCTGCCTTTTGGAACCATGCCATCTTTAGAAAGGTTGTAAAATCTCTTTGTGGACAAGCAGAGAAGAAAAACATTATAAAAGTGCTTTTCTTAAAGAGTAGTTTGAAAACACATGAAAGAAAATGTTTGTTTTAGCAATGTAAAACCTCTGCAAATGCTGTGCTACTGCATCATAGGCCACTTGTGGGGAAAAACAACAACATCGACAAAACCAAGGTTATAGTCTCTCTTCCTTCTCTACTTATAAAGTCTTTGGGAGAAATATTGCTAGTATACTCTGAAGCAAAACACTAGAAGTAATCAGTAGATTATTTCTCAATTGTTAGTAGCAAGAACTCTTATAAATACAAAACCAGGGACTTAAAGCCAATTTTGAAATAAAATAATTTGCATTCTTTGGCTGTATTCAGCCAACAATTCTTTTAATCATTCAGATTTAGATACGTAGTTAAATAATGTAAAGGAATATTTCTGCAAATAACTTCTCCTTGACACACATTTTTGAAAAGTACTCAAAAAGGAGTCAAAATACTGAATCACTGATCTCTAATCTGCTGTTTCAGCCCTATAGCCAATTGTCCTAAAACATTTTCTACCTTCTGAAGTAAGATATCTGGCTTGGTAGGAAAGCAGTGGTTGTTGCTTATCTCATCTTTAGTAAGGCTTTCAGTGGTGCTTCCCATAATACCCTTACAGACAAACTGAGAATGTACAGACTAGACAAGTGGATAGTAAGGTCGACTAACATACTATGCTGATTTGACTGATGCCTGCACCATCAAGATAGCAAAAACAGCAAACAAGCCATCAAAAAAAAAAAATTTTTTTTTAAGTGAAAACATGCTCAAAAGTTGACCTTACCATCTAAAGTACTCTTCTGTAAATAATTTGAGCCTATCAATTGAAATTCTTTTTTTTAGCTAGCTCAATTTCTTTACGAACTTTTTTAGAAAGTACATGACAATGAAACAATGAAGTTAATATCTGCACATGCTTCTTTTCTCATCTTTTAGTAGAAATAAGACAAAGTATTATCATTTATTAGTAAAAACCTCTTTGCCAATGAGCATGAGCAGATAGGTTTAGCTAGTTTACAAGATTTTTCTAATTTTCTACCTAGTAAACCGGTGTACTACCAGCACCACATGCACAATAGACAGAGATGGAGGAGATAAGAAAAGATACAATGTATCTACTACTGCATACTGGTGCCATACATTGTCAGGATTTGGCTTCATCATTGTGATGTGACTTTGTTATTTATGTCTGTAGATTTTCCACAAGAACACCTTAGTAAAGTGATGAGGAAATGGGTGAAAGCCAACAAGCTTCATCCCAACATTTCTAAACAAATAAGAGTGGTAATGAGATTTGAGTTTTGAGAGAGGCGAACGAGATTTTTAAAGAATAGTTGACTTGCAACATGCATGTGGGAACACATCCCTTATTTTGAATATATGTAATGCACACAATATATTAAGTAACACTAAATATATTTACTAGCATAAATTTTTAGTCTTCTTGGAAGACTGTTTTGTAACAGCTTAGTACACAGATCATATAACTAAATAGATTGATATGAATTCTCAAAAAGTTTTCAAACAGAATTAGGTATTGAATAGTCTTCATTTTATCACAGACATATACTAGTGGTCTGAGAATATGATAGACATTACTTTTGGAGACCAAAAATAAGTAGTGATGACACAATTACACTTATTAATCAACACCAGTATTGCTAAGCAAAACATTCATAGCAAAAACAATCCTGCTTAGCAGTGAATGATATGAATTGAGAATAGGATTTCTTTTTTGTTCCATATACTTATGATTTATCAGAATTGCTTGCATTCTTCATTATTATTCTTCGCCATTTTCTGATGATATAGATGGTGAACAAATGAATGGGGTGAAAAAGAAGAAGCGAGGACAGTATTTCAAGAGTGAATTCAACAGGATCAAAATTCAAATGGTATTGATGAAGGAGTCCTGGTCTGTCATTTATTTAGAATCATGGCACATGGTAAGAGTGGCTTTGGTAGAGTTAGGAGACTGTATCGGATCTGGAGGATTTAGCATGTAATCTGTGGTGAGTACATTATATAGGTTTTTTTTTTTTTTATGAGTTTAGAAAAGAAAAAAAGTCCTGGAACTACTGAAGTGAGGTAGCTTTTTAGGATAAAAACATCAAAGAGATTAAGCATGATTTTACGCATGCTTAAGACGAAGGGGAGAGAGAAAGGTCGAGAAAAGAATAAGAGATAAGAATAAGAATAATGGGCATGAGAGAGATCAGGTGGAGGAATTAGTTCAGTTGGGCATGAAATTGGATTAGGATACCAGATTAACATCTGTGACAAGGAGAGGGAGGGTAAGCAAAAAGGGGAGTTACTTAACATATTGTCAGTTTTCTCTTGGAAGTTGGTTAGGTCTTGTGCAAAGAGAGAAACACATTCATCCCTCAAATCTGCCCTTTAATCTGCATCTCTGTCCTGGAAGAGTCAAATGTTTGAGGGTTTGGGGCTTTGAATTTGAGAATATATTTAAGAACAATCAGAGAAAGGTCACTCAATTTGAGTTTTCCACAAAATTAAGAATAACAGGAAGAGAAAATAGTTGCAAGAGGTGAATTTGTAATGACTTTAGCCAGATGGCTCTTAATGAAAAATGAAGTAAAAAAGATCCACAAGAGAAAATGACTGTGCTAGTAATGACGGAAAAAAAGTGAAAGCTAGTAAAGGAGCTGAGAGAAAAAAAAAATAATTAACAACAATGAGCCGGTGGTAGGAGCTCAGATGAAAGGATTTAAAAAGGTTTCATAAACAAATGAAAGAGTTGAACACAAGAATTGAATCATTAAGAGATAAAAGATGAAAATGTTAGTTGAGAAAAAATTTAGCAACAGGTCATTTTAGTGAGCAGGAGAACTAATTCTTAGCTACTAGTAAAGAAATACAGTTAAGAAAAAGAGTCAGTTCACAGACCTGAAGTATCATCTAAATGGAAGCTAAAAATTACTGAGAAACCAATTGGAAGATGAGCAAGAAAGAAAAGGATAACTAATGAAAAATAAATCAAGGTAGATTTTTTTCCAAACTGTGGTGTTGCCAGTGTTTCAGAGCTACTGTACATAGTTTCAAAAATTAGAAAGTAAGAAGAGACTAGATAAGATTACAGTGACACAGGGATGACACAGGACAATGTCAGAAAAGAGTATAAGATGAATTAAAGAGATCACTGAATATTGAAAATAATGTCAGTGAGCAGTTAGCTGGTTGAGAGAGAATTTTGCATTAAGATGAAAACAATCTGAAAACAATTCTACTGAAAACAATTCAATTATAAATTATTATTTTGCTTGCTCAGAGGGAAAGTTAGTGGTCTGTGACTCTAAAGCTTATTATGCACTGAAGATGAACTGTGCAGTAGTTGAACAATGAATTTAACAGGGGCTGGTAGTTCAAAAGTTAAGTGGCACATAGTCCAAACTTCAAATACTGTGGTCACAAAGTTCCTTTTCCTAGAAAACAGGGATTCTTAAATAATTGCCTTATTCTTTTAAATCTGGAAGAATAAGTTGGTTACATACATCTAAAGCTTCTTTGCCACATCACATGTAAAATGATGTACAGTATTTCTCAAAGAACACAGAAGTATTTTTAAGCACTAGAAAATATTATAAATTTATATTAAATAATATAATTTATATTTCAGTATAGCTTTTCTTTTGACTTACTTAGGCCATGTTATACATACCAGCTGTCCCCACAACAAATACTGAAGACTATTTTTGGTCATCTTAGAAAATTTACTAAGTACAAATCTTTTAAATAACTATCCCACCAAACCAGTTCTCCACAAGATGATATTAAATGATTGTACATCATCACTCTAGTGGTTATTGAGACCATACTATCCACTGAAACCAGGCTTGCTGGATCATATACATGCAGTTATGGATATTTACTTTATGGCTCCTTTAAAGCCGGAAGCACAGGTTTTTTCTACACATCCAGCCTTTATGTCTTGGAAGCCTAGACATTTATGGAGGTATTCAAAAGGGCAAGCTGTAATTTAATAGTTTTTTTTTTAATAGATTTTGTTAGGCTTCTCCCTAGTTAACGGAGAAAGAGAAGATGGTTCAGAACCTTGTTCAAAAGGCACCAAACTGTAGGAGTTCAGAATTGTTTGCCTAGCTTAGGTGCTAGCCAGGTGTATTCTGTAAAGAGGATGTAAACTCTGGCCTTTCACTCCCAGCTTTCTCTATTTCGATGCTATAAATTTTTGGAATAGTTCACAAGGTTAGTTTGACCTACTGTTCCTAAGCGTCCAAAGAAAATAATAATCACACACTAACCTACATAGTATGCTAAAATTTAACAGAGAAACTAAAGAATAAATGTGAATTTACTGCAATATTTTTCACTTTCTAATCCGTAAAAACAGACACACATGAAGATTTGTGATTTTTTGTTTGAGTGTAATGCTTCACGACTGTTGTCAGTTCTTGCAAACTAATTATAATTTCTATGAATATGTATGTTTTCTAATCACTCTAAATTATTTGCGATTTCTGGGAGACCACCTTATTTTACAGCTCACATTTGTTTGTTCCACAGTCTCTGTCTGATTATGTTATATCATGTCTGTTCTACTTTCCCGTCTGCTGAGGAAATCTCTTTCAATATGCTAAGAATGAACAATGAATAATCGTAATTACCTTTGTGTATTAACACAAAGAAAGGATATTTTTATAACTTTTATACATATATATATTTTTTCCTTTTTTACCTCAGTTTTTGTAAGCAGTGTACAGTTAGAAAATATGAATGGAAGAGTCATTAATTCTGACCTACCAAACACCAGACTTCTCAGTAAACCAAAGATAGCAAGGTCAGGATAGCTTATAAAGCTGTGTCAAGTCCTTTGTGATTTATGTTTCAGCAGCCATGTGGCTGTAACCTCGGCTATCTAGTGTACTTAATTAAAAATTCAGAGTGCTACAAAATGCATAAGACAACTCCTGGTAAAGCAGATCACTTTACTGAGTACTTGCTTCTATGAAGAAATACCACATAAGCAAGTAGAAGTGATTAGGAGCTTAATTCTTATTTGATATGGTTCACNATCGGTTGTTGGTCCCTTGCTTTGGGTATTATTTCTTGTTTCTTATCTTATATATATATGTACTGGTATTTCTTTTATTCTCTCTGCTGTCTTAGTAAATAGCTTTTATCTCAACCCACGAGTTCTACCGTATTTATTCCTTAATTCTCTCCCCCATCCCACTTGGGAGGGGGGAGGGTGAGCGAACAACTGTGGGGGACTTAGCTGTCTGCTAGGTCAAACCGGGACAATGGCACATCCACAACTTCTCTGGGTAACCCGTTCCAACTCCTCATCACCCTCTCAGTGGAAATTTCCCCCCTGACATATAATCTAAACCTCCCCTTTTTCAGTTTAAAATTGTTCCTTCTTGTCCTATCATTATCTACCCATGTAAAAGGTTGATTTCCCTCTTGTTTATGAGCTCCCTTTAAGTATTGGAAGGCTGCAATGAGGTCTCCCCAGAGTGTTCTCTTCTCCAGGCTGAACAAGCCCAGCTCCTTCAGCCTGTGTTCATAGGAGAGGTGCTCCAGCCCTCTGATCATCCTTGTGGTCCTCCTCTGGATCCACTCCAGAAACTCAACATCTTTCTTGTGCTCGGGGACCCAGACCTGGCTGCAGTACTCCAGATGGGGCCTCATGAGGGCAGAGTAGAAAGGGACAATCATCTCCCTCTTCCTGCTGGCCACACCTCTTCTGATGGAGCCCAGAGTACCGCTGGCCTTCCAGGCTGCAAGTGCACACTGCTGGCTCATGTTCAGTTTTTCATCTACCAAGATCCCCAAGTCCTTGTCAGCAGGGCTACTCTCAAAGAGTTCTTCCATTCTGTACGCATATCTGAGTCTGTCCCAACCCAAATACAAGACCTTGCACTTGGCCTTGCTGAACCTCATTAGGTTCATGTGGACCCGCCTTTTGAGCTTGTTCAGGTCCCTTTGGATGGCATCCTGTCCTTCTGTCCAACTGCACTACTCAGCTTGATGTCAGCAGAAAACTTGCTGAGGGTCCACTCGATCTCATCATCTATGTCATTGATAAAGAGCTTGAAGAGTAACAGACTCAAGGGGGGCTGTGGGGGACAGCACTGGCCTCCACCTAGGCATAGAGCCACTAACCACAACCCTCAGGCTGCAATCTTCCAACCAACTCTTTATCCATCTGGTTGTCCACACTTCAAAACTGTATCTCTCCAGTTTAGAAATGAGGAAGTGGTGCAGGACCATGTCAAAGGCCTTCCAGAATTCCAGATTGATGACATCAGTTGCTCCTCTTTGGTCCACGAATGCCATCACTCCATCATAGAAGGCCACTAGATCAGTCAGGCATGACCTTTCCTTGGTGAAGCTGTGCTGGCTGTCTCAGATTATCCACTTGTCCCTCATATGCCTTAACATTTTCCAGGAGGATCTGTTCCTTGATCTTCCCAGGCACAGAGCTAATGCTCGCTGTCCTGTAGTTCCCTGGGACATCCTTTCCACCTTTCTTAAAAATGGGAGTGATGTTTCCCTTTTTCCAGTCACCAGGCACTTCACCTGACAGCCACAATTTCTCAAATATGATGGAGAACCATCATATTTGGCAACCACATCAAATAGCTCCTTCAGAACCCTGAGATACAACATCACAGTGAAAACCTCAGTCCTGAATGACAATTTGCATGGGCAAATAACTCCACTTTCCCCATCCTCCCACAGTTTTAGAAGCTTTAGCAAGAAAATTACAGAATCACAAAATAGATGTAAGAATCAAAAGAAAATTTATCAAACAGGTGCATCATCTGAAGAAGATGACAAAAATACTTGTTGTCAGCGGCAGATGTTGGTGGCATGGCAGTAGAGGTTGAACCTTCCCATCAACATTCTGTTCCATGTTGTTGCTGTGCAACAGACGGCTGCAGAGGGGCAGCTCGACACAATGGCGCCTGGCATGGAAGTGCATGTGAAGCGAAGGAGTGGAATTGAATTAATGCAGAAAAAATGTACTCATTGGCATTCATCGACACTTGCTAAATGTTTCTGGAGACCAAAAAGTGGATGTGAGCACAGTGAGGTAGTGGGTGATGAATTTCAGCAGTGGCAACAGTGGGCCACCTCTGCTGGCACAGACTTTTATGAGTGTGGCATGCAGGCTCTTTTTCCTCGCTGGTGATAATGCATGGCTAATTGTGGTGGCTATTTTGAAAAATAATTTTTTGTAGCTGAGAATTTGCTGTATCAAATAGTGTTATTTTGCTCTTTGTATCTATTGTAGTTTCCACAGAAATAAATAGGAAGCATTACTTTCAGAGCAAGCAACACTTCATCTAGTTAATGTTTTCATTCAGTTACTGCTCTGTGTGTTACTTTTCTTAACCTTTCAAGTGGAAGAACACTTCACATTTCTCTGAGACACTAAGAAGTGCCATATTTTCTTGTTTAAACAGAAAAAGCAAGTGTTTTGCAACTATAGCTGAATAGCTATTCATTCCTGTTCTCTGTGCATGCGCACAAATGTAAATATACATATACGTTAGAGCTTTTGAAATACATTTTCTTTGAAAACTATGATTGTAAAAATGTATTTTCTTGTAAGTTTTTACACTAGCTACAAGTTGAATTTTCTATTCCTTTGCCAATGACTATCACTCACTTATTCCTTAGCAGGATGTGTTGCTCCTACGCATTATCTGCCAAACTGTCTGGCACTTTTCCAGCCACAGTGAGACCCAAAATCTGCTAGTTAATTTTTGTGGAGCTGGCACCTATGGGTATTTGCCTGTAAAAATATGATTGCTTCCTTCCTTCATGTATTTATTTCCTGTATTTAATGATTTTGCTTAAAACATTAATGCAAGTGCCAGAGAAGTCATTGCTTGAATTAAAAACTCCATGACCTGGATCAGAATATCAAAAGGGCATGTATTTTTATATAATGTGAAAAGGACTTTAGCCTATCTTTTAATGCATATATTCCAATCCTGGTAGCTTGCATTATAATTTGCATTTTTCAAAAATAAAATGCAATGCATTTTTGAGATTATTAAATAAAAGTCACCAGTACCAGCCGAATTAAGGCTTTTGTCTCATAAAAAAACATATGAACAAAGCTTAAATTATTTTTATTTTACAAATACATGATCATAACATTACAAGTGCAGTGCAATGCAAAATTCTAGAAGACTGGTACAAACAGGACTAGACATATGCATAGGTGAAATATACAGTTGTCTGGACAGCAGGACGTTTACTTCTCCTGGTAGTACCAAGTGGGGCTATCCAGGATGGTTCTGCAAGGCTCAGAAGATGCTCTGCATTCTAGCTTTCCATTTTGGAGAGGAAGGAAGGCATCCTGAGGATAAGAGAGAATATTGTTTACTTTCGGACTAGAGTGACTGGCAACTGCCCTGCCTGCTCCCAGAAATATCATAATCATCTGTTAGGCAGCACACATCTCTCTAAAAGGCCCTTCCTACTCTGCACAGCCACTTCTAATAAAGCAAAATCCATCCTTGCAGGGAGTGATCTCTCCCAATAACAGTACTCCTCACCACTCCAAGTGGCAGCAGAAAGAGCAGGGTCCTATATGTCAGCTAATGGTAACCTGATTCTACCTCTTTCTCTGCATGGAAATAGTCTAAACCCTTTCCCCCTCTAGCTGCAACCTGGAAGAGTGTGTGAGGCCAGCTGAGAAAGATGAGTAAAATTCAGAGGCTGGTGTGAAAAAGGAAGGTCACAATTAGAGGAGAAACGAGGGCTTGCAATGGGGTGGGGTAAGAAAGCAGTGGAAGAACAGAACTCTTCAGGCACAGAGGAGCTGATAGGGAAGAGGAATACCTAACCCCTACTTGTTTTCTCACCACCGTCTCCTCAGCGAAGCCTACCAGACCTCTTCTGTCTCACAAAACCCTATTCTTCATCTTTACCATCATAATGCAACTGCCATCAGCCTCTTCACAATATCTTTCATCTCAGTACTACAGTGAGGTGGGATTTTCCTAATAGACACTGAAGTAAACATGAAATACGGTGTTTCCTTAATATTCAGGAACTCTGCTATCAGTCGAGAAAAAAAGAAGTGCCATGAAGGTCTCCTGAAAGGTGACTCTTCCACCTCTCATCTCTCCCAGTCTCTGATGAATCCTGGGACACGGGGCTGCAAATTCTTCTACAGTTCAATTGGCACAGACATAGAATAAGAGTGTTAGACTGAGTTATGTGCTCAAAGGAGAAAAATTATTCAACTATGTGAAAGTGTTAATGTCTTTTCTGTCTGAGGGGTTTGCTGGTTTGTTTGAAATCTATGGATGACTTTTCCTTCTCAGGACTCAATTTTATTTCCCTTTTTGTTTTGAGCTCATTGCAGCTTTTAAACATCCCCTTTTATTGCTGATGTTTGCAAGGAATTTAGAAAAGCATGTACATGCCAGTGAAATGAGGCTAACAGCCTCTCAGACCTGCTGTTTGCCATGCAGGAGAAGTCTGATGAGGTTTACAAGCTTCACAGCCCATTGAAAGAAACCTTGGTGTGAGGAACAAAAGCAGAGAGAGCAGAAAAACACACACAAAAAATTTAAAAAGGATGTGTGGTAAGGCTGGAAGCAGGATGAGTAATGACAGCCTTCTTGTATCACCAAATTGAGGAAGGAACAGGAGAAGGAATGGGGGCCTTGCAGACCTGAAAAATGTGAGGGAAATGACAGATCAGCTGAACTGATAGGAAGGCCTGATCCATAGGAGTGAAGACCAGTTATCTCCAAAAGCTATAGCAGTTCGAATCACTGCTACTCTAGAAAGGGACTAAACGGGCAGGGAGGAGATAAAATCCTCAGGGCATCAGTATTTGGGCAAGAAAAGCTGAGCCTGAGAGTCACTACAAGCCACGGTAGTGTGGTGAAGGAGAAACTAGACATGGACTAGTCAAGCTGCTAGAGTCAGTGTATTTTTTTTCTCCAAAAAATAACAGCACTTACTCTTGAGCTTTGCCACAAGTGAACTCTGCAGTAACATTTTCACCAGCTCCTTCCTGGCTGGCTCCTGCACTGTAGTTGATTTCCAGCCTGTGACAGCTCCTCAGACCACAGTCAGTTTCTATTCTGTAGCACTGCCCAAAGCAAACAACCAGCTTTTAACAAACAACTTGTGTTTAACCTCTGTTAAATACAAAAATCATCATCAAGTAAGGCTAACAAATATTCTCTCCCAGTCTTCCCCAAGACACGGTAGACAAGGTTCCAAGCCCCACTGCAGGCTCAAGAGTTCAGTACAAGCTACTACTTACAAGAAAACCAAAACCATTTCAGCTTGATTACTCAAATTGTTGAGCTGAGACTTGAAGAATATTTGAAGGAGTTTCAGCTTCCCTGGCACCTCAACATTCATGAGTACTTTGGCCTGGATATCTTCTGCCTGGAAGGCCTCTGCAGGCTTCTGTACAGTCTTTCTCTGGGCATTAAGATATTGTTCAGAAGAATCTCTTCTCTGGATATCTTCTGACAAAGCTCACTCTTGGCCTGTGAAGAAGACCCTTCACTGCTATAAAACCTCTGTGCAACAAAATTATATTGAATGACATTTCTGAATAATGTGAAAGCATGTGCGTAATTCAATGAGATCTGTAAAACTGTGGCTTCTTAAACTGTACCTGGGAAGGAAGTTATTTTAAGATTCCTTAGGAAAAGGAATACTTGTAATTGTACAGGAGTGTAACTGCTGCTCTATAATTAGAAACGACTATAAATAAAATCTCAAATTATTTTTAAAATAACACTGGGCCCTATTCCAAACACAGGCTCATGTTGCTGCTGAAGTAAAGGTAAATGAAAGAGCCATTTTGAGCCAGGGTTTCCCCTGGGCTATTTTATAAAGGTTTGCAAATGGCAAAGAGTGAAACATTGTTAGAATGCAGCAGGAAGTAAGAACAACCCTTGGGGGTCTGATCCTGATAAACTGCCTAAGCTGAATTCCTGTGATTATGAATAGAGATTCTGCCTCTTTTATATTTATTCAGAGCTTGGGGAAACTGAGGATAGTTGCAGATGAATTACTACTAAATAAACAGCACTATCAAAAACAGTCTATTCAATAATAACTTCCTTTTCCAAACTGAAAATGTCCATGATAGAACATTTTTAGCTGACATGTCAAACCAAGAGGAGAAATACTTCTTTTAAAATTACACCACTTGCAACATATTAGAATCTTTAAATGACTGTCCTGTCTGGGTCTGTTATCTCTCTACAAGTTCCACGATGATCTGATGTTAGCATATTTTGAATAAGAGATGCAAAAGTAAATGTTTCCACCTCTTACACTAGTAATGACAGAGATAAATTCTACTGTCGCACATGGACGACCTCTTACAGGTATTATATGGTTCTTTTTTTTTTTTATTTCAGTTATGAGATCCAGGCCTTTATTTGGTGTTGGAATTCACATTTTCCTTGATCTATGAGAAACTTTCATATATGTTCTCCATTATTCACCATATGTCTTGTTATATATGTGCTTTTTTATGAGATTAAGGTTTTAAATCACACTGCTTGCAATGCCTGTTTTTTTTCCTTTTGCCTCACTTCCGTAAGTGCTAACTCTTAAGAACTACATGCATGAAAAGAAACTGACTTCCTCATAGGCCATGACCTTTCATGCATAATATAAATTCACATATTATGGTTATAGCATAGTTATAGTTATTCAAAAGTACTGCAGAGAGCTATTTGACATTATTGTATATAGAGTGAGGGCAAAGGGAGTTGAGCTACAAAGAGAACCAACTGTTTTTATTAATGCACAATTTCATAACTAATCATTCAGTTGAAGCATAACATACATCTTGGGAGGTAATGTATTTGTGTTAGACATTTGTAAATATAACTATGCATAAACGCTTGACTTCAAAGCATTCCTGCTAGGGAATGATCATATTTTAACAAAATGCTAAGAAAGACTCATCTTTTTGTTAAAAATAATTATATTTGAGGGAAGAAGTGTATTACAAGGTATACTCCTGAATACTAGCATATTATGAGCATATCTCACCTTCCCTGGCTAAAAATGATGAGATTAACTAAATAAAGTCTGTACATGAGAACTTCAGGGACTTGACTTTGGCTATTAACTAGCACTCAAAAACTGTTGATTTGCAAGAAAAAGAACTCCTAAGTTTAAGCCTTTGCATTCTCATTAGATATTTAAATTGACAACAGTATCTTCAAGACCAAGACAAAGAATAATTTTTCTGTGCATTATCCAATGCACATAGAATTAAGTTCTAACTAGGTTGAAAGATATATTGAGTCATGAGGTTGAGATATTTTACCTGTGTGTTTGGGTGAAAGGTGAACACAGCATTGGTCAATATAGCTGAGATGACCAGCAAAAAATGTAGTAACCCTCAAATTTACTAGAGCTGCTAAATTGGGCTGTAAAATAATATATGACATGCAGCGTTCTTAGCTTAGAAGCAGGTATGACAGTCCCACCAATTTCAATAACATTTTGTTAAAATCACTGATCATTTGCTTTAAAAGATTTGCTGTATATGTGAACATCCAGAAAGAATGGTTATGCTTATTCTCAGGGCAGGGCTCAGTTTGTACTGAAAAGTCTGATTAAAGCTATATTAGTGTACCCCACTTTTGTAATGAGACTGACATGGAGAAGGGATTGGATTTGTTCAATTAATTTGCAATCAAATTGAGGTCTGCCTTGATTTACCATGTTTCAGGGCTTTGTAGGAGCACAGGCAAACATGCCTTAGAAAAAGTGTCCTAGAAAAAGAGGACTTTTTCTTCAAGGCATTGAAGACTATTACAGAGAGGCACTTGAAAGAAGTGAAAGAAGAGACGCAGAAAGGGTGAAAGTAATTTTATGAACATGTGGTAGAGACTGGTGAACAGGTCAGGAGTACAAAGTACTGCAGCAAAAATTAGTGACATTGGTGAGTAGCTATATCTTGACTGGTACAAATCAAAGACCGTAGTTTGAGTATGCCACCACCTGAGTAGTCTGTAAGTAGACATGTAAGCAAACTCACACTAAGATTCTAAGTTAAAACTGAGAAAACAAAGTAAGTTAGCAAGATCTGCCTGTTCTTTGTTGCTACAATGGTTTCTACTCTAACATCCTCAGAGAGAATAAACAATTTCCAAATGGAAGCGTAGCTTCCATTCTATCTTGAGTGTGCCCCCACTACTTAGAAATGCTCTGTCCATCACATTAGTTTTTCCAGTAATTCTCTTCTTGCAGGAATCCGAAAGCTGATGCTATTTGAATATAAATGTAGGATCTTGCTCTCCTGTTTCCAGTCTCAGATAAATCATCATCCATATTTGGAATATTAATAAAACTCAGAAATGTGATTAAAGATTTTGTAATCTCTTCGGCTTCTGATGTATAAGGTTTAAATTTCAAACAATAAACAGAAAAATATGCTGAAAAATCACCATGATGGTATTGTAATAAATCAAAACATGATACTTGTAAAATGGACAAAAATTGAAGAGACAAGGTGACTGTAATCTCTGTTGAAGAAACTTTTTCTTCAGATGTATGTTCTGCTAAATTTGCAGTGTTCTTGGCAAACACATTTGCAGTATGAAAACTGAAAATAAAGATCTTCTTATCCTCAGTTCTAACCTACATCCCTTTAGTCCCTCTCATTATCCTGATCCTTGCTGTTCACTGCAGCAGGTCAAAAGTTTTGATTGCTGTAAATTTTAACACAAAAACCAAATTCATTTATCCCTGCCGTTTCCATTTTTATGAGCTTTATTGATTCTATCTTAGAATTACTTACAGATGGTTTTATGCTGTAGGCCAGCTACCACCAGATACTTCTTTCCCATCAGATTCTAGTGAGAAGTGCTAAGACATCTCCCAGTATAGATGATGCTTAAAACTGACCTAGGCTTACTACTGTTAGAATCCATGCACCAGTTTAATATTATCTGTATGGCTTCTTCATATAAATTTTTCAAATGATATTTAGCACAAACAAATAATCCAGGACCTTCCATAGCTGTTTATTTGTGATTTCTCACTGCGATGACTACTTTGCTTGGAGAATCAATACTTACTTGTTTTTTAATAACAGGTCAGACTTTTGATTTCTCTGACTTGCAAGTAGTGGTATGGTTCTAATTCTCTTTTGAAGAAAACAATTGTGCTATTGGAAGTTAGATTTCATTCAGTGAAGTTACGAAGGGAATATTCTGAAAAAAAAGGCTTGTCAAGTGAACATCATGGCATTTCTCCTGACACGTGGTTTCTTTTTTACTTAGTAAAATGCACAAGACAACCTTTCATGGTCAAATACAAAATTTTTCAACAGTCACTGGATTTTGCTGCTTGAATCATTCAAAGTACAGTCCTTGTTTCAGAATGTAAATTAGGAATAAGATGATTTCATTAAAAAAAAAAAAAAGTGGATTTGGAGTAAATGAGAATGTTAGCATTTGGGCATCTAAATAATTTTAGCTATAGCTTGATACTGTGAAAACAAACTAGCAGCATCCTGTGCTCCTGGTCATTAGTCAAAGTATTTGATATAATAACACACACACACAAAAACCCTTGATGAATGTAACTAACTTGCAAACTGTGCTCTCTACTTCCCATTATGCCAATACTGTCACTTGAACATCTGTCATTTGTAACATACATTCTCTTACGTATACATTTTCTCCTTGCTGTTAATATAAAAATAATATCCTTTCCTGATTTTTTGGGAGGTAGGGAAGATACTTCTCTGCATTCAGATTTGAACTGAGAATATAAACTTTATTTGGATAAAGGATGGATAGCAAGAAAATAATTTCTTAACTTACTTAAACCTGTTAGGAACTATTATTCTTGGCTTAATAAGTCTTTTCCTTTTTGCAATTACTCTTCCAATTACAAATGTAAATAAATTGTTGCAACCAGAAAATTTTAAATAAAGGTATGAAATTAAATGGGTCCCTGGGATGACTCAAAAATAGGAAAACTACTTGTGCTAAAGTCTTCTGCTGCCCTCTATAACAGTTAATTTCATTAACTATAAACTTGATTTCAGTCCTAAAACTGATTCCACATGTAATAAATTGGAGGTGCTCTATCCTGTATTGCTAACCCTTCTCAATACAGCTGATTGCAAGTTATAATTAAATCATTTTCTCACAAAAGTAGTTAAATTTTGAATTATTTAATAGTAGAGAGGTGAATGGTAACATTAAATGTATATAATTGAATGCTTGTATAAAATAATTATCATAGAATCATAGAATCATTTGAGTGAGAAGGGACCTTTAAAGGTCACCTGGTCCAACTCCTCTGCAATAAACAGGGACACCTACAGCTAGATCAGGTTGCTCAGAGCCCCGTCTAGCCTGACCTTGAATGTCTCCAGGGACGGGACATCCACTCCATCTCTGGGCAACCTGTTCCAGTGTTTCACTACCCTTATAGTGTAAAAAATTTTTCTTTTATCCAGTCTAAATCTCCCCTCTTTATTTTGAAACCATTTCCACCTGTCCTATCACCACAAATCCTGCTAAAGAGTCTGTCCCCTTCTTTCTTATAGCCTCCCTTTAGATACTGAAGGGCCACTATCAGGTCTCCCCAGAACCTTCTCTTCTCCAGGCTGAACAGCCCCAGCTCTCTCAGCCTGTCCTCGTAGGAGAGGTGTTCTATCCGTTGGGTCATTTTTATGGCCCTCCTCTGGACCTGCTCCAACAGGTCCATGTCTCACCTGTGCTGAGGAGTCCACATCTGGACGCAGTACTCCAGGTGAGGTCTCACCAGCACAGAGTAGAGGGGCAGGGTCACTTCCCTCAACCTGCTGGCCATGTTTCTTTTGATTCAGCCCAGGATAATTAATTATTTGTAATCTATATAGATTTTTTCTGTAAACTAAACGTAATAAATCTCACTACTACATTTAAAAGCAATGAAAATCATTTAAATATTTTTCTTCTTTATTTTAGCTGATCATTTAAGCTTCAAATATGAAAACCTGGTCTCGCTACTGCCAATGGGAAAGTGTTCGCATATTTCTCAAGGGTCAGGATTTCAACAGTGGACTTTCCTTTTAATCTCAGGAGAGATTAACTGAATGTAAAGCAAGCACAGAATGAGGGTAAGAATTGAGTTGTTATTTACATCACTCCAGGCATGGAATTTTCATCAGTCTATCTTCAACCTCTATAGCATCTACAAACTTATGCAAGCAAGACAGCTATTCATCTACCTGCTCCCATGCAAATCAGCCACTGGCTGTGATGGTTTGAGATGGTCTGTTTAGGCCATCTTTACCTGTCTGTCCTACCATTACACAATCAAGCTTGTAAAAATCTCTATGGTTAGTGCAAGGAAGCAGGCAGCAGGGAGAGGCAGAGAGGCATTCAGCCAGGACAAATTGTCTCCCATTGAGAATGTATCACAATTGTCAAAATAAAATTCTATAAAAATATTGTGCAGTTGAGGGGTCAATTGTTGGTGGATTAGCACTTAATTCCCCGGAATAGAGAAATAGGAATGAGCTCATTAACAACAATATTTATTCCTGGAATAGGGTATAGAGGCAGCTCTTCTCCTGCTGCTTGGTTTTGCTTCCCTCCTGCAGTAATTCCCCTACCCCATATATTCAATTTCCTCAGACTGTAGTGTCATCTGGCAATAGCTGCACCTTTAGCAGCTGTTCCTGGACATGCCACACATAAACCCAGCCAGCACACTGCAGACATCTTCCCTGAAGTCCAGTTGTGTTGCTTGGATAATGCACATTCCCCAGATGCTTGCTGCTTTTCTCCTCTGCTTCATAGAATGTACTGCTGGAAGGCATTGTGTGAGCTCTCCATAATCTCTTCAGGAAAAATTGTCTAAGTTAATTTACACTTATTTTCCTCATAAATTTGAGCTGACCTTGCTCTGGGAATGACACTACATGCTTTCAGGTTACTTAAATGTTTGTTAAGATAGAGGATGAAAGAGTTTAGTTCTGCTGAAGTTGTTTCCTGTACTGGAAGCAATTATAAAACAAAAGTACCAGACAAGAAAAGATAATTCTAGACTGTGTTTATCAAGTCACAGGTATCTGACAAGCCTCATCATCTTAGCCAAAGGTGAGTCTGGCCATGTAGCCTTTTCTCTCTTCTCACTTCTTTGATGACACAAAAAAGCAACTAGAGCTGCCTATTTTCTCTTCCTGTTATTTATTAAAAAATTAATTTTCCTCTGATGGAAAGCTGTGCTTTTTTTATCCTTCAAACTCTGCTTCCAATTTACTTATCACTTTTAAGAAATATGATGATTACAAATTGATTTGTGACCACTTAGTGAAGAATCATGTGTTGCACTAGATGACAGAGATCTCTTCCAACTTCAGCAGTTCTGAAAAAAATACTTTGAGAAAACAATAATATTATTAAACTCCAAACCGTGGAATCATCAATAAGTCTCTGTTGCATAAAAGAGAAGTAGCAGTAACTAAAATTCTGAATAAAATAAGTCTGTCAAGCATCTTGTCTGAATGATTATTGAATCCAGCAATTTCATTTATAGAAACAATACATTTATATATATGCTAATTGTCCCAAGTTCACCTATCCCCATGAACACTTCTATCTCCTATCCCATTTGTTTCCTTGAGGAAACAGAAGGTCAAAGGTATTACAAGTGAATCAAACCAGCTTACTGATTTATCCCTAGAGATTTGCAATTACACATTCCTCGATATATAATTTTTGTAGTTAAGCTACACTTTATCCTTTGACAGAAATTTATCTCAGAATGAAACATGGTGCTCTTGTGCTAGAGTTTAGCAATCCTATCTTTCCTGTACAACTGTGCAGCCAAATTGTATGCTCATAAAAAAAACTGTCCAAAAATGCATGTAAGTTTCACACTTTATAGAAGTAAATAGTAAAATAATATTTTTCCTACAGTGTAGTACATATTCTGGATTTTTTCCATGAATAAAAACACATTTCTTAACTTTATTTTGATCATAAATTATTTTAAGTGTGAATATGCAGTTAAAGCTGCATTTTATAGATTCACAATCCAATTGCACTATTTGGGGTTCCTGTGCCAGTTTCAACTGTAGGCACAGGGTATGCAGTTATGAATATGCATTTCCCCTGAACTACAGCCTCAGACTTTTACAAAAATCGGCTATAAGTTGCAGTACTGAAACATGATGTCTATTCACATCCTGCATCAAGAAGACATAGCTCAAGTTTATATTAAGAAACATGGCATCTCGTGGTTTCTACAAGAAGCTGGATTGCCCCTATTGCCAATCCCATTACTGAGGGCTGCAGACATGCGGCTTGAACCAGATTCTATTTTTCCTTCACTTAAACTTACCAGACAGACTTTGCCCAACCTCTTGCATAAAGAAGTTTAGAATGCAGCCTTTTAGGGTTCCAGTAATTGATATTTCTTTTAAAACATCTGTTTTATTGGAACCTGCAGGTCTTATCTACTTGATCAAGAGCAGACAACCACCTCACACTATGACAGATAGGAAAAAATCACTTTCTTCTAACCAAGACTCTTCAATTTCTTCCTGCATATTTCCTGCTTTAACAGATGCTTAATACACAATATATTTTATAAACAGTGTATGGTGGTCTCTCAGTGTCATGTCCTCTTAGCATAAATAGATGACTGCTTCACGTCTAAAAAGTTATAAATGCAAGTCAGAGGAAAACAGGACTGCATGGATTTGCGCAAGTGGAAGAACTTTTAAGCTGCATAGTGTGAAGTTATGCAATTTTTATTTTACTAACGCTTTCTCTACATTTAGGTGTAAGTGTGCAAGTGGAAGCAGATACATCCTTTTGTCTGAGACACTTTTACATCATTTTGCAACAGTACCTTGAGAACATTTTCCTGCAAAGCTATGGCTCTTTTTTCATTTTTCAACATTAAAACAAAAGGAAATGTATATTTTTTCCTCCATATACATTCAGCATTCATTATTCTATTTCATCCCAAAGTACTGTGTTTCAAATGCAAAACTGTGTTTTAAATTTGTAGAATTAGCCAAGCTACCATGTCAAGGACAGCTTCCTGATGGTGGGAAAGACATTAGAAGAATAACAACTCTCAAGGTTCAAGTGGTGCTGCAGGGTATTAAGCTCCATAGAAGAGTTTGCACGTCAGAAGTGTCAGGTACTTTATATTCGTGAACAATTTCACAAAGGAGTTGATCATGCTACCCCTACATTATGAGAGCCAATAGGAATGGCATGGTTACCAGTTTAAAAACTCAGAATTGAGCCTGTCACACTGGCTGCTAGAGAGCTCTTTGTATTAAGTGTTCAAAGGCAAACATTCTTGTAGGTATTTGCTATTATTAAATTGTTTAATAAAGGCCACACTGAGCTTTTAGTTCTCAAAATACTGAAAATTTGCATGAGCGCCTTGGGGCAAAATGCCGGACTGATATAGGTTAAAACATCTACTGCAGGATTCAACTCTGGGTACTTAACTAGAGTTGGCATAATGAAAAGAAACAGATTTACCACTCAGCTGTATAAATCTGTGGCAGGCAAATAACTGCTGAATGTTTCTTCCTAATATTGTACCCAAAATTATGCACAGTATTTTGTTTCCTTAAAATGAAAAGAAAGCCACATATTCTGTAGACTAAACCAGCCAAATTACAATTAAGTTTCTACCATCGTTTTTCTATTAAATTCCTCTTTGCAATGCTTACACATCATATGAAGAAATGTGCGCGCAATTAAAAGCTACAGCTATTCCAGATTGGGACTCATTCATTATCTCTAAGCAAAACTGTCCCACTTTATGTGAAACACCTAACATCACACTAGCAAATCTAAAGGTTACATAACTGAATGAGCTTGATTTTTCTCTGCAATTAGCCCATCTTTAAATGGAACATTCTCAAGCAAAAGAACTGAGAACCTGCCCGAACATAACTTTGCCCTCTAACTTGGCAATGAGGACTGTGAATCATCCCAAGGAACTAAGGGATTTCAGACTAGGCCTTAGGGTGATCAGAACTGACCTAAGAGGTTGTATTTCTCTCCCCTACTGTGTTTTAGTTAGGGTTAAGCATTATATGCTTGTCTAACAGGATGCCTGTCTCCCCTGCAGAGTCCAGAGAAACATATATAAATCTATCCCACACATTTGCCTAAGACATCTAAGAGTTTGCCTGCCAGCTCTCTAAGCTCACAGACACAAGCCAGATGTGGTCTGGAAGCTATAGATCCATTTTAGTATGGCATTGTGCCCAAACTAAAACATGTTGCCTCAGCAGAGCTGTGTTAATGACTAGATGGCTTCTGGACAGCAGCTGGTAAACATGGCCGGTTACACTAGAGGCAGCACAAGATCACTTGCCTGTGTATTTCCTTGAGACGTACTCCTGTTTGCAAGTTCCACAGCTAATTAGGTTTATGGAGTTTCCCATTTCTGTCAAGATTTCAACAGTGCTGTACATGACAAGCAATAGAGGGACAAGAGCCCATGGGAATTGCCTGCTGGAAGCTCTAACACTCAGAGAAAATGTGGCTTCTCCAGGTACAGGGAAGATTTGGTTTCCAAATAACTGCTTAGAACAAGAGAACCTTTGCCTCCTTTTTGCCCCTGGTCCATAGTCTTGAGAAGCAGTTGAATAGCCTTAGATGAAAAACCTTAATACACTGTAACTTTGGATAGTACTTAGACTAAATATTCTGTTTATAAAGTGCCTAAACTAGTGTATTCTGCTTGGTCTAATTAGGTTGTTAATTATGCAAATTTAAAGAAAATGTCAAACTATTAAATAAAACAAACTGTTTTATTTCGACTGAATTTGTGCACAACCACTGCATATACTTCACAGACTACATATGGTAGAAATGCTCTTTCTCTACTCAGACAAGACAAGCTGACATTTCCAATAAAAAATCTGAGTAATCCTGAATGCATAATCAGCTGGGGAGTGTAGAGGTGAAGAGAGGAGTTATTTGCTTTTGATTAAAAAAAATTGTGTGAAGCCAATACCCTATTCTAGTCACGTGGCTAACAAGAATGCTATGGTTAGTTGTTCAGGCTGGGACAATTCTACTGAGTATTTTGGAATTTCAATTGCAAGTTTCACATTCGCATTTGTGGGTGATCCTGTTCAATACTAGATAGTTTGTTCACATTTAAGTTGGATTGATGAAAACAAAGAACACCTGACGATACTTGTGTAATAGATGCATGTAGTTCACAAGTATTTCATATGTACCTTACATTATTGCCAAAATGCTACTTGCCTATATGGAGACACAGCCGTGATGTATATCATCAATGTGATCAAAAATTCTCCTTGGTACATTGTATTAATCAGAAATCAATGAAATAAATCACAGAAGTATGTTATTTAATAGGACAAGTGTAGCATGCCAAAAGCTTTGTTAAGTATCAGAAATTCCCAGGGATCTGAGTAGAAAGCATTAACAATCCAAACTGTGCACATGCAATTCTTACTGATGTGCTTCAGGAAAAAAAAATACAGAGTAATTATTACCACAGTCTTGATTGATTTATTAACTATTGTTATTATCATTTTGCTGATTGGAATAAATTCTGGGGATGCCATTGCAAAGAATCCAGACACTTTTTAGTTCATGTATGATGAGGCATGAACAGGAGCCAGAATGATAATTCTGCAGCACCATTTGGGTGACACTAGACCTATCTGAAAATTCATTATCTAAATTATTATCTAAATCAATAGAGTACATTGATATTCATCTTTTACCATCCTTTTCTTTGTTACTATGTCTTATGAACAGCCATAGGCATGTGTCATATTTGTACACATTGCCTGAAATAGAAACAGCTCCAGTTCTCAACATAAATTGACTTTGGTTTAGCCTGTTATCTCAACCAGGATAAATCCTTTTTTTCCTCACTACTAAGTAAGAAGAAAATGCTACACTCTGTAATCATTTGTTCATTCCTTGAGGACAAAATCATTAAAAACGCAACTCAAATGTCAAATTAAATGAAGAAACTTGACTAGTCAGCTGAAAACAATCAAACATTTTGTGCGAAGAGTTTTAATAATAAAAAAAAATTCATTTTATTGCTACTGAATATGAATTCTTTACTAAACACAGTAAATCAGCCATAGAAATACATGTAGTGCTCTGAGATTCCACTTCTATGCACGTGCAAAATTAGTAAAACTCAGTATTACTCTACAAATAAGCTGACCGTATATGAAATATTACTTGCTTATAAAGTATTTTTGAATAACTGAAGAATAAATGTAATTTGTTTTAGCTATGCAACATCCTGTCACTAGACTTTGACAACTTGTAACAAATACAGTGAGCCAAAACTGATCTCGGATATGTGAAGATAAATTTAAATCATTCCACTAAACTAAATCTATTCAAGTTAGTCAGATTTTAATCCAAACTCAGTACCAGTAAGAAGTGTTTTGACAGTAGAAGTAGTAGTACCATTTTAGACTCCAACAGGTATCTGAGATGCTAGAAAATATGAAGGACAACCTATTGGAAATCTCATGTTTCTATGTTCAGGATCTGTCAATATTATGATGGGCATTTAGAATGGCATGAGATTCCTATGCATAAGTCACCATTTTAATGGTCTGGAACAGAAATCATACTTATTGTTACAACAGAAAGCACTATATGTCAAAATTTAAAGAGATTGGTCCAAATACTTCATTAATATTGGTAAAAAAAAAATAGAACTTGCTGATTGCTTTTAAGTTACTAGTGTAGATTTGGTAAAGATATCATTTGAAAAACAAAAGGAAGAAAGATCTGCAAAATCCATATGAATACTTACTTGCTTCAGGAGAAACTAGAGTTCACACAATCCCTTCCAGAGTTTTTTAAGCATTGTTGGTTTCTTCTTTCATCATCTGTGGAAGCACATATATATTTTCCTTTTCCTGGTCATACGTGTAAAAAGACACTTTGATCAGGAAACTTTAGACCAAATTGTATTTAGTTTAATTTCAGCTTTGCCATTGCTTGTATTTGAGTCTCTGTCACAGTCTCACTTCATGTGCTACAATAATGTACTTTACCAGTTATTTTCCGCTGGCATTTTACCACTGCTACTCTATTGTCATTTTTCTCTTATGCTAATGGTCAAGTGTCTGGGATTCAGATTGCTTTACTCTGGTCAAATAAGCTTAATACAATAAAAACATTTGTGAATACAAATACAATTTCAATGTTTTATCATGCTGGCCAAAAACTACTCACATATCTGGTCGTAGGGTTTCACTTACTGGACTTTGAGATGTTGAAATTATTGAGTTGATCAGCATGACAGTATGACAATAATTTTGCAGGAGGTCAGTAATAGTGAGATATAACTGAAAATGAGCTAATATTCAGAAACATAACCTTAAGTGAGATGGTTTAGAGAAGAGAACATACGTATAGAAGAATCTCAGAGAACAGATTCCTGTTGAGCTACACAAAGATGAACTACTGTTTCTCAAATCCCCATACTACATTGAACTTATAAGGATATACTTTAAGAGATCCAAATATAGAGATATTTTAAGTGTTTGTTCTACCATGCAGCACTGTAGAAATTATGGTTATGAACCTAGAATAAAAGATAATAACAACAATGTTGGGCAAATCACTGACTTTAATACACAACAGAAATCAAATGAAGCGTTCACAAGACTGAAACAAGATTGCAGAGCAGTCAGCAGCAGTTTCCTTTTCCTGACGTTACTCCCAGAGAGGCCTCCCATTTTGGGGAGGGAAAAAGGCGTGGTCAGGAAATCTGGGAAAAGTCCTGTGATTCCGCCAGTATGCCTTTAAGCAAGTGAGTGCAAGAAGAATCATTCTTTAGCTCCATCTTCTGCTGCAGACAGGAAAGGAGCTGTGCCAAGGAAGAAAACAGGGCATCTATCTCTAGGCCCCTGAGGAGACAGCTGAGGAATTAGTCCAGTGTGTGCAAAAACTTAACCTTATCCATCTTCTAGATCTCTTGTGTAATCAAACTGAGCTCTGCAATAGCATGTGCAATCTTTAATGTCTTATTAACCAAAATAGAGACATTGCTTGCCAACTGTTTTTCCAATTTCCCTCAGCTCAACTCTGCACCATCTGTCTTCAAATCATAAATATACTAATAACATTTATCCTTTCAAGTTCTAATCATCTGGGCTCACTGATTCGTGTGTTATCTTTGTTTATTTTTTGACATTGCGTGTCACCCACTGTAGTATTTAAAGTTGGAACATCACAGAAAATAAAGATATTTAACTGAAACAAAGTTAATGCACCATTCGTTGGATCACTTATAAACTCACACACAGACTTTTTTTTATATATCATACTGTACCGATATCCCCCTATTATGAATAACACTGTGATGATAGACTCATGCCCAGCTCATGCCCTCTGTACCTACTGAGTACAGCAGAGATAAGCTCAGCAGGATTTTGTAGGTGATGAGAACCTCCGTGAGCAGAAACTAATTCAGATACGATAGCTTTTAGGTCATGGTATCTATTTTTTGATAGCAGGATTGTTCCCTGTATTTTTCTTAACATTTGTTCAATTAACATTTAAATAATCAGCAAAATTTTCACTTATTTATTGGGAAATTGCTCTGCAGAAATATCTGCAAAATTAAAATTTGACTAAACTTAGTTCATGATTTCCCTTTAGTTTTTATGTTTATCTTTATTCCCGAATTTGAAGCAAAATATGCCGTTATGAATGCTACAATATTTAGGAGGCAGCTGTATTCAGTGGTTGAAACATTATACTGTTTTTAGAAACCTTCACCTTTCACTGAAGCTGTAAGTCAGCTTTGAAGAGAGAGGTAAAGCAGGAAAAATAAGGAGCAGAAGAGCATCAAACAGTAGATGCTCTTGGCTTCTTTACACCTTCCTCTCAACACTTCTAAGGCCAGCTTTTGTACATGGCTCTTCCTAGAAAGCCTGCCTATGGTACAATTTCCTGTGCAGATACATGTGCAGATACATTCATCGGCATAAGAAACGAGAAAGAGTAGATATCCTAAAGTAGAAAGGAAATAGAACAAGCAGAGAAGGTGGAAAGATTAAAAAAAAAAAAGAAGAAGAAGAAGGAGAAAGAAAGAAAAAATGAAAGAAAAGGCCTGAAGAAATGTTGGCCTTAGCAAAATGTACCCAAATATTTATATTCATTCCCTTTGAGGAAAAAAAAAAAGTAAAAAAGCAACACGTGACATCCTTCCCATTCACACTGAAATGACTGTGTCTCTTTCAGCACATGGGCTAGTTTATCATCTCCATGTAAGTATGTGCAAAAAGAAAGCTACATAAAAACAGAAAAGCAATAGTAAAGTCAGCGTAGTTCTCTCTGTACTTTTTCAAAAATACTTATTTCATTAAGAAAGGTTGCCACTTCACCAATCGCTTCCAGTCCCTAAGCTTACTTTTGGTGGCCAATATAGATTATTCTGCTATGAGCTATTGCTACCAAAGCTGCTGGAATTGTATAATACTGTTCATCACAGTATTTTCAAACCATTTTTGAAATTTTCATAAGCAAAATCACACATTGGCCACACACAAAAAGACCATTCAGAAGATCCTGTTTAAGGCTCTGTGTACTAGCTGGTGGCTCTGATGTTACAGGCAGTAAATGTAGAAAATGTAGAAAAGCACTGATAGGTTTACTCACCACTAAATGTCTATAGAAGAGTTGGAAAATGAAGGATAGGCCACTACCTCCACTGTGTGATTGTTTGCCCAGGTTTATTGTATTTGTTTTGAGTTATATTTTATGCCTCTTGAACATTTTAAAAGGAGTACCTTCTTCCCTGGGAGAAAATTATACAGCATATTTTTATTGTATTTTAAAATGTTAGTTATCCTGTTTTCATCTTATTAACTTATTCCATAAGGAAATGTTTGTGGTATAATTTATCCTCTGAGAAGTAAATAAAGCCTACAGCACTTAGGCAGACTTATAACCTTGCCAAAGTAATTATAACCGCATTAATTCAAAGCCGTTTTTCCATGCCTGAATTGGAAGAGAATACAATCAAACACTTGTGGTTCAAATCAGTCTTGAGATATATGTGCACTATATTTTGTCAAAGGCTATGTTTTCTTCTGTACAAAATTTAAAAATGTGCATTTACATATTTTTTTCTTTTATTTCAGTTTCATTCTGAAATCTATGGAACCAGATTCTAAACCATTTATCCTCAAAAACAAAACAAAACAATACTCAGCATTTAAACATTCTTTCATTACTAAAATTTTTAATTCAGATTAATAAAAAAAACCCCTTTAATTCCCAAAACTAATAGAATCACTGAGCTACTCTCTGATAACACAATCAAGCAGCTCTTGCTTAGTAAGGAATTTGAGCCATAGGTATCCATCTGCTGAGAAAGTACATTATGTATGCTAGTGTTTGTATGCAAAAATATATGTTTGGCCATTTCCTGTTTTGAGACCTGTGCCACGCCAAGCTGCCATATAGTCCTTTCAGGAAGAAAGCAAGCCACCAGTGGCACTCCTCCTCGAAGTTTTCCTGCTTTTAAAACGTAGATAATTCCCCTGGCACAGTTCCTGAAGAAAAAACATCTCAAAATATGCATCTGCACAATTTAAGGGAAAAAAAAAGAAAAAGAAAAAGAAAAAAACTAAATAAGTAAACAAATAAAAACATCAGTCATATTTGTTTGCACTCATTAGAGATTCAGAGGTACATCATAACTGCTTTTTCAGAGACCTAAACTTCTCTTTCAGTAAAGCTTCTGTTCTCAGTAGCTAATCAGGGCCTGGCTGACCTGGGCCTCTCTGACCTGGTAGGAACAAAGACTTCAATATGGCTCTTAGGAAAGGCCTAATTTGACAAGGTCCTACACAAGGCAGAGGCTATTCCAAAATTTCTATTTGAAATTCAGGTCTACACTTTAAGCTGGTCAGAGAAAAATTCTACCATATAAGAATGAACTTTAAAATCTTAATAGAAAACAAAGGGTTTTATAAATACAGCTCTGCAAATCTTTTTCCTGTTACATAAAATGGTTATGACAAAAGCACAGAAGTATATTCATTTCAGATAATGCATGTTGAATATTTGGCCTACACAGATTTCTCTTGAGATTTACCACATTGTTAACAGCACTGAAAATAAATTCCATGTCAATTCTAAAACTCAGTGTATACTGAAAGTTTAAAGTTATATGTTTTCTTCTTCTGCCTAGTAATTGAAATGAAGCACAGATACCAGGAGCTCAAATAAATCTCAAGAACCTGGGGTGGTAAAACAGCTTTTCTAGGTAGGAATGTGGGATTTCTAGTTCAGTCTAGGAAAAGAGTTGGAAAAAGCCAAAATAAATATAAGTTTTCCTCATGAAACAAATAGTAGCACTTGTCTGAATAAGAACATGTGAAAACCCTGAAGCAGAGCGCTTCCGTCAAGGTCAGCGTTTACCAAGAACATCTACATACGTGGTGGGCTCTGTTCTTCTTCCCTCTCCTCCTTTTCGCAGTGTGCTATGGTGAATAGTCCAGTTACGTGAGAAGAGCAATTACATGACTCCGTGATCACCCATCCATACAGCTGCATCTAGTTTTGATGAAAATAGGAGCTTCAAATATTCTTCATCTTTGATGTTGGCGTTAAAGTGTTTCTTATCTCTGTTTGAGCTGCATTCAGTTTCCATTTCCTGTGAAGCATTATGCTTTTCCTCCTTCATATTCATCATAGAAAGAAATGAGTGCAAAGTTTAAATAAATATGCTGTTTTTATCTCTAAACTATGTAATTTACATATTTTTAAAAATATTTTTAAGATAGAAGTTTCTAAACTCTTCCTTAACGTGACTTTAAAAAATATAATCTGGGTGAACATTCAACTTCTATGAGTCATCACTGCTCTGTAGCAAATTTTCTGATGCCTCTCAAGTAAAGTCATTTAGATGCACAAGCAGTTTACTTCGCATTTTTAGGCAGATAATTTAATAAGCTGGTCTGCTCACACAATACAGTAAATGGAGCAAAACTGTGCTCTAAAAACAAATACATTGAGTGCAACTTAAAGGGAACTTTCTCCCTTTACCACTAAGGGAATCTAAGATAAGTATCAAATGATAGGAAGTACTGAATCTCCCCATCAGCTTCCTAGAAAACTGTAGTAAAGATAAGGACTGCTGCACTTAATTTCACAAAATAATCAAATAAATGAAACCAAAGGAAAAAAAAAAAAAAAAAAACCAAAAACAACTCAAAACAACAAAAACC